>CM071569.1:236717137-236918470 GCA_036426205.1 Ascaphus truei | reverse complement strand
TACACACACAAACACCACAGCAGCGCACACACACACACACACACAGCATCTCACACACACACCCAAACACACACACACACACACACACACACACACACAACACACACACACACACACACACACACACACACACACCACACACACACACAAACACACACACACACACAGCAGCTCTATACACACACAAAACACAGCAGCTCTATACACACACACACACACCACAGCAGCTCTCCACACACACAACACACACACACACAACACCAATCACTGCCAGCTCTGCACACAAACACACACCACACACACCAGCAGCCTCTTACAACACATCAACAACACACAGCAGCTCTACACACACACACACACACACACCACACACACAAACATCTGCTGCTACACACAGCTACACCCATAAACACCTGCTGACACTGACACACCCACGGGAGCTCTACACACACACATGCAGCTCTATACACGCACACACATCAGCTATACACACACAACACATCAGCTCTAACCACAACACAGCGCTCTACACACACACAACACACACACACACACACACAACATCCACACACACTACCACACACTGCTGCTGACTATACTCACACACACTGCTACACACACACACACACACACACACACACACACACACACACACACACACCACCAGCCGCTCTATACACCACACAAAACACAGCAGCTCTATACACACATACACACCACAGCAGCTCTACACACACACACACACACACCAACACTGCAGCTCTGCACACACACACACACACACCAGCAGCTCTTATACACACAAAACACAGCAGCTCTACACACACACACACACACACCACAAACTCTGCTGCTACACACATGCTACACCCATAAACACTGCTGCTGACACTGACACACACACACGGGAGCTCTATACATACACACACAGCAGCTCATACACGCACACACACAGCTCTACACACACAACACATCAGCTCTACACACAACACAGCCAGCTATACACCACACAAACACAACACACACACAACACACACAACATTACACAAATGCTGCGCATACTCACAAACACGCTACACACACACCACCACAACACACACACACACACACACCACACCACACACACACACACACACACACACAACACACAGCAGCTCTATACACACACAAACACAGCAGCTCTACACACACACACCAACCCACACTCTACACACACAACAAACACACACACAATACTGCAGCTCTGCACACACACACAAACACACACACACACCACAGACACTTAACACACAAAACACAGCAGCTCTACACACACCACACAAACACACACACACACACACACACAAACTCTGCTGCTACACACATGCTACACCCATAAACACTGCTGCTGACACTGACACACACACACGGGAGCTCTATACACACACACACAGCAGCTCATACAACGCACACACATCAGCTCTACACACACAACACATCAGCTCTACAACACAAAAAGCCGCTCTACACACACAACACACAACACACACACACACACAACAAACACACACACATACACACACTGCTGCTGCTATACTCACAAACACTGCTACACACACACACACACACAACACACACACACACACACACACACACACCACACACACACACACACCACACCACCCCACACACAAACACAAAACACACTCCTACACACACAACACAGCAGCTCTATACCCACAACACACCACAGCAGCTCTACACACACACAAACACACACACACAAACACCCACTGCAGCTCTGCACACACACACACACACACAGCAGCTCTATACACACAAAACACAGCAGCTCTACACACACACACCACACACACACACACACACACAAACTCTGCGCTACACACATGCTACACCCATAAACACTGCTGCTGACACTGACACACACACACAGGGAGCTCTATACATACACACACAGCAGCTCTATACACGCACACACATCAGCTCTACACACACAAACACATCAGCTCTACACACACAACACAGCCGCCTACACACACACAAACACCACACACACACACACACACATACACACACTGCTGTACTGCTATACTCACAAACACTGCTACACACACACACACACACACACACACACACACACACACAACACACACACACACACCACACACACACACACACACAACCAACACACTGCAGCCACAATCAAAAAGGAGCACTTACTAAACTTGCAGACTCTCTCCCCCAATTCAATGAATCTGCTTGAAAATTTCAGTCAGCTCGGGAGGGGGAGGAGTCAAAACCGTGGCGATTACTTCGACCAATCCCGTGTGTGTGTAGAGCTGCTGGGTTGTGTGTGGTGTGCTGTTGTGTGTGTGTGTGTGTGTGTGTGTGTGTGTGTGTGTGTGTGTGTGTGTGTGTGTGTGTGTGTGTGTGTGTGTGTGTGTGTGTGTGTGTAGATGTGCTGTGTTGTGTGTGTACACACAGAGGGGGCGGCAGTGTCTGGATATAGATATCTGCAGTGTAAGCGTATATAGAGGTGGTTTCATGTATTTACCATTTTATTTAAATAAAAAAATCTATATAACTATACAAAAATGTCTATTATTTATGAAAAAAGTCTACATTTAGCCTATAATAGTAATAACAAGTGACAAATATGTAGTAAATAGCTAAAAAAGTAAATAAAAATGCCCCTGTAATTATACAGGTTAATAAGAATTTTAACCCAGGGAGTGTTAGGCCCTGCTACGGTCATGCCTTGAAAGTGGCAGCAGGCTTAAGACGCTTTGGCCAAAGGGTTAAACTAAATTACCCTTTTTTCAAGAGAATATATAGGTATTGCACTGTGTATTTTTGTCACATTGGAAATAGCTTTGGGCATCTTTGTCTGTTTTTTGTTGTATACATTTAGCCACGCCCACCAGCACTCCTTTTGACACTTATTTACATATATATATATATATATATATATATATATATTATGTGGTAATGTTAGGGGTTTCTCAGAGCTTATTGGGTATCTGTGTGTTTAATAACCATATTGTGTCAGGTTTGTATGCAAATAAAATAATATATTGGGAGTACAGTTCACCACATTAATTAGTGCAATAAATAGCACCCAGGGATCTTAGTTTTATCAGGTTTCATTTCTGCACGTTTGCCTTTGTATGTTAAATATGTTTTGCCATGAATTCATGTATTTTTCCATGTTTATTTGTAATAGTTTTTCCAGTTACTGCTCACATTGAGGGTATGGAAGATAGGTTTGATAGGTAGTGTATCAAAAATGAAAACAGAAACAACTTAATTCCATTTTTACCTACAACTCTTTGGATTTTGAGTTTTACATGAAAAATGTGTCGTTTTATGTTTGCAGGTCTTAGTGGCTTAATCTATACCTGCTGAAGCAGTCAATTCGAAGTCAATGGGGAATTGTGGCTGAAAACAGCGCAATCAGCTGTTTTTGTATTTATAGAATAAGCCCCACAAAGAGACTTGGACGTGATGCACTGACTCCTTGCTCACAGGTGTCCCCTATTTGTACTAGAGGATGGATGTGTAGAGTTCAAAAGGAGCCAAAGTTATTTATTAAACTGTGATAGTGCCAGTCGGGGCACAAACACACCGACACTTTCATTCACTATTGCATTGTAATGAACAACCACAAGCATCAGAAGAGAAGACCAACATATCCATACTAACCAGCATTTGAAAACTCTTTTAGGGAGGATTAAAAGGAAAATGTGGGAGATCTCTTCATCTGCCATTTACTTGTGTTGGTTTGGGGTGAGAACATATAAAGAACCCAGAAGATGATACATTATTACAGGCATACCCCGCATTAACGTACGCAATGGGACCGGAGCATGTATGTAAAGTGAAAATGTACTTAAAGTGAAGCACTACCTTTTTCCCACTTATCGATGCATGTACTGTACTGCAATCGTCCTATACGTGCATAACTGATGTAAATAATGCATTTGTAACAGGCTCTATAGTCTCCCCGCTTGCGCACAGCTTCGGTGCAGGTAGGGAGCCGGTATTGCTGTTCAGGACGTGCTGACAGGCGCATGCGTGAGCTGCCGTTTGCCTGTTGGACGATATGTCCTTACTCGCGAGTGTACTTAAAGTGAGTGTCCTTACACTGGGGTATGCCTGTATATATGTTTCTGTGGCACAGTACATAAGGGAGAGTTGTTCAGTATTAACATATCCTCTAAAATTTCCCTCCCCGTTTTAATGCGCCAAAACGAAAAATAATGCTATGGCAAGGAATGGGTTTATATTACTATGTATGCTATGTGACTGAGGAGTACAAATTAATGTTTCAGACAATTGTGAGCAACCGATTTAGGCTCAGTCTTAACAAGCAACTTACTCATTGGTAGATTACTGACTTTTATACATAGAAGACCGAGAGTTTCTCCTTTTAAGAGAGAACATACCAAGATCAGCTTGTGAGAGAAGGTGTTTATTTATTGGTTAAAATAGATAACACACATTTCAACATGGATGTACAATACCTTTTTAAAGCAAAAAAATCACCACAGAGACTGCTAATGACTGTCATCTGAACTACAAAATCCCCTTTTCTCAGTAACTATATTGTATTTTCCAGTGTGTCTGTCATTAGAGATAGGCAGAACAGTCCATATCTGTTTCTCGGATTTTCCCGGATATTTTAGGCCAAATCCACCCCCTTCCCTCCCCCACCAAAAATCTCCCATGGATTGGGCACTAAAAAACCCAAGTGGATTGTTAAGAATTCGGACTCCAATTCCAAAATCATTTTTTTTTTTTTTTAAATAGTGTTCTCCGGAGCTGAACCATGTTGATTTCATCTCCTGGGGCCCCCTACATCAGGATATTGAAACTGCAGAGAGATTCCGGCAGCACCTATGGAGGTGTGTATCTTGGGAGGCAGGGTCCCCGGAGCTGAAATTAATGAAGATAAGCTCTGGAGACCCAGTACTTCAAACCTATATATTTTTTTAATCAAATATTTTATCACCTATTGCAGGCTGGCATTAGCCCTGTTTTTCCTATGTATAGAATGACTAATACATTGGCCATTATATACATAGACAAGATAAGCTAAACTAACCTGAAATAGATGAAAAATAGTAATTAAAATACATTACAGTACATATTAACCACTTAGTAGCCCACAGGTCCATTGAGTTCAAGCTCCAGCCATCCATGTTTGCTTGTCATTGGGCAAGGGTGGCATTCATCTTCCTGCTCTCAGATGAGGCCCTGGCATGGGCGTCTCCATTATGGGAGAGAAATGGTTCCCTGGTGAATTATTCTACAGCCTTCATCCAGGTCTTTCGACAGGTCTTTGAGGCCCCAGGATGGATATCCTCTGCCTAAAAGTCACTACTCTGGATTTGTCAGGGTACACACTGTCACGGGAGACCAGGCAATTACACCTTTATACCGGGATCATATCACTGGGCAAAACCAAGAAGTAAAACAAATTGTGATTTATTCCATTGAAACAGACGTACACACTGTGGATTACAATAAACATGAGAAAACACACTTACTTGGGATTGGGGTTGAAAAAACTATACTTTCCTAGGTGTAGGGACTTATCAATCCAAACCTTACCCTAAAAAGTATTGTAATTGTAATCACCCTGCCGTTCCAAACGCCACAGCTCCCCTCTCTCTCCAAAGGGCTGGAATTCACTTGCTGCTTAGAATCTTAGAAAACTTTGAGAGCCTTAGAGAACCTTAGGCCTCGTCCATGGTTCCGGCGGGCGTGCTGAGACACGCTGAGGCTCAGGGAAAGCGGGTGCTTTCCCTGGCCTTAGACAGCGCGCCGTCAGGGGGCGGGCCGGGGGCGGGCCAGTGACGTCACGGAGCTGGTTCGCCCTCATTGGGTGAACCGCTCACGTGACCGGCCCTGCGCTCCGGCGAGTGCTGAAATGTAAAATTCTGGTAAGACCTACGCTTCCGCGTGCTTGCGGAAGCGTAGGTGAGCCCCTACTAAAGCCGCTCTAATTGCGGCTGTAGGGGCTCAGTGCTGAGCGGGAGCGCGCCTCAGCGCGCCTCCGCCAGCAAGCAGCAACCATGGACGAGGCCTAAGAGAGCTTTAGAGAACCTTAGAGAACCGAAAATCTGGGTCGCGCAGCGGTTTATAATACCTCTGGTGTTTCATTCCCAAATTACTATTGCCAGATCAAAAAGCCTGAGAAATTTCTCAGCAGCTAATCAGAGCAGGGCTGATAGGACGCAAAGGGTTACCTGGAAATCTGAATGAACCAAGGGGCATGGAAAATCCCTCAGTGCCACACACGGTGACAGGCCCCGGCCAGTCTAGGGGGGCCAAATGGACATTCAAAGGGTGTCCATTGATCTGAGGATGTGGATAATTGAATCCTACCCTCCAGTCCAAATGGTCTTCACACCTTGGACATCCTCTGGGATTTCATCTCCAGATGTCCCGCCAGACCTCATGGCACCACTTGGTAGCCCAGGGTCCTGTCAGAGCATTAGTTGTGAAATTTCCAGCTCATTTCTGTGCACAAGCATATGTTTTAAAAAACACACTGTTCCCTAAAATATACACTTTAAAAATATCTAAAGTCTGTGGGTTATGGGAAATAGAATAAGAAGCAGCATGTTATTTCTTACTAGCCATATTCCCCACACTCCAGTCTATCCAATACTTAGGTCTGGACTTTTAAAAGTCCCCTCACAATCTTGTAGCTGATTGGAGTACCCCCCAGAACTCCTATACCGGTTCGGGGTGACATGGGCATTTACTGGGTATCCCCATTAACCTAGGCACCCCTTGACTGTTTCAGGGACACCTCACATCCCTATGCCATGTTTACCTTCCTGGGTTGTGCTGAAGCAGGGAACTTAGTGGTGAGTCACGCCCTATACAGCTTCTGGATGACATGGGCATTAAATGAGTATCCCCCTTAAACTAGGGACCTCTTGACTGTGTCAGGGACACCTCACATCCCTATGCCCCCTTCACCTTTCTGGTCTGTGCTGAAGCAGGGAACCTGGCGGTGAGTAGCGTAACTGTTTTCAAGGGAGGATTCTGACCAGAGGTCTGTGCCTATATGTCCCTGGGAATCTGACTTGATTCCCGGATACATTTTGGGGGTGGCCAGTCACTCTTTGGCCCCGTCTTCCTAGACACAATGTGACAACACTTTCTCCGCAAACCCCCCCATGACTCATAGCCTGTGAATCTCCACTGATTAGCACTCCTGGAAAGATAAAACACACATAAACTCTTTATTGTTGCACAATCACATACATTTCATGTACAACCAATTGGTCCAAGAGCTGACACTCTAAACCCACAAATATGGTTCAGAGGTAACCAGCCGGGCATAATACTTTTATTGATGGCCTGGTTACCCCTTCACCGTCACACACACCCTGTGGGGCAATACGCTATTGAATTTCGGACCCAAGCTGCCGAGATGGGCTGGAATTACCAGGCTCTAGAAACCATCTTCTGGCAGAGCCTATCCGAGCTTCTGAAGGATGAGCTTACTTACCAAGATGTTGCTACCGATTTGTAGGACCTAATTGCTCTGTTTATACATATGGATCTACGAATTCGTGACCGCCAAGCTGAGCAGGAGCAACCGCACAGAACTCCCTCCGTTCTTCCTGCGCCCCACTTCCTAACTCCTCCCCCTAAACCGAACCTCCAGTGGAAAAATAGCCCATGCAGTTGGCAGGTACAAGATTATGCGAGGGGGAGAAGCACTGGAGACAGGCCAACGGTCTCTGTCTATACTGTGGGGATACAGGACATTTTGCCAGGAGTTGTCCTGCTAAGCCGGGAAAACTCCAGTGTCCCAGAAGACAAGGCCATTTACACCTTTTTATCCGGATCATACATTGAGCAAAACAAGTTACTGAAATAAATTGTACATTTATTCACAGGAAAAGGCAAACACACAATGTTACTCAAACTACATAAGAAAAGACACGCTTACTTGGGACCTGGGGTACACAAACTACTCTCCTAGGTGCAGCGAATGCTACCTAAGGATTTTCCCCAAACACTGAGATTTAGCCTGCCACATCCTGGAACTAACTGCTTAGAATCTTGGAGAACATTCTCAGCAGCAAATCCGAGCAGGGCTCATCTGGCTGATGATGTCAGAGAAAGGGTCGTGGCCATTTGCAGGGAAGGCTCCGCAGATTCTGAGAGAACCCAAATGGCTGTTGGGGCCTTTTCCTCTGCCCCTCCTTGCTACCAAATGGCCGACACCTCTGGACATCCTGGATTCCCATTTAGGCCAGATGGCTAGGCAGACATTATGTCTCCTATGTAAATGCTTAGGCTGACTGCATGGATTTTTTATACATACAGTATAACACCATATGAACCATACTTTAATAAAGGATAAACCTTGGGGAACCTCATATGCGTGTGGGAAATAAGTTGGGGATATCTGGGCTCAAAAACCAAGAGTCTGGGGGACACGGTGCAGTCCCAATGTAATTCACCCAGCGAATCCACAAATAGTGCCTGCACGCCTGGGAGAATAAGGGAACCACCCGTAGCTGGGCCCTCCGAACTCCTGCAAACAAAAGAAATACATTTTTGCTATAATATCCCACCTAAAATGTACACTCTCAAAATCTGGAGTTTCTACGAAACAGGGAACCCCAAAAGCCCCATAACAAGTCAGGGTTTTCAATACTTTCCAGTGGACTTCCATAGCCCACAAACCCAATACAGGTTCTGGGACACCTTGGCACTAATTGGGGTACCCCTATGTGATATAGGGATCCCTGTAGCTACAGGAACACTTGTCATTCATGTGCCTCATTTTACTGTGCACAAATCATATATGTACTTAACACCATTTGTTAATAAAATATACACTTTAAAAACCTAAGTCTTTCTGGTATGGGAAATAGAATAAAAAAGCTGCACTTTATTTTTCACTAGCCATATTCCCCACCCACTATTGCATAGACTTAGTACGGATTCTAAGAATCCCCTCACAACCTTATAAGTATGGTTGGAGCACCTCAGAACCCCTATACCGGTTCTGGGTGACCTCTGCATTTACTGGGTATCCCCATTAACCTAGGGACCCATTGGCTGGTTCAGGGACAACTCACATCACTATGCCCCTTTTACCTTTCTGGTCTGTGCTGAAGCAGGGAACCCCTAGTGGTGAGTCGCGAAAGTGTTTTCAAGGGGAGATATTGCCGGGACATGTGCCTAATGTATCCAGGAATTAGACCTGATTCCTGGGTACATTTTATGGGGAACTAGCAACTCTGTACCCTTACTAGCTAGGCAGATTCTGACAGCACTTTCTCCGCAAACCCCCCCTTGAAACTCATACCACAGCAATCTCTGCTTGCTGGCACTCCTGGAAAGGTAAAAACACATCAAATACTTTATTACCGCATAATTATACATGATGCAAAAACAGTTACTGGGCTCAATAGCTGACACTCTATAAACCCAACACACGGATCAGGGGTAACCAAGCAGGCTTAAACCTTTCTTTGATAGCCTGGCTAACCCCTACTATCACATCGAGTACCTAAATAGTGTTAGAGAACCAGCTCAAGGCGTTTCTGTTATTTGTCCTCCAAGGTCCTGTCAATGGCTTCCAATTCCTGTCAGAATGTCCTGGGGAACTTCGTCAATGTCTATACAGGCATTTGTGGACATGGGTGATGCAGGCAACTTAATTGATGAGTCCTTCGCAGCAACTCATGCCGTTCCTCTACATCCCAAGAGAATTCCCATAGCTGTGAAAGCTATTAATGGAAGACCTCTTGTTCCCAGCACGATTACTCTAGAAACAGTCCCAATGTTCGTTACAGTGGGTATTCATCACAAGGAATCCCTCATCTTTGACATAATTTGCTCACCAACCTGTTCCATCTTGTTGGGTTTCCCATGGTTACAGCAACATAACTCCAGTATCGATTCGGTCACAGGTCAGGTGACAGCATGGGGAAACCCCTGCTCTGGGACTTGTTCTCCAGTTCCTCACCCAGTGTCAGAGGTTCTCCACTCTCCCAACATTTCACGTCCAACGAATATAAAGATGGATGCCTTGGCCAGAACATTTTCTATAAAAGAGATTTTAGAGACTGGTAATGGTCCCATTATTTCCCCTTCCTGCCTCATGTCATCCGTCTCATCTCTCCTTTTGAAGAAAGTTCTGCAAGCACAGACAGAAGTTTCTGCTTAGGTATCTTTACCTCCTTAAAGACTCTATATACATTTGCAAAGAGGTTCTAGATTGGGGACATCAGCCCAATTTCATTGGCCACCCTGGAGTAAAGAAGACATTCAAGTATTTATCACGTATCTTCTGGTGGCCGAAGATTCATAGAGATGTCAAAAAGATTTTGTAGCCATCTTGTGCCCAATTCAAGGTACCCAGCGCCATTCCTGCCAGCCTGAGAATACCTTCTGTCATTCTTGGCTGTCACCTCATGCCCTACATCCAAAATTATTTTTCTTACCCTGCCAGTCTTCTTATGGTGGAAGGTCAGGAGAAATTTGAACTCCAGCGTTTCGGTTTGTTTGCACCCAGCCTTGCTCCTAGCCTGTGGCCCAAACTTGCACCTCTAGCGCCTGCCTTGACCAGTACATGTGACCCGACTACTCCATACTCAATTCAGGAATCTATCTCACGGTTCTGGTCAGTGATTTAATATCCATCAGCCCTGCGGGTCGCTTCCTGTCTAGAGACAAGCATTGTTACAGTAATGTATTTTAATATTGTAAATGTATTTTTTTTTTTCAATTATATCTTACCCTTGACAGCCACATTGGCATTTGAGGAGGCCCACATTGAGAGGACTTAGGCAGCCACAGTGACAATCAATGGTTTTATGGTGAACATTAAATGTAAAAGTATGTTTTATGTATTTCTGGGGGTTTTGTTTCATACATGTGTATTTTTCTTCTCAAATGCCCAAAAGCACTATTAGCCATATGTGGCTAATCGGGTATTGGCCATTAATCTAGATGAGGGGAGTGGGTTTGTTGGGGGGGCAAGGGTAAGGGGGTGGGTGAAGGTGGTATTTGCCCCAGGAAGGGTGGTTAGGGCTCCCAAGGGGATGGCCCCCATTCCCACACATGAGGATCCCAATAACAGGGGGCAAAAACAAGGGAGCCAGACACACCAAAAGGAACACACGCACTTAAAAGTCAGTGCTAGTAACATTGAAAATCAGACCTGCAAAGTTAGACACAAAATACCAAGTGTCCATGAATAAGGGGAGCTACGTATTGGGCACTGAGGCCCTTCTTCAGACCTGTTCCCACCTAAAAGTGGTATTTCCCTTTAAATGATCCTCTGATTTGTCCAAAGTGCTGCTACACAGATTCAATGCCAGAAGCAGGGGGCTCTATCATCCAGCATCCACTGATCTTTCACACGATGCAGCTGTTCCCCACGCTTCCATCAGAGTCAAATGTTCATATGGAGTGTCTCAGGGGTTTCACTCCTTTCTAACTTTAAATACCTGTGATCACATTTGACGGCATCACGTCAGTCATGTGACCACCCATCTAATCTGAGGAAGAGTATCACTTGTCTACCAATCCGCAACAGGACCTCTATCCCCGTTCTTAAGGTGATCTCTGACGTGCTGTTATGGGTGCAGTCTGCATTGTAGAGATAATGCCTACTTTCTCCCTACACAGATTCCGCGACTGATCGCTGTAGCACCTCAACAGGATGCCACCACGGCAGCCATCAGTTTCTTCAACAGTATCGGGCAAAAAGAAAACATAACTGAAATGCCCACACAGTGCATCCATTCAACAACCCATACATAATAACCCCAATCTCTCCTCAACCCTTTTGGTGAGTGTATTACAGCTATCGATAACACAAAATAAATATGTATGGCTGGGAGAAGCAATAGAAAAAAAGTGTCAAGATCTCTTTATTTCTAGAATGCTTTTAAAATAATAAATAACAAATGTATCAAAAAATTAGGTGCAATTAGTCATCCTATGGAAATATCATGCTGATAGGAGGTCTCATATCACATCTCCAACAGAAGCATATCCTCCCTTCACCATATACGCAATAGGACAGAAGGAGGAAGGAAATCACCACTTCCCTCTCCAAACGAATAGTGGTAAGCAGCAAATAACGGAGACAGAAAAGATTTTTATACACCCTTTGTCTACGTGGACTAAGGCAGGAGTAGAGATGGGCGAATACACCCAAAGTCGTTTCCTGTATTTTCGCAGATGTAAACCCCAAAATCCATTTCACGCTGTTAAATCCGCAAACGTATTCATCAAAAACCACCATTGGATACAATCCGTGGACGTTTTTTGTAGAATCTAATCTGCGGATTCAGCAATCTGTTGGCAGATTCTTAACAACCCGCCAACTGATTGCTGAATTCGCACAATGGATTCTACAAATCCGTCCACTGATTGTGGAATCCGCGGAGTGTATTGGTAATAATAAAACAAAATCCGCAAAACGTGAATCACCCTTTTTCAGATCGATCTGTTGAAATCCGTGGACTAAAGAAACCAGCCAATCCGTTGCAGATCCAAATCTCTAGGCAGGCGAGACAACACAATCCATCAGACAGCAAGATTAACACCCTAGGCTAAAAACAATAACCTATATGTCAGAGGTGAGGGTAGGAGAGAGACCACAACAGAGGGAGGGGAAGGACCTAGGGGGCATATTCAGGGGGGGGGGGGGGAATCCCTTTTACCAATCTGACATAAACAGTGATGGCCACCACCGAACTTCTCTGGGGCAGACATCATCACTCCAAAATACACAGACCGACTCATCTCCATCCTTAGACCAAGAGCAGTAAACAGCTCAGATCTAGATCCTTATTCATGCCTCCTGGGGCTAGCATGCCCAATTTTCTGATCTAGTCTGCCTCCCAAAGGAGTAGCCTCCCGACCCTTTTGCCACCCCTTCGTAATTTTGAGACATGATCAATTATCTGGAAGTGCAGTTGACTCACATTATATCCTACGCTTACAAAATGATTAGGCACCGGGGCCTCTAGATCACCTCTCCGAATCGCTGACTTATGTTGTCTAATACTGTCTTTCATGAACTATGTGGTCTTCCTCACATGCCCCAGGTCACATGGGCACTTGATAAGATATACCAAATACCAAGATAAAGAATTGAAATGCAGATTAATTACATTTTCAACCTGCACTAGGATGGGTGAAGTGACCCGCCTCCTGTAGACTGCCACACTGTGAACAACCACAATGTCTAAAGTTACCCACTTGTGCGGTAGTTAGTTCAGTTGTTGGGGGTTTTGTCCCACTATATCAGCCCGAACCAGAGCATCTCTCATATTCCTATCCCTCTTGTATGAAGAGGAGATGAGCCCTAAATCCTGCTTGTATTGCCCTATCACACAGCAGCAGTGGCCAATGTTTCAGTATGACGTTTTTCATTTTACCACAACACGTAGTGTAAGAAGAGATAAATTGGACAAAGTATTCTTTTTTTTAGCAAGAGTCCTAGGAGGGAATCTTAAGCGAGCATTTCCACCTTTCTCCTTTGTTCATGCAATAACGACCTGGGATAACCCCTATCCCTAAACCTACACTCCATAGTATCGAAGTCCATCACCACTTTCTCTGGAGAACTAATGATGCGCTTGGTTCTAATGAGCTGACTAAAATTGAGGCCCCTGATGATCCCTGAGGGTGATAACTTGTATGATGTAGTAGGTGCACCAATTCATGGATTTAATCATTAATTTGTATTTCCAGACCTGTTCATTTATGTAACTGTATTTGTAACCATGTATTATTTGTTTTACTCTGTGCCCAGGACATACTTGAAAACGAGAGGTAACTCTCAATGTATTACTTCCTGGTAAAATATTTTATAAATAAATAATATAGGTGTTGCCAGTATCTCTCTGCAGTTTAAATGTCCCGGTCATGGCTTCCTATTGGCCCACGTGATCGGGACATTTAAACTCCAGTGAGGTACTGGCACACCCTACAGAGCTAAGTATCTTTGGAAGCAGGCGGTCCCAGGAGCGGAATTCAACATGGTTCAGCTCCGGAGACCACCTCTTCAAACTAATTTTTTTTTTTTTTTAATATAGGGGATAGATAGAATCCGCCATTACGGATTTGCCTTTTTTGGGATTTAGCCACGAAAATCCAAGGGCCAAAGGAACCGGACGATCCGAGTGAGATACATATCTGCCAAAAAAAATCACCTTTTTGCCTCTTATAATTTACCAGTTTTGGATTTCCTTGGTGTCTGCTGTACTCCAGTTTTTGTTTTCCCTTGTGTTATATCAACATGCATGGCATAAACCTTATAGAAGATAATATAGTTCTTTAAAAAGGGGTTTGTATTTTGTTGTTTGGCGTATAGCAACCAGATACAGTATGTGTCAGTTGAATAGGATTTCCTGTTAAAGGTTCTGCAGGCATTTATAGTACTAACAGATGTAACTAATTTCACACAATGTAGCTTCATGCAAATCCTGTGTATCTAGCAACGAGTGCATAAAATCCAACATAAACAAGATGTATTAAACACTGCTTGTCAGCCACACTGCTACACAGCATATTTGCCACACAGGGGGGGAAAAGCAAAAAGAGAAGTTAGGACAACTTAAAATAAGACAAACCACAACATTAAGTGATCTACTGAACAGCAAACGTTCACAGACATCCCTAAGTATAGATCTGCGGAGGAAGAAAAGGCATTAGGCATGACTAAGTAGATGAAATGTGAGGCTCAGGACACTCCCTTCCTGCTGCAAGCTGCCAAATATTTGTAATCCAAAGGCATGTTGTGGGGGAGCATTTAGTGTACAGCAAGAGACGAGACTGTGAGAAAGAAAGAGGAATGCCCTAACAGACCACAAGGTCTACCGATAAATACAGAAGAGGAAGACAAGTTCACACAGATACAAGACTCTTGGTTATGCATGATCTCTTGCACTGGAGATTATTCATTTAAATGGAGCTGAATGCTTTTCCAGCACTGGGAGGAGAACTCACAACTATTTCCCGTTCCACAGGATTGTGGAGAGGGGCAGCAGATGGGTTGATGGGGTGGGCAGTGGAAAAGGAGGGTGACAGTGGACGCTGGAAGGAGGGGGGCAGCAGAGGGCAAATGGAAGGAGCAATAGTGGGTGGATTGGAGGACAGCAGGGGGTAAAGGGAGGGAAACAGCAAAGGATGGATGAGAGGTCAGTGGAGGCAAAAGGAGGGGGATAGCAGAGGGTAAATGAAGGTTTCAGCAGAGGAAGGATGGGGGGGGGGACAGAAGAGGATAAAAGTAGGGGGATAGCAAACAGTAAATTGAGGGTATGAGGGCAGTAGAGGAGGAATTGGTAGTGGAGGTTCAATGGTGGGCAGCAGAGGGTGCAAGGATTAAAGTTAAGCAGCGGAGGGCAGTTTTACCTGAGCCTCCGGGGCACACCATGCCTCTCACCTGCACATCTCCTGCTAAGCCGTGTCAGTCACCCACAACGGAGACTTTACGACCCAGGGCTTCGGCAACAGTGGAGTCTCCTTCTGCATTGAATGTAGGGACCTGTCAACTCATGGATTCCGTGAGATTTACACCTCTCCCGTGAGACCGGCTGTAAAATCTGGATGACATAAAATCCGAAAGAGTTGACAGGTCTGTTACTAAGAATATATATTTTTATTTTGTATGTCAAAATTGTAGAGCTAAAAACATTAATTAAATGTGCTAGTGTGTATTAAGGCTTCACACATGACAGCATAGTTTGCCATTTGAAATTAATTTTGACGCTTTAAAGCTGCAGACCAAGCAATATCCATCATGTTTTTTTTTTTTTTTAATAAATCAGTTCTGTACTATGAGAAAATACGTGTAGCATTTTTTTAAACAACTCTGAATTACTTTTTTTTATGTATTATGTAACAAGCATGTTTTGTTTCTGTAGTAACCATTTACAAAGTTACCGCCCATGCCTCTTCTGAAACAGGCTCTGGCACACCCCTTTTGAGCCCTGCCCCCTCTCTGGCAGTGCACCAAATGTATCTAGTGACTACCTGGTCACATGATCTTCCCCACAGAACTTTGCATCTTTGGTCCTCTTCTGCTGCACTGAAAGCCATGTAGTGGCAATTTGATCCTGTGCCAATATCAACAGATTTTTGGGGATTTACGCCAAGTTTAACATAATGAATGATTTTTACGCACTTTCTATGCCTGCCGCAGTCCAGAACTAATTTTTGTGGCAGACTGAGAAAATTCAGGTTAATACATAGCTGCACACAAGCAGGCTTTAAAAATATTTCCTGGCATCAAAAAAAGCAGTTTGCACTGCTTGGTACATAGGCCCCAAGTCTCCAAAATCTGTAAGTGATCCTAAAGCCAAACAAGCTTCAATTAGCAAGCAATATCTTTTCTGCTTATACATTTTAACACACATATAATTAGTCTAAACCAGCCATTCTGGTGCCAAAGCATAACTGCCATTTTGCCAAATTTGTAGGAAATAAGCTTGGTCTATTTTGTAAGCAACAAACATGACAAATGTGGTTTTCTGGTACACTCGTAAAGTATGTACAGGCATACCCCACATTAACGTACGCAATGGGACCGTAGCATGTATGTAAAGCGAAAATGTACTTAAAGTGAAGCACGACCTTTTTTCCACTTATCGATGCATGTACTGTACTGCAATCGTTATATACGTGCATAACTGATGTAAATAACGCATTTGTAACAGGCTCTATAGTCTCCCCGCTTGCGCACAGCTTCGGTACAGGTAGGGAGCCGGTATTGCTGTTCAGGATGTGCTGACTGGAGCATGCGTGAGCTGCCGTTTGCCTATTGAGCGAGATGTACTTACTCGCGAGTGTACTTAAAGTGAGTGTACTTAAACCGGGGTATGCCTGTATTTGTACTGTTTGTGCAAAATGTTCTTTCCATATTACAATCTTTCAGTTGCACTATCTGTATGAGGATTTCTACTTGAACATCAATGTGATGTTCATGTAAGACACTTTGAACATCATTTTTAGCTCACCGTAGTAACTTTTTCTAAAGCAACATCTTTCAGATTAAGCTTTTTTTCCCCCTTCAATTACAGGTTTATAAATTGAAAGGTTGGTAGGAGCAAGTCACATAGAAAAGCTTTAAATAACATGCAATATTGCTCACAAAGACGAAGGCTTTCTAATAATATGCAAGTTACTGCAAGTTACTGCAAACACGATTACATGATACAAAAATTGCCCAGTACAACAATCAAATGAAGCTTACAACAGTATAAATTGGTGGTGAAGGGAACTTGCTGAAAGGGTCTACTTGACATGGTTGCAGCCTTGAAATGTTTTGGCCAAAGAATTGAACTAAATGACCCATACTTATATAGCCCCTATTCCCCCTCCCAATCGCAGATCGGGCCCCCTAAGGTGTTCTGGGGTCTGGCCATGTGTCTTTGTGTGGTGCATACCTGCTGGCAACAGGAAGGCCTGACTGAGTCTCCCGCGATGACATGGGGGATAACAGGAACAGGTTACTGGGATGGATGCCTTCGTTCTGGTTCAATGGTGCAGCGCCTCCATCTTTAGTAAGCCCCAGGAATGCGGGGTGGAATCCTTACCAGAGAGTTTCCCACACAGGGATGAGAGATTCCAGTCTCACACAGGTTTTGTCTTTAAAAGCAGCAGTCTTTATTCTCCAGGGCAGCAGCAGCAGCCGACAGGTATAGTTCATACCCCAACTGTTCATACCCCAACATAGTCCACCAACTGTTCTCCTTTGTGATGGTCCTCCCTGCCACCACTCTGGATCAAGGGCATCCAGAGTGGGGCTAACTCTTCCCTCACCCCCTAAGCAGGGTGAGAGGTACTCGGTCCACCTCACTAAACTATAGTTGGATCAGCTCTACTCATGAGCTGATCACTCCTCTGCTTCCTAACTCACTAACTCTGTCACTTCTCCTCTGTGACAAACTCTCACACTCCAACACTAAATAGGAAGTGACACTGCTTTATGTAACCTCCAGTAGGCACCGCCCCTGCGTCTCTTGATTGGACACAGGGTCACATGACCTACCTTCACTTACACAACCCAGTGTCATAAGTGGGGAAAACCCATGTCAACTCCTGGCAATCTGCCCTTAGCAGAGTTTACACCCAGGAGGAGGATAGAACTATAACCCCATTTCTTACCAGGGCTACACTCTCCCTCAGGTGGAATTCAATGGTCCCCACTTGGACCTAATTTGCTGGACCATCCTGCAGGTGAACAATCTGTGAACATACAAACATAATTAATCAATATGTGTACACTGACTGTAACACCCATGATGGCGACATAACAGCAAGAAACTCCCAACATGGAGAACCCGAGCTCAATAATAATGATGGGGATCAGGCCTCTTCACTTCCCGCCCGTTGTGATCCACAATTTTAACAAAGAAGGGTTGTACAGGCCCATTCTCCGGTCTGTACAGGACATTATGCATGAATATATTCCTGCCTGTACTCCAAGCCTTGATCATGGAACATATTTTATCCTCCCTTATGTAAGCGGTGTTACCAAACTTAATTCTTAAATGCTCATGGACTGCATCTCTGAGCCAGGTATCTCTCTGGTCCTCGATCTCCTGCATTATCGTCTGTGGCACGTATGGAAACTCATATCCATGAGATTGCCGATATCTCGCCACTATGGCTCTGTCTGCCCTACTTAATTTAGTAAGTTTCCGGTTCCCAGCCTTTCCTGGCAGTACCCAGAACTGTGGCTCCTCGGGCGCAACATCATCATACAGAATAGATGAGCCTTTGGGGGTAATCACCTCTTGCATGATATCTCTCCACCTGTTGTCTAACTCGTCGGCAACCTCCTATGGGGAATAGGGTGCCTACGTCCCACCAGTGATCTACTACATCTTTCTTAATTAACACAAATCTGGTGCGGTCCATCCCCTCATGATACCCTGTGAATAACGGTGCCCACCATTTATCTCGGTGCTCATATGAAGATGACACACTCATATCTTCCTCAGACTCTGCTCTGGAAGTTACACCTGATGTCGCTGCCTCTTTAGAGTGCAAGCCTTTACGCCTCCCTCTGACATTCTTATAGATCGTGTGGTTCATCTTAGGTGGTTTGGGACTTACAGGACCCGCTTTTGCAGTAGACTGGGACCCTCGGGCCCTACCTCTGGGAACAGGAATAAACACAGTGGGGTTAGGTACATGTACAACACTTGACAATGGTATCTCCCCATCAGAACCCTCATCACTTGTCATCCAATCCCGCCAATCAGTTGAATATTTGGGTGTCTTATCCATCTTACTCCCACTAGGACCTGGTGGCACGACACGTGACGGGGCAGTGGACGGGGCAATGGCGCTAGGGGCGGTGACCATGGGATCACCAAAGTCCATTACAGTGTCTCTGAGTCGGGCGATGCCACGACCTGTTGGTAATTTCTTACTGGCTCTTTCGGCAGCACTTCAGGCTCCTCTCTGGGCTACTTGAGCCTTAAGCTTCTCAAACTCTGCTTCCAACCCCGCTCTCCATAGGGGAACAAGCAAAGCTTCCGGGCCTCTGCGCCAGTCTGACCCGGAAGTGACGTCATCGCTGGTCGCCGCGGAATCTCCATCCGCTCCTTGGTCTCGCACCGAAAGTGCGTCGAGGACCGGAAGGGGCGGTGGTGGACCATCAGGGTCGCGGATGGGCAGGTAGGCCTAAAGCCCTTCTCTCTTCCACAGCTTCCTCCTTCATCTGGCGGGAATAAGAGGGTGGTGGTATCCTCTTACCGCTCCGCTGTCTTGCGATACTCTGAGGTTCCTCCGGAGCCGTCTCGGATCCCATCTCCGCCGCACTGGGAGTCGCCACGGCCGTGGGACTTCTACGCGGTTCTGGCCGCACCAGCGCTCGACGTCGGGGGGCCTCCGGACTCGTCTGCTCCATCTCAAAGGTAAGTGGAACTTCTTCTTTACAGCTGGGGTGGTTCGCCGGCCGGCGCATCGCCACCGATGACAGGCTGTCTCTCTCATCCGACGAGGACTGCAACGGCTCCTCCGCTGGGGAATCACCTCGAGTCCTTGCAGCACCGCCAGTGGGTATGAGTACGAAACGGGCCCGCTCCGGTACCTCCACTGCGGTCGCGCTCTCCTCCGTCGGGACATCTCTTGGTGGCTGGGCCTGGGTCCCTACCACAGGGGTGACATATGGGACCAGGGCAGCCTCTGCCTCCTCTACCTCAATCAGCGTTACCGGAGAGGCAACTCGTGGGGTCTTTAACATAAGGCATGGCTCGATAGGCCAGAGGTAGAACGTGCCACACTGTTGGCACCGTGCCGTAGTACTTGGGGCCGGTCCCGGTGACCTGCATTGGATGCACAGGCACCGCAGATATTCTCGGCCATCAACCTCCACAACCAGGAGGCCTCCTGGAAGCTGATAAGTGGTTATGCTTAGGTCAGCCAGCTTTTGCGCGGGGGTTGATTTGCTCAGCTTGCTGGTTTTGCACTTAGCTCCTTCTCCAGTCAAGCAGAAGTGAAGTTCCTCAGCCTCACTTCCTGTCCCTCCTTCCGCTGGGGAGGACTGTGGAGATTGGTTCTTGGTGTGTCCCCTCCCTCTGGTGGAAACAAGAGGAGGGGCACTCTCTCTTTGTGTAACGTGGCTTCGTTTGTCGGCCAGTCACTGCACAGGTGGGTGTGGCTTCGGCTTTCGCGCCGCTCCCTTTTTGGCTGGGGATCTGGGTTTAGCGCCAAACCCCTGCACATCTCTCGCCACATTTCTTTTACAGCCTGCTTGCACGCAGCACGTGCGCGAATTGGGCTTGGCGGGAGTCGCCATTTTGGATCGGCTGCAACCCGCGTTGCAGTGAATGACGCAGCTGTCACCATTTTAACCTCCTCCATGCCCCGCAGAGCACATGTATCTCTCGCCGCAATCTTTAGTGAGCCCTCTAATCCCACGATAGCGCTACTCTGTGTCTATGGTGTAACTCGTTCCTAGACACTTACTACACTTAATGGTGCTCTAACCAATGAATATAACGCATGGCATACCCAAGGCTAGGCAGAACTCTCTCCTAGTACACCGCACTCGCTGACGGTTCATTACAAGCACTCTGTGGTGTGTTTTCTGGATACTGGCTAGTGTACTTGGCATTCCTAAGTACTGGGCGTCAACCTACTTTTGGCCACTCATAGTGCAGACCCTATGCTGAGGTCCCTGGACTAGTTAACAGGCTAACCCCCACAGGAATCCTACACTATCTGCCTCAAGGGACTAGAACAGCTATAGCCACTTTATCCAAATTGACATCACTCACCTAGGGCACCCAGGGTGTACTGTGCGAGAGGACGGTCTCTCCTGACTATCCCATGTCTGCAAACATGCCCTTCCTTCTGCAGCACTTGCTCTGAAAGTGTACCTACATCTTTCAGCTTTGCTTCGCTGAAAACCTGTCCTGTTGCTCTCAGCGATCTCAGCAGCGCCTCCAACTATAGCCCCCTAACCAGGGTGAGAGGTACTTGGTCCACCTCACTAAACTATAGTTGGATCAGCTCTACTCATGAGCTGATCACTCCTCTGCTTCCTAACTCACTAACTCTGTCACTTCTCCTCTGTGACAAACTCTCACACTCCAACACTAAATAGGAAGTGACACTGCTTTATGTAACCTCCAGTAGGCACCGCCCCTGCATCTCTTGATTGGACACAGGGTCACATGACCTACCTTCACTTACACAACCCAGTGTCATAAGTGTGGAAAACCCATGTCAACTCCTGGCAATCTGCCCTTAGCAGAGTTTACACCCAGGAGGAGGATAGAACTATAGCCCCATTTCTTACCAGGGCTACACTTATGAAAAGAAAAAACATATAGCAATGAACTAAATAATTTGTCATATTGGATGTCCATTGGGGCCTTTGTTTTCTAAGTCTGCGGTCCCTCCTCCTCCTTAGTTTAAGCTCACCTATCCCACTTCTATTTAATCAACATGTTCAAGTACACATGGGAATGTAGAAGTATATTGAGATATTTCTTCCCCCAGGAGAAAGGTGCTGATGACCTTTGCTGTAGCAATAAGGAGGGAAGTATATATATATATTATATATTATATATATAGTAATAAAGAAATTAATAGACAGCGCCTGTGATAGCATACACCCAAATTGCTGCAACTCTGAATCTGATTGGCAAAATGACACACCCTGCACAGATGCCTATATACAAACTATATATAGTTTTAAGAAAATGTGGTAAGGACCAAGATGATGGAGATATAAATAACACGTATGAATTAAAATAGTGAAAAAATGTGCAAATGAAAAAAATGACATAAAAAATGTACCATGAAAATAATCAAAATATGAAAAATGAAATCATAAAAAATAAAATGTTCACGATCAAAAAATGAAAATAAAATGTCCTGTAACTGTGTGAAAAACCTTAAAGGAAAAATGTGGTCCGGGCAGCTTCTTTCTTGGGGTCAACAACCACCAAAACGATACCTATTAGAAAAAAAGAGAAAGAAAAAGCGCCCGATCCATGTGTAAAATACAATATTAAAGGTTTAATTTAGCACGAACATAGACAATTGCACACTCACACTTTGCCAGTGTATTAAAAGCGTTGTATGGGACAAGCCCATGCACCAAACATATGTCAGACTGCAGCAAGTTCCTTCCGTTCCATCTGGCTGTGCAAACCTCAAGACTTCACTGCTACTGGTGTCACCGTCTCAGTGTCTCTCCGGCAACCTGAATGAGCAGCTTGCAGTTCCTATTCGGCACGGCTCCTCTTGGATAAGATGACAGGGAACTCCTGTGCTGGTGTCTGTGTTTAGGCGTCTGGACTGCTCCACCACCGTAGTTCCTATACCACGTGACCCTACGCGTTTCTTCCGACTCGGCGGATTTCATCAGGGGATGGTATAGGAACTACGGTGGTGGGCAGTCCAGACGCCTAAACACAGACACCAGCACAGGAGTTCCCGTCATTCTATCCAAGAGGAGCCGTGCCGAATAGGAACTTGCAAGCTGCTACTGAGACGGTGACACCAGTAGCAGTGAAGTCTTGCGGTTTGCACAGCCAGATGGAACGGAAGGAACTTGCTGCAGTCTGACATATGTTTGGTGCATGGGCTTGTCCCATACAACGCTTTTAATACACTGGCAAAGTGTGAGTGTGCAATTGTCTATGTTCGTGCTAAATTAAACCTTTAATATTGAATTTTACACATGGATCGGGCCCTTTTTCTCTTATATATATATATATATATATATATATATATATATATATATATTCCCCCACTATATTATTATTAGGATACTTCTGGATTTAAACTGTACAGTAGCTCACACATAGCCCATATTGTGCTTCTACATGTTGACCTCTTAGGTAACGCATACACATCACACATCCCATGTTATTGACTACCGTTTTGTTTTCTCTATGCAGTGAAGGAAATACAAAAGACAGGATCAAATTGGTAGTGTAGGACTTGCTGATAGGGCAGCATTTTTTAGCCTTTTTTGGTTAAGGAACACTGTAATTATATTGTGAAATTCTGAGGAACCCCAACCCTCTCTAATAGCGAATCTGAGATCAGATGCATGGTAAATTCTTCTGTATTTTGTACAATTTTCATGACCTGAAAATTGTAGGAAACCCTTTAGGGATGCCCACAGAACCCAAAAGGAAAAAACACTGTGATAGGGTCTACCTTCACTTGGTTGCAGGTTTGATGTTTTCACCAGAATATTGAACTAAATGACCATACTCATAAGAACATAAATGAACTACATAATTGATCACATTGGATGTGCATTTGGCCTTTGGTTACTACAGTAAGTAAAATGCAAGTTAATTAGCTTGCTGAGAAATAAATGCAGACGGCATAAGAAAAACAATGAACTAAATGTTACTGCAGTCCGTAACAGGACTGTATAAACAATACAAGCTTCTGTTACAGTGAAACAAAATATAAAAGTTATTTTATTAGGTCTTGTTCTCTCGATATATTTTGCATAAAATTGAAATGCCTCAAAGCACTAGTGTCATATGTTGTATGCATGTTTTCCAGAACCAGCGCACCACATCATTGCAATTGTAGAAAACGTCAGCTTTGGCAGCTGGTATTAAAGTGTAACTTGATGGGAACGACTCGAGTGCACATTTTTGTTTTTCTAGTTTTTGCATCCAGCAGTGAAACACATTTTCTGTATTGAGAAAATGCATTTTACTGGAGCAGTACCCTAGTGCAGTTATACAAACCAAGTTCTTTTTTTTACAATTAATATTTGTATTGGTGTTAGTGTGCACACCATTCCTCTACCGATATCAAGGCATCCCACTTAAAAATATTGGAGTGCTTTTTCCTTTGTCCCATTTTCATTTGCTCTGCATTTAAAAAAAAATAGGTATGTACGTGTTTATTACATCAAGTTTTTTTTTCACACCGGTGCAAATGTAAACACAATGGATTGCTCCTGATAAAACAGCACTTATATAATTTATGGGTGGACAAAAATATATTAAAAAAAAGCTGTGTGTGCTGTGCACGCGCATAGTAAGTGAAACTTCTTTGACTTTTGTCACAGAAATTGTATTTGTATTGGTGATGTTATAATTAAAAATCAAAATACAATTTAAGTGACAAAACGCAAATAAATTTGACTTATAATGCGCGTGCTCGGCACACATCCCCTGTATTAGCTATTTGCACTAAGTGTGAATTCCTTGTGTGTATGTGTCTCAGTCAGTGTGTGTGTGTGTGTGTGTGTCTGTCAGTGTGTATGTGTATCTGTGTCAGTCAGTGTGTATGTGTATCTGTGTCAGTCAGTGTGTGTGTGTGTGTGTGTGTGTGTATGTGTGTCAGTCAGTGAGTGTATGTGTGTCAGTCAGTGCGTGTGTGTGTGTGTGTGTGTGTCAGTCAGTGCGTGTGTGTCAGTCAGGGTGGGTCAGTGTGTGTGTATGTGAGTCAGTGTGTGTGTGTGTGTGTGTGGGGGGGGGATGTGTGGTGTTTTTGTGTTGCGGTGTGTGGTGTGGGGTGGTTGCATGTGGGGTGTGGGCGATGTGGGGGGTGTGGGTGGGTCAGTCAGTGTGTGGGGGGGGTGTGGTGTGGGTCAGTCAGTGTGCGTGGGGGTGTTGGTGGGTCAGTCATGTGTCTTGTGGTTGGGTTCTGTGCAGTGTGCGGGGGGTTGGGTGGGTGGGTCAGTGTCTGTGGGTGTGGGGGTGTGGGTGGGTCAGTCATTGTGTGTGGGTGTGGGTGGGTCATCAGTGTGGCGGGGGGTGTTGTTGGGTCATCGTGTGGGGCGTGTGGGGGGTCAGGTGCGTGTGGGTGGGTCAGTCAGTGTGCGTGGGGGTGGGGGTGGGTGAGTCAGTGTGCGGGGGGGTGTGGGTGGGTCTCGTCAGTTGTGGCATGGGGGTGTGTTTGGGTCAGTCATGTGCGTGGGGCGGGGGGGGTGGGTGATGGGGGGTCGTCGTGTGCGGGGGGGTGGGGTTTGGGTGGTGGTCAGTCGTGGGGGAGGGGTGGGGGGAGGGTGCGGTTTGGGGGGGGGTGGGGTGGTTTGTGGTGGTGTGGGTGGTCATTGTAGTGGGTGCGGGGGGTGTGGGTCGTCAGTGTGTGGGTGGTCAGTTCAGGGTGTGGGGGGGGGGTTGGGTGGGTCAGTCAGTGTGTGGAGGGGGGTGTGTGGGTGGGTCACTGTACAGTGTGTGTGGGGGTGTGTGTGGGTGGGCAGTCAGTGTGTGGGGGTGTGTGGTGGGTCAGTCAGTGTGTGGGGGGGGGGTGCAGTCCAGTGTGTGGGGGGGTGTGGGGGGTGTACAGGGTAGTGGTGTGGGTGTGGGGGGGTCAGTCAGTTGGGTGTGGGGGGTGGGTCAGTCATGTGTGCGGGGGGGTTGTGGGTCGAGTCAGTCAGTGTGCGTGGGGGTGGGTCAGTCAAGTGGGGTGGGTCAGTGTGTCAGAGTTCAGTTTTGTCTTTGGGGGGGTTAGTGTGTGGTGTTCAGTGAGTTGCTGGGGGGGTTGTTGGGTGTGGTCATTGCGTCAGTGTGCGGGGGGGGGTGGGTGGTCAGTGTGTCGGGGGGGATGGTGTGAGTCAGTGTGCGGGGGGGGGGTGGGTGGAGTCATGTGGCTGGGTGGGTGGGTTGTCATCATGTGGCGTGGGGGTGTGGGTGGGTCAGTGTGCGTGGGGGTGGGTGGGTCAGGTGGCGTGTGCGGGGGGGGGGGGGGGTCGGTCAGTGTGCGGGGGGGGGGGGGTGGGTGGGTCAGTCAGTTGTGCGGGGTGGGTGGTCGAGCGGAGTGGGGGGGGTGTGGGTGGGTCAGTCAGTGTGTGGGTGGGTCAGTCAGTGTGTGGGGGTGTGTGGCTGGGTCAGTCAATGTGTGGGGTGGTCAGTCAGTGTGTGGGGTGGTGTGGGGGGGTCAGGCAATGTGTGGGGGGGTCAGTCAGTGTGTGGGGGGATGTGGGGGGGTCAGTGTGTGGGGGTGTGTGTGTGTGGGCGGGTCAGTCAGTGTGTGGGTGGGTCAGTCAGTGTGTGGGGGTGTGTGGGTGGGTCAGTCAGTGTGTGGGGGTTCAGTCAGTGTGTGTGGGGGTGGGTCAGTCAGTGTGGGGGGGGGTGTGGGTGAGTCAGTCAGTGTGCGTGGGGGTGGGTCAGTCAGTGGGGGTGGGGGTGTGGTCAGTCAGTGTGCTGGGTGGGGTGTGTCGGGGGTGAATGGGTGAGTCAGTGTGCGCGGGGGGGGTGGGTGAGCAGTGTGCGGGGGGGTTCGGGTGGGTGGTGTGCTATTCAGTGTGCGTGGGGGTGGGTCAGTTCAGTGTGCGGGGTGGGGTGGTGTGTAGTCAGGTGCGGGGCGGGGGGTGGGTGGGTATCAGATGCGGTTGTGGCGATTAGGGTGGGAGGTCAGTGTGGGGTGGGTGCGTTCCGGTGAGTTGGGGGGTGGTAGTGGGGGTCAGTCAGTGTAGTGGGGGGTCAGTTCAGTGTGTGGGGGTGTGGCTGGGTAGTCAGTGTGTGGGTTGTGGTGTGAGTGGGGGGGTCAGTTCAATGTGTGGGGGGGGGGTCCAGTGTGTGGGGGGTGTGGCGGGTGGTCATGTCAGTTTGTGGGGGGGTCTAGGTGTGTGGGGGGTCGTGGGTAGGTCAGTAAGTGTGTGGGGGGGGTGTGGGTAGGGTCTAGTCAAGTGTTGTGGGGGGGCGTGTGGGGGGCGTGCAGTCAGTTGGGTCAGTCATGTGGTATGTGTCTCAGCGCTGGCAGCCAGGGCTTGGTGGTTATTGTTGCAGCATTGACGCTACGCACCTCTAACCGCCCCCTCTGGCTTATGCAAATTCTGCGTCACTGCGGCCACGCAGACATCATTCACAGACCCACACCCCCCTCGACGCACTCTTACCTACAACTCCCGGGAGACCTGCGTTCGGAGGTACACATGCATGGCTACGCACGGGCATGAGTGACGCGAGGCCATCTGTGCCGCGCAGGTTGCGCGCCGCGGTTTTGCGCGCTGTGTCTACCGCTTCCTGGCGGTTGCAATGGGGCCCGCGTTAACGGCCCGCGGCTAGGTTAAGGTGCTGAATGGCCGCCGCTGCCAACGGGCTTGAGGAGGCGTTGTGGGTGTAGGGATTCGACGTCCGGGCTGCCAGCCGCTTCTAGCGTGTCATGTGTTGCGTCCGTCAGCGGCGCAATCACAACTGCGCCATTGCGCGGCATGGGCAGGCGGTCGTGGAAGATTTGGGTCCGTTAGGAGGGCCTCTGGCGGCGTATGCTCGGGCAGCCGGGATTGTAGATTGGGTGGTGGGGGGGGGTGTTGGCGGCGTGCGATTAGGAGTTCCATGTTGTTCTGTATGAGAGTTAATAAATCATAGTCGCTCAGGGGGTTAGTTCACCTAGTGATATGTATATTGGGTAAATAAAATGTTCTAAACGTGTGCTAATTATTTTCATTCGGCATGTGTACATCAGCCATTTCAGAATTCATTTTCTTGGCAGGATTAGAAAGTTTTCAATACTTGCCTTTATGTGTTAGGCTAATCGACAGAATTGTTAAAACATCAGTATTTTTGTTCTATTTTATCACACTTGCTCGTAGGACCATTAGTAATAGGCCTGTGAGGTAAGGATCAGCGGATAGGAATAACTGCAGTTGAATGGTGTAATCAAGATTTAGGAATAGTAGGCACAACGGTGGTGCGTGTTCTGGAATGAGGCTTTTAACACAACAAAATTATTAACACGAAGAGGAAGGGCAGACTTCCCTATAGGATGCAATCAACTTCCATGATACATATTTTAAGAAACAGTGTTATAAAAAAAATCATTCATGAGATATTGTTAACATCTACGAAGATGTGCTTAAAACTGATAGGTATGAGGAGAGCACGAAATTTATAAGATATCATCTTACTAAACGGTCATGAGCGTGTAAATTGATAGAGTATAGTGAGAGAAGCAGGGAGATGGAATTTTTACTACATAGCTACGTAGTTTTCTTGTATTTTGTTGGATTTTCTTCATCTTTTCTAAGTTTTTTGCGTCCTATGGCTATATCATATCTTTTCGAGCGTCACACGAGTTTGCTCTTTTTCCTTCTAGTCCTTTCTTTTTTTTTCACAGAACAAAAACATAGTAATAAAACAAAAATTGTATTTATAGTAAGCATTCAGAATTCAACAAAAAGTTTGCAGATGACTTTTGGCAAGGTCTAAAGTGGTATTGCAGTTAAAGCAGAACACAATGACACTGGAAGATGAAAAATGAGACTACCCATCCTCCATATAAAACTAATTTTGTGCTGTGCAGGGCCAACACGAACCTTCTTAAATCTATGCCAATTTACACACCCCCTTATCTGTACGAGGCAAGGTCTCACGTGCAATTGAAAAACATAGAAAGAGCAAGGGCTATCTAAAGACCCATTCGCTAGTGTGTTAACTATCATGCAAAAAAAGACACTGTACAGTTTAAAAACAAATCTGTACACCAGCGTTATATTTTTTTTTTTTAAAAGTGACGTGAGTTGGGGTACAGGGGGGTTAAATGACTATATAGACGAAAGCCTAAATGCCTTCCAAGAGGATGCTTATTCAATCGTTTTAATCTGTCGTGCTTCTACTTCTCATCGCATCTTCATCTCAATCGTCATCACCTCTAATCGTCGTCGTTCATCCTCTTCTTTCTTGCTCGCTTTTCTGGCTTGGCAGGGGACCTTTTAGCTGGCTCAGCAGCTTCCCTTGCCCCTGGGTCTGCAGCAATATCCTGAAGAAACGAATAAAAATGCGCATATAGAAGATGTAGCGAAAGGATCATAGATTTTATAGCCATCCAAACTCTGTATGTAAAATAAAAACATTAATCGCAAATCGGCGTTGACAGATCTGAAACACTGCAGAGATAAAATAAGGTTGTCGTCTAACTAGGACCCTCCCCCCCAATGTTTCCAAGATCACACATTTTGTTTCTAGAACAATTGTTTTGCAAAGTTGGTAGTATGCATATGGTCGTGGTGGGGGTTAAAAGACAAATGAAGCCGTTGTCACTTACAACACTCCAAACATAATAGCTGCATAATACGTTTTGCTATTATTTGGCTTGATCATGACACCTATTAAAAAATATCTATTTACTGATGGCAAACTTAAGGACAAAAAAAAAAAAAATTATGTGTTCAGTTGGTAGACAGTCCCACCTTCGGCACAGATTTAATGTTCTAAGGTGAACAAATATAAAATAAAGTATAAGAAAAACATGCTACAGCATGCTTGTTTGTATTTCTTATTTAAAACTAAGAGAATTTTACTAAAAATACTCACAATTTGTATTCTATTAAAACCTTTAATAATCGATCATGTAGCTGAAATGTTGCCAGCAACATGTGCGAGTATTTTGATTGCAATTACATTTCTGAAAAATGTGTCCTTTTCCTAAAGTACTTTGTAGTCAAGCATGGTGGTTGCAACTCCCTATGTGTCATTATGCAATTACTGTGAATAGGCTTTACCTGTTTCATATTTCTCCTTCAGTTTGGCAGCTCTCCTCTCAAAGGCACCTTGTCATCTGAAGCAGTGTTGTCCACATCTCTCCCAGTTTCTTTGCAACATCTCAATGGTCAAAGCTGGTGATCCATTCTTGATTTTTGGACGAAAGTCACCACAGAATAAGAAGAAAGCTGAACTGCAGTAAATAAAAACAAAGAAAATATTAATATGGTGTATTTTAACGTCATTAGTCAGAGTTAGGAGTTGTGTGTTGGGGGACGTCTACATGTGGCGTTGTGATCTTGATTTTTGCATTAGGATTTAACGACTGTTGTAATGGTGTCTCAGTACTACTGATGCAGGCGGGCTGTTATTCGACGACACATCACGGCGCCGATTTTCAGTTCTCTGTTCCCCACGCAGCATGATACGTGGCCAATCGCCCCAGGCACCGCGCGCATGTTTGTTTGAATTTCATGGATTCTGTTCTTCTGTTTAGCAATAAAATGGATGAATTGTAAGTGTACTTTGTGCTACTGTGCCACTTTCATTTTTTAAAAGCCAAACACTAAAATTTGTTTTTCTGCACTCGCATCTTAGGCGGGAAGGCTGGAATTCATCCCGCGGTTTCAATCGGGATTCCGATGTACATGAGCGCGTGAAGTGTTTGAATAACGGCCCGCTGTCATTCAGTATATAGAAAGGATATATAAAATATGTATGTGAATAGAACAGCAGCGCTATGTAGAGAACATAGAGATGTTAGATATGGTCCAAGATACAGACCATATGAACCGTAAATTAGGGATAGATAGAGAGAGTCTTCTCTCGCCAGTGCTCAAAGTTGAATAAATTGCTTCTCTTAGGAGATGGTTGAATAGCTATATAGCTTATTAATCGTTTCAAATGCACCAATTGTTGTTGGAGGAACCAGGAATGTATAGAGAGTAAACTGTATTAAGTCAAAAATGTTCAAAATTAGGGGTGTGGGTAACACATAGAAAAGGGAATGTCAAGGGAACCCTAAAATAATTAGGGACCCTGACCCCTATCTAAATATATAACTCCAACAAGCCTTAGAGCTAGAACTATAATAATAAATACATACAGTGTCAAAGACAAGTAATCACAACCCTTGTACACACGGTCCTTCTGGTTCTATAGCGTGCTCTCAGCCCCGACATATGTGAAGTAAAAAATCACCCTGGATAGGGGGAAAGATGGCGGTGCACAGCGTGCCAACAGGTGCCTCGTGCGTTCCGGAAGCAGGAAGTAAAACGGAAGCTGGATGGCATTTTCGGTGCAAAATTAATGAACAGCAAAGACATGTTATTAAAAAGAAAAAATAATCTAGAGAAAGAACTGACGCGATTCGTGCATCCTGCACTTTGTCAAAGTGCAGTGGATGCACGAAACGCGTCAGTTCTTTCTCTAGATGATTTTTTCTTTTTAATAACATGTCTTTGCTGTTCATTAAATTTTGCACCGAAAATCGCCATCCAGCTTCCGTTTTACTTCCTGCTTCCGGAACGCACGAGGCACCTGTTGGCACGCTGTGCACCGCCATCTTTCCCCCTATCCAGGGTGATTTCTTACTGAACCGTAAATTATCTTTATAAATAAAGTAGTGATTAACCTGTCTCCCCCCCCCCCACCTTCCTTAGATGATACCACCTAGAAGTATATGCGCTTTATAACAATTGCTCTTACGGTGGTCTCTTTGGTGCATTTGGATCCTTAAACTTCTTTTTTGTTTCTCCTTTAGGTGGTATATAAGATTTCATTTCTCTTTCATAACGAACTTTGTCAGCTTTTGCCATATCTTCAAATTTCCCCTTTTCCTTAGCAGTCAGGGGCTACAAAAAACAAGCACACACATTAACTATATATTATGTATATGGAGGTCACATATTCATATTTTTTTACTCTCCATTCACACCTTTCAAAATGTTCTCAAATACAAATTGCCATTTACAGTTCTTAGCGAGGGCCACCAGGTGTGAGTGCTTAGTGAATCTTGGCGTTCGTTTTATCTAAAATTGACTAATTAGGTTCCACCTTAAATGATGATTTGCAATTGGGAAGTTGGGTGCTGCCACACGTTATCACAGGTCAGAGTTATGCTGCAGTACTGTAGAATGTGTTACATGCACTAGAGGGAAACAAATTACCAATTACAGGGTGTAATAAAGTCTGGGGCTATAAAGATTTAAAGATCAACTCCAGGTACTAAATTCTAAGGAAAACTTAACTTAGATTCTGTCATGTATGGAGGGCTATGTGTACAGAGTTGCATATCATGCCATACTGTGGTTAAAGTGCAGGCCCCTGTGTAAAGCCATGCAAATGAGCAGGTCTTTTTAGCTCCAGAAAACACTGCCATGTCGCCTTGTTTAGCCCAGTCTGAGTTTGCACAGGGCATCATAGTTTTTTTGCAGAAAGATAATACAGGATTACTAGTTTTTCTTTATCGGAGGGGAAAAAAACTATTTACAAAGAAAATGCAGAAATATATAGGTTGGATGCAGAAGATTGCTTTTGGGATGAGAATGCTCCATTATTCTATAAATTCTCAAAGCTTAATGAGGCAAAAGTGAATTCAGAATCCACTGATCAGCTATTTAGAGATCACGATTTCAAAACATATATTATACAATAAAATAGTGATTGTGATTTCCTGACTCATTCCTTCATAAATATGTCACTCCTTTTTGGAGGGGACGAAAGCTACAGCACAACAAAAAGAGTGTTTACATTTTAGATCATACCCCGTGGGCATACTACATAGTAAAGAAGGTCTATAAGTTTTCTCCTATTTTTCAAAGATCCTAAATTACTTGTGACACTAATTTTAAGCATTAGAATTGCTCACAATTAGAACCAAGAGGGGACAAAGACTTTGTAGTAAGCAGTTAGACAACCCACATCAGTTATAAACGTATAAAAAGGTTAAGAAATCGCTTCATGGCGCTTAAAATCTAGTGATTTCCAACTGCATTTTGCTTTTAGGCAAGAAAAAGATATAGCTATTTTGAAGAGAAAGAATGAGAGATCATCATGTTACACTTCTCGTGTCTATTGCTCCTACAGTACTTTATCATTTCGCTGCAGCTTAAACCATGCAGTATAAATTGCTGTGTACATGATTGGCTCTCAGTTACCTTTATAGTTTCTTTTTTCCTTGCAGTTTGGTTGCTGTTGGGGCTTAGGATGCAGCTTTAATTTGTTTGTTACAATCTATGACTAGTCTAGCATGCCAACATTTGGCATCCAATGAAAGTGTATTCAAGCTAAAACAACTTTCCATTTTCTTGTTACAATGGTATTACATTGATGCATAATTAAAGTAGTACAAGATCAAAAAAGTGACTGTTTCTGGAACAATACAATTTAAAAAATGGTGGGTTGTAACTGCATTTAAAATATATAATATTGAGCACTTATAAAATTGAGCTTGATCACATTTTTTGACAAACTGGAAAATTATACATAACTACTTTTGTAAATGCTTTTATGGACAACACACCCTTTTGTTAGGTGTGCTTATATATAAAGAAGAAACACATGCGTTATTCTGAAGTACAGAGGAATTTGATTACTGGTAAAGTTAAAACCAAATGGACATAAAATTAATATTGACACGATCTGAAAAGGCAGGTTTCACATAGGTTAGGAATCAACATCAAGGTTGCACCGCCCATTTTGTCCCCCACCCTTACCTTCCACCGCTCAGAACATTTCTTTGAGAACTCAGAGAAATTTACAGATGCATCAGGGTGCTTCTTCTTGTGCTCTTCTCTGCAAGTTTGCACAAAGTAAGCATATGAGGACATTTTTCCTCTTGGCTTCTTGGGATCACCTTTACCCATCTTGAATTAGTTTCTGTAACAAAAAAGGTTCAGTCAAATGTATACACGATTAGCGATATATTAAGCTGGTTAGAGATCAAACTTAAGCTGTTGATGAAACAGAACCGAGTTCCATATTGTATTTCCTTGTATATGGTCAATTGTGTAATATAACAGCAGCAGGTCTGCCTGCTTGCCATTTTAACTTAGCCCACCTGAACTGGAGGTCCTCCATGGTCCTGACATCCAGAGATCCTCGATCAAGCTGGCTGTCCACCGGGCAAACACAATGGCCACAGGGCCAGGCTTGCTCCGGTGGCCAATGGAAAAAGTATTAATGGTCAGCGGAAAGATTTGTAGTATGTGTATCAAAAATTTAATACAAATATCAAGAGCCAGGGGGTCCCCAGATACAGGGACCAAGGACGAGCTCCAAAGCGATAGGCTACAATAAATACATTTGAGGCTGCAACGCAATTGTGTGGAACTTCAGGTCATTTTAGCCTGTAAATATGGAATTTCAAGGTATACATAGGAACAAAACAAACAAATGGCAGCGAGGTGTGCTCAATGGGTTAGTTACAGCGATTGATGCTTTAAAAAGGATAAACAAGTGTTAGTTTTTGTAGTCTTTGAAATGTTTGCAAACAGTGTAACATAACCAAAGAGTTAAAAAAAAAAAAAAAAGAAAGGACGGCCATGTCAATTTACATAATGGTAACTTAATGGCCATAACAGTTTAGTTCTCTATATAAAAAAAAGTTAAGATACGGGGGGGCACAATTGAGTTGGTAGCAGCAAGTAAATGATAAACAAGGCAAAAAGCCCTGTCCCAAGATTGTTCATCTTCTACCTTTTGTTGGTCTTATTGCTGTTTTTCCCATCTATGTGATAATGTTAAGGCAAATGATGTCTGTACTTTACATAATGTTTAAGTTAATGATCAAACATGCTTTTAATATCTGTTCAATTTGGACCTTAGCGAGACTACAACCTTTTACAGTACAGCTAAATACATGGTGTCAATTTAAAGAATGAAAGCAAAAACGAAATAATTGAAGCTGCAATACCACAGATTTTACTTACTAGGCATACTGGCTGTGTGCTATATTAAAAAATATGCCAAGATGTTTTATTACGACTCACTCATGAATATTTGGTATTGTCCATCCAATACAGGCATACCCCGCATTAACGTACGCAATGGGACCGGAGCATGTATGTAAAGCGAAAATGTACTTAAAGTGAAGCACTACCTTTTTTCCACTTCACGATGCATGTACTGTACTGCAATCGTCATATACGTGCAGAACTGATGTAAATAACGCATTTGTAACAGACTATAGTCTCCCCGCTTGTGCACAGCTTCGGTACAGGTAGGGAGCCGGTATTGCAGTTCAGGACGTGCTGACTGGCGCATGCGTGAACTGCCGTGTGCCTATTGGGTGATATGGCCTTACTCGCGAGTGTACTTAAAGTGAGTGTCCTTAAACCGGGGTATGCCTGTAGTCAACCGTGGCTGTTGGACACACTTCGGATGTTTGAAGAAAAGGGCATTAAAACTAAAAAGCAATGAATGCCCAACCAAAACGCGAACTTTTATTTTGAGACAAAATTGTGGGACATACGAATATCTCTGTAATTCTAAGAAATGTAAAAATGTTGATACATGCTGTTTCTCTTAAGACAAAACAACATTGTAGAAGACTGATATGAAATGGCTGTATTAGTATACCTGTGTCCATTAAGAGAACATCAGTGAATAACGTTGGTTTTGCAGCCCCCATTGTCTGTGATTGCTTAGTTATATTTTAATCTGTTCAGGACTTGGTGAGTTAGAGTTTCTATTAAATTGTTCCACAGGATGTGTCTAGTAACCTTTCCATTTTATAAGATGATAAACTGCATTGGATATTGTGGGTAACGCGAGGTAATTGTTTGCCTAGAACACAAGTATGTTCTGCGACTGCCATGTGTTTCAAATAGTTCAAATGTTACTCATCCCTCAGTGCAACCCGTGATCTACCGCACGGGAAAGCACGACACACAAACTTTCTTCAAACCAGTAAAAAGACAATAACACGAGCAGAACTTGGCGATTTTATTGCACAGCAACATGACTGAAGTTATATATCTGTACTGGAAATGTAAAAACTAAATTCTCTTAGCAGCCTCGTCATATACTTTGCCAAGCAATGGCGCAGCTCCGGGAGGTAGGGGGGGGGAGGAGGAGGGGGAGAAAAAAAAAGTCAACAATGACAATTTTTCTTCTTCCATCTTGTGAGAAGAGCTTTCTGATGAAAGAAAGTCCCCCTGAAATCCTCCCCGTGTCAGGCAGGTTGTTAGTAAACGCGTGTCCGGTGCTGGGGAGAGCTACCCCCAGTGCTCCGCTTTGCTGGCTATGTAGATGCAGCAGGGGGATCCCGCTTCGCTTATATTATCGAGGCTGCCACAGACATTACAACACTGCGGGTCCGGGAAGGAGAAGGCGCGAGAACGCGCGCGCGCTCCCGCTTCTCTTCAGCTGTAGAATGGCGGCCCGTACGAGGCAAGGGAAGGAGAAGCGCGCACTCGTGCAGCGAGTCGCCCTTTCTTCCCTTTTGTGTTATGCGAGGGTGTCGGGGGCGCGCGCCACTCAACCACCATGTTAGGAGACGAGAGAGGCTCGCGCCCGCTCCTCCTCAACCGCCATCTCGCGAACTCGTTACCGCGACGGTCAGCTCTGCACACCTCACCCGCAGGAGGGTCACACGGCGGGTGGAGGGGAGACCAGTGCATGTGTTAACAAAATATATGTATACATATGTTTTACCGAGTGCCCTCAGCCCCACTACCTAATGGCTCTTGATTTCACCATAGACTCCCCAGTCAGCCATGTTAAAGCAATAGCTTGCTCTTGAGGTAATTTATGCTTCCTCCGCCAACACGCCCTGATCCTCAGCAAACCCCCCGCCGAGCGGCCGCAGCTGGGGCACGGTCAGCACTTGCTTGTCAGTGTTTCCCCCTTCGGATCATGGCCGTGTGTTGTGTGGAGCTCGCTCGCGGTCCGGTTCTATGGCTCCTGACATTGCACGCACCCGCCGTCTCATGTAAAGCCGCTTATACGGGCGCATACACACATCATGCAGCACCGGCTTTCCCACCTACCCATGTATACTCCCACGTAACTGCACATTACACAAATACACCCATTAGAAGTTTAAAAGCCACTTGGTTAAAAAAAAATTTTTTTAAAAATGTATATTTTTTTTAAAATAGGTATCAGAGTTGAAAAACTCTTGGTATATTCATATTCTTCCCTGTCCACTAAACAGTGATTTACATGTACGAAAATAAAATGTAGGTTATTTTATGATATATTTTTTATATATAAGCAGCGTCTCATCCTGTTTATAATCCCCGCTTTCCCTCGGTTGTCCTCGCTTTTATCTAATCCTCGCTGTTTTAAAACAGCTTTTTTTAAATAGGTGACTTATTTCTATCCACGCCGTAATACTTACCCACTTGTTCTCGGCACACACATAGACAGTCACTTTGCTGTACTGTACTCACCCAATGCTGTGTCTATGGAGCTCAATGTACTGCAATGGCTGTGAGAGCGGGATCGATACGCAGCCTCTTCACTCTCCCAATCTGTAACATTACTCTTAGCCCAGGCCGGCGCCCATTGGCTGCCGCCAACACTTCCCTTCTCTTGATTGGGCGGCTCGCCTCCATTGTCCTGACCAGCGGCCGACGGGCATTGGTCAGGATTTGGCGAACGTCACCACAGATCAAAACAGCGCGCATATACAAAAAAGTGATGTGAGCTGCGAGAAGCTCAGGCGGGATGCGGCTGTAAGGCAGAGTTATGGTGTTTGCAATACAAGCCTGCCATAGTCCACATAACCCAATATACGAAACGAGGCAGCGGAGATTTAACATCATCACGGGGCACTGGCGTTAAGCTCTATGGGCTGCAACATGCCCAGCCGCCTCGGTGGACACTGTTGCCCCATTCCACAGCCTGCAGCCTTTTTCAGGGCTCATGCAATAAAATCTTTTATTCAGCGTTTCTCAGATTTTGTGAATCCCGGCGTGCACGCGCTTCATGGTTAGACTATGCATTTAAACAGTAAAACGGGGCTAGAAATGCATCGTTGGCACATCGTTTCGTCATATTCCGTGTGTGCCGTGAGCTACTAAATATACAGGGAGTGACACATTCAGATCAGTATAAAAGCAGTAGGATGGACCATGGTGACCCGAAATGTGGTTTTGTGAAATTCCGAATTGGGTTTACAGCGCCGCATGCTTCTAGTAATGTAAACACGAATTAAATTCAAGACGATATATGATTTGAAAGTGTCTGTTATTCAAGTATCTCATACAACATCCATTATGTTTACAAGTGACCACCATCTGAACGTATATGAAGCCTGAGCTCAAAAACTGCACGGTGTTACTGAGGAGTTACTGCATGATATTGTCACTATACACTTACAATAAAAACAAAGACACACTTCTGTGTTTAAAGAAAGGCATATAGAGATGAAAGGGTGATATCGATTCCAGTGTGTGTAATAATAACAACAACACCAGTATAACGCGTAGCAGTGTGCCTTTGGGCACAGGGATTTTCAGCACACTACATACTTCATGCCAAAGTAGGCACCAGTCTGCAGACTTGTGTGTCTGACTCGGCCTCTTCAAGTGCCTACCACATATGTCATTTCAAGTCACCGTCGGTCACAGCAGATCCTGCAGATGAGGACATCATGTTAACCTTGTCGCTGTTGTAATACCATACATACAACACCTATTCTCTCTACATACTGCATCCCTGTACATTTACTCCAGGACAGTGTAACCCACTACTGAGGTTTACACTCTGGGTTTGTACACCAACTTTTCAAAATATTCAACATACCAGGGTGGGTAAAAGCCATGACTGCAGCAAAGTGTCCTAGCTATTGTGACTTCCCATTGAATTCTGTGGGGCAGTCTACATTTGGAAGTGTGAGATCCTTTAGGATCATGAGAATCTATGGGGCATGTGGCTATTTTAGCAGGGTGATCCAGACTTTAAGAAGCTGATTATATTAAAGTAGTGATGTACCAAGTACTCGGAAATTACCCGGTTCCCGGCTCACAAAGTGCTTTTCTAGCTACCCGGCCATTACCCGGACCTGGCATCAGAGAAGTGGAACCGGCGCCGTGTAATGGTGTATAAAACAAATTGAATGAACTTCGTCGTGAGATTCAGAGAAACAATGTTTTTATTTATGCATGTTACATATTATGCATCATTATTATGCTAAACGACTGGTTAACAGTACCAGTGCCCGTTTTTAACATTTTAAACAATATGAAATATTTATATCAATAATTTTAAATGATTAATTTTCCCACACATTATTATAGTATGCATATGCAAGCACAGAGCGCACGCTATAAGGTAGGGACTGCCCAGTCGGTACTTCACCACACCGTTTGTAACAACTGGTTAACTTAAGACTACCAGTACCAGCTTTTAACTTTTTGCAATTTTAATATTTTACTGCAATTACAATGTTAATAATTAAAATTCAACAGTGGGAGATTATGATGAAGAAACAATTGTTTTTCAGCATTTCGCGGAAGAAGTTTATTCCTCCGCTCTAAGTATATAATTCCTGCCTCACTAAACATCCTTCCCCTGGGATAGCTGCTTGGAGGTGCTGACAGGTAACATCTTGCCAATTTTGACAATTCTGGAAAGATTGCGGCATTTTTTGCCTACCATGGTAAAGGATTTTCTTTATGAGGGATGTTAGTACATTTAAGAAAATGTTCAAATTGCCTCTCTTCTTTCGATTAAGACCTATTATCATCCGTAGTTGGAAAATCTTCTTCTTGACTTTCATTTTCAAATAAAATGTAATTTAAGTGTAACCCATGGACCCCGGGGCAATCGCAGATCGGGCCCCCTACGCTGTACTGGGATCTGGCTACATGACTATGTGGTGCATACCTGCTGGCAACAGGAGGGCCTGAGTCTCCCGCGATGGTATGGGGGATAACAGGAACAGGTTTCTGGGGTGGGTGCCTTCGTTCTCATTCAGTGGTGCAGCGCCTCCATCTCTAGTAAGCCCCAGGAACGCGGGGTGGAATCCTTATAGAGAGTTCCCACACAGGGATGAGAGATTAGAGTCTCACACACACGGATTTCCTTAAAAGCAGCAGCTCTTTATTCACAGCAGCAGTAGACATGTACAGGGTGTCCACTCCACTCAGATCGCTCTCCTCCAGGATAGTCCCTCCCTGCCACCACCCTGGATCAAGGGCACCCAGGGTGGGGCTAGCTCTTCCCTCACCCCCTAAGCAGGATGAGAGGCATTGGTCCATCTCGCTAACTATAATCCTAGCAGCTCTACTCAGAGGCTGCTCCTCTTTCTCCAACTGTAACCTCCAGCTCACTAACTAAAACACTTGTCACCCACTGGACCAGCCAGGGTCACACTAACTCCAGAACTACTCTCAACACTAACACTAAATAGGAAGTGCACTGCTCTTTATGATATCAGCAGGCACTGCCCCTGTGTCTCTTGCTTTGACACAGGGTCAGGTGACCTACCTCCACCACTCAGGGCAAGTGCTTGAGGTGGGGGAAACCCATGATAACTCCTGGCAGCCTGCCCTTACCAGAGCTTATACCAGGAGGAGGAAATAACTATAGCCCTATTTCTTACCAGGGCTACACAAGCAAGCCCACACATCGTTAATTTTTCCGTCATCATTTTTATCTTCACTTGCTTCTCGTTGTTCATCATCTTTTTTTGCATTATTTGCACATGTTGAAGACAGGTTTTTAATTTCTTCTATTATCCATGTTTTAGCAAGAACGCGTACATTGGGTTTTAAAAATGTCAGTTTGTAACGTGGATCCAAAACGGTGGCGATCACATACAATTTATTAAATTCCACATTATGAAATCTAGTTTGGAAAGATTACAGCTGTTCTGTTCGCATAGTTTCGGTGCCGTTGTTGGTTTTGGTTTGGCTGGGAAAGCGCTCTAAAGTAGCTACATTTGGAATCACCATCGAGATAAGACCTTCGTCTGCACTGGCTTCGACTGTGACGGTGAAAAATTGTTCCAAAAGTACAACTACATTTTCAATCAGCTTAAAATTCTCAGCAGTCAAGTTAGGTATGGTGTGATCTGATGAGTATAATGTGAGGGTCTGCTTTTGTTCAAATATCCTCTTCAACATATGATATGAAGAATTCCACCTTGTTGCTACATCTTGTACTAGCTTGTGCTGTGGAAGCGAAAAGTTGGTTAGTATTTCCTACAGCTTCGTACAAGCTACTTTTGAGTTGTTAAAATGAGTAACAATATTGCGGCACTTTGATATTAAGCCTGCAATAGATTTTTCAGAAAATATGCTATCATGGAGCACCAATTGTAGACAATGGATGAAGCAGGACTCATTTGTAATACCGGTCATATTCCGTGCGTTGTCCCGAAGCAATACGTGTATATTTTGTTTCGGGACTTAACTTCCAGAGTTGTAGCACCTCGCCTAATGCATTACTAATGGCAATACCTGTGTGCCTTCCTGGAAAATGGCGAGCATTTAAAACAACACATATTTTCTTAAATTCCTCAGTGATCCATTGCCCACTAAGGCTTAAAAAACTTTCGTTAGGCTCTGAACAGGTCCATATGTCGGATGTCAAAGAGATGGAATTGTTCGGTGAATTGTCAATGTTCCTCAAATCCTGAATTTTTGACCATCATTGGAATGTTGGAATAATATTATGTGTAAAAAAATTCTTGAAGGTATTTTGTATCGCTGCTCTAATGATTGGACAAGATGAATAAATCCTACATTTTCGACAATAGAAAAAGGCTGGCTGTCCACAGCTATCATTTCTCCAATCTTATAATGAATTGCAGTTGCCTTAAGATGATTTATATCCCATAACTTGATTTTGTCCAAACACTGTTCCAATGTTTGTCCCTTATCTGTATGCAATGGTTCTGCAATGGGGGGTCATCAAATTTCCTTTTCTTATCCATTCTACTGAATTCATTATACTATTTGAAACGTAAATGTTTCATTAATGATGATGTTCCGAAGGTTCTGGTACTTGTACCTCCTCGTGATAAAACAGAATTACATAATTTGCACACTGTTTTCGTCTCGTTGTCAGGTGACACTTGAAAAAAATTCCAAACTGAACGCATTATTGCAATCCTGCAATAGTACAGAGTCAGGCAGAGAAGAAGAAAACATTAACAAAGTACAAGCCGGACCGAGGTTAAAGTGAAACAGGATGTATGATTGAAAACAAGTAGCCACTAGTGTAGAAGTCAGGGGGTTCACAGGGCAAACATTTAATTTAGAAACTTCTTTTTAGGAGTACTGCTCATTCTCAAAGCCTAAAACTAGCTTCTGTATGGAAAGCTAACATTATATTTAGTAGGTTTATATTGCACTATTGATATAGCTTGAGCGCAGGAATTGTTAATATTAATATATATGTCGTTGATGGTTTCTAACAAATGGGTTTTACCTAGCCGACCGGGTAGCCGGGTACCCGGCCGGGTATAATGTTCCCATTTCCCCAGGTACACGGATTTCGGAAAATGTAGGACCCGGTACAACACAATATTAAAGTCTGTTGGGGAAGAGTGTTTGTAAAAAGGCGATTCTGACTTTTAAAAGGGTGATTTTATTGAGGTCTATGGGACAACTGATGTTAGTTGGATAGTAATTTAGATTTTTCACGGACCAAAGCAAACTAATGACACTGGCATTACAAACACATACAGTAGGTTAAATATATTTGACGCCATTTTAAAAAAATCAGACAAGTGTAACCCTGTTTCCCCCACCCAATCTCACATAGGGCCTATCTCTGGGAAACTCACTCTGGTTACATGGTATAGTGTGGTGCAAACCTGCTGGTAACAGGGGGCCCTGGGTCTCCCGCATGGTGTAATAGGGGAATGACAGGACAGGCTTCTGGGGTCTTGCCCGAATAGTACTCACAGGTGCAGAGCCTCCATCTTGTGCAGCCCCCAGGTGTATGGGGTGAAGTCTCTGCAGAAGAATCTCTTCCCCCTCCTCCCAATAGACTTCACTCTCAGGCAGGAGGTATAATAAAACACAGTGTCCTTTATTGTCTTTCTGTATTCAGCAGCCAGTTGATTAGTAGCTTGTAGGGTGTCCACCCTCAGGATGTCCCTGGACTCACTCCCAGCCAAAGGGCGCCAGGAGCGGTCCTTGCTCTTCCCTTATCCCCTCGTGGGTTAAGAGGTAATGGTTTCCCTCCGCTCCCCTAAGGGAGGGCCTCAAACTGTCAGAGCCCTGACAGCTTGGTTAGGGAAACCAGTCTCTCTCAAAGGTAGAGACAACTGATCTAAATCAGGAAGTACAATGCATAAAGTACAGATCCAGTAGGTACCACACCTGCACCTCTGATTGGACACAAGGCCTGATGACACTACCTTCTCTGACTCACTGCACTGCAATGAGTGGGGAAAACCCATGATTACTCCTGGCAAACCTGCCCTTACCAGGGATTGCTGCCAGGAAGAAGACAGAATAATAACCCAAAACCTATCAAGGCTACACTCTCCCTCTGGTGGAATCCAATGGTCCCCACTTGGACCTAATTAGCTGGGCCATCCTGCAGGAGAACAACCTGCACACAATACAAAATACAACATGACATTGTTATACATTTTCACTGCCATGACATATACAGGTTATCACCCATTCACCTAGGATGGTGTTAACAAATGAAACTTGGGACACTCCCAACATGGAGAACCCATTACTTAATAATAGTGCCTGGGATCTGGTTTGTTTACTACCCTACCCTCAGGATATATTTAACTTGTACTACCTATACCCTCTTAGGGTGACCTGCGCACAGCATGGTCCACTGGGTTTAGAGCAGAAGTACAATAATACTCTGGGTGGCATACTGAACACCCACAATCCACCCATACTTCAGGCATGGATGCTAGTGGTCTGAGAGGATCATACCCATACATTTCTTTAAGGCACTTTCTGGAGATATAATACACCCTTTCTTCATTATACCAACTCTCATCTGAAACTTCTCGATCCCAATTGTCTATGGAACTATCAGTATCCCAATTTTCCTCGTCTGATCTTTCCTCATCCTCAGAACTATATCCCCTCTCCTCAACAGTGAAACCCATTTCAAACTCAATTTCTCCCTCAAGTGGGTGATGAAAATAGAGTAATGACTTTTGGCGATTTCTGGCAACTCTGTCAGACACTGGAGGCACATAGGGTTTTACCCGGGCAACAGGCACAATATGAACAATATTACACAAAGCCCCAGAGTCCTGAACCAAACCCACCCAATTCCAATGATCAGTAAGTGGCTTGGGGCCTTCCCATTTACCCAGTGACCCAGGGTGGCTATGTCGGGAACCCGAAATAGCTGGGACATGGACAGGGGCAATAACATTGGCAAGGTGACTAGGGGCAACAATATCCAGGACAAAATCCTTGACTTTGTTTAGGCCACGGCCTACAGCAGGGAACGCTGGTTTCTGGGGCACAGCCTCGACAGGCCGGTGCTTCCCTCGGTCCACAAACTTGTAAAGGTAGCGATCCATTTCTCGCCTGGAGAGGGTGCTACTCACCAGAGCGGTCGCAGCACAGTCCAGGTCCGCTCCGGCGGTCGCCACGGAAATGATGTCATCAGGTAGAGACATCGCGGGATCCCGGTACAGGTCAAAGTCCCGCACCGGAAATACGTCATCCGCGGAGCGGACGGACTCCTCCGTCATGGCCTGTCGGGAGTAAAGGGGTGGTGGTTCCTGACCGCTCCACTGGCTCACGATGGTCTTCCGGTCCTATTCTGGAACAGTCGCAGGTACGGCCTCTGCTGCACTGGGCATCGCCATGGCCGTGGAACTTCTCCGCGATCCTGGGCGCACCAGTGCTCGCCGTGTGGGGGTCTCTGGACTCGGCCACTCTACATCGCAGGTGTAACGATGCGTGGAACACGCCCCCTGCGGCGTGTTCCTTCCGTATCTGTTTTCTTCTGATCGCCGCCATCTAGCTGCGAGTCAAGATCCTGTGTCTTTAAGGATTCTGAAGCAAACAACGCCATCTTGCTTCCTGGCAAATCCTGCCCTCTTCCTCCTGACAGGAAGTAAGCCTCTCTTTGACTTTCTCTTTGCTATTAGTCATTTGCTGCCTGCCCTGGTGCCTGCTAGTACTATTATCGCATGCTGTTCCTGCCTGGACCTCCTTGGGACCTTTACTTATCTCCTTTGGATTCCGGAAGACTGGGACAGTCACTCATATACTACTGAGGTTAGTTTACCGTCGGGTAGTGTAGGTACCTGCTTAGTAGGGTTCACCTTGACGTGGTAGCAGGCTTATAATTCCTTGGCCAGTGGATTAGACTAAGAACCCTTATGTTATATTTAGTTTTGCTGCACCTTGCTGTTTCTGGCACTTTGCCTTTAAGGAGGCTGGACGTCCTCCAAGAAGCAATTCCCTTGTGGATGTTACCTTGTGCTCTGGACTCTACCTCCCCGGCTCCTTCCATGTTCATGTTCCTAGTTCCTAGTTCCCATTCCAGACTCCCGTGCTGAAGCGTTGGCTTTTCCCCGCGTTGGTGCCTGAGAACACGCACATCTCCGCTCTGCTGCCAGAGCATGCGCACACATGCAGCTGGGTCAGTCGTGTCTCTGAGCTTGGCTCCGCACTTCCGGACGCGTCGCGCATTCTCCTGCGCGCGGCGCGCTCACGTGACTACGTGCGCCGATCCCCAGCTGCGCGGCAACTCACTCCCATTCGTGTCTCCTGCGGCTCCCCCACCTCGCTATCGGGTCCCTCCCTTTCCCTGCGCTTGTGTGGGGAGCACAAGCGTTACAGCAGGTTGGTGACTTCCTTTACAGCACCGCTGGAGTGGTCCGCCGGTTGGCGCATCACCACTGACCTGGAGCTGTCATCATCCTGAGGTTCCATCATCTGAGGTTCCGTCTCTGGAACCGAGTCTGGAACCGGGGTGCACAGACCTCCTGTAACGTCTGTTAGGGTGCAAGGGTCCTCCGCATGGGTAGCATCGACATGGCCCACATCGCATAGCATAACCGCTGGGTCGTCACACCGGTCCGTGGTAGTTTGTGAGGGCTCCACAGGCCGCATATAGTAAGTTCCACACCTTGGGGACAGGTACCTTGGCACTTCACTTTGGATAGTGGTTATGGAGCGAAAGCCATCGGGCTTTGCTGACACCAGAAGACCGGCTCTGGCCTCATCAGGTTGACTCAACGCAAACAGTAGCATTTGGGTGGCGGTCTCTGGAACCGGCTCAGGCCTGGTCTCGGTCGTTGGGGCTTGGTACTCCCCAACCGTAGGTAGTAAAGGGCTAGACACAAGATGGCTTGTTTCACTCACAGAGAAAATAGCCCCACAAACAAGGTCTTCTTCCGGGAATGCACAATCAGGGCCCAAGCACATCAAGCTGGTGATCCCATCAGTGGGTACATCCAGGAAACCTTCTGGCAGTGAGTGGTAGGCAAAGTCCATATCGCCTGACTTAACTTTATGTAGACATGGGCACAAAAGAAAGGGGTAACTCACTCCTCTTGCTCGCCATGCTCCATCATACTGAGGGTGCGGCAGCTCACATCCGGCTCCTTCTCTAGTCTGGGTAGAGCTTCGTGATTGGCTCTCACTGTTAACCCTCCCTCTGGTGGAGATTAGAGGAGGGTCACTTGGTATCACTTCATGATGTGGACTCTTCTCTGAGCCAGTCACATCGCAGGGGGTCGTGGCTTCTGCTTTTGCACCACATCCCTCCTTCAGGCAGGGCGTTGACCTTCGCTCCAAACCCGGCCAAATCTTTGCAATCAGCTTTCTTGCAGTCCGAATGCATGCAGCACATGCGCCATCCAGATTCGGCGGGAACTACCATTTTAGATTCTTCGCACCACGCGGTGCACTATCAGGCATGGCAGCTGCCGGTGCTTCCCTCGGACCACAAACTTGTATAGGTAGCGATCCATTTCTCGCCTAGAGAGGGCGCTAATCACCGGAGCGGTTGCAGCACAGTCCAGGTCCACTGCGGCAGTCGCCACGGAAGTGATGTCATCAGGTAGAGACATCGCGGGATCCCGGTACAGGTCCAAGTCCCGCACCGGAAATACGTTATCCGCAAAGCCCTTCACCGGTAGTTCTTCCCTTATCCCCTGGTGGTGGAATAAGATGTAACGGTTTCACTCCGCTCCCCTAAGGGAGGGCCTCAAACTGTCAGAGCCCTGACAGCTTGGTTAGGGTAAATCAGTCTCTCTCAAAGGTAGAGACAACTGATCTAAATCAGGAAGTACAATGCATAAAGTACAGATCCAGTAGGCACCACCCCTGCGCCTCTGATTGGAGACAAGGCCTGGTGACACTACCTTCTTTGACTCACTGCACTACAATGAGTGGGGAAAACCCATGATTACTCCTGGAAAACCTGGGATTGCTGCCAGGAGGAGGACAGAATAATAGCCCAAAACCTATCAAGGCTACACAAGCATAAGACCATATAACCAATTACTATGAAGTGTTATTCATCTAAGTGTCACGCTGCACCCACCACAAACAGGACTAGACCGCGGGGCTGAGGTGGGGATGTATATAACTGCCGCCCTACAACCAAGGAGCCAGGTCCGGAATGCGTAGTCGCAGTCGTGGAGCTGGGTCAGGGTAGGAGAGTTCGGGGAAGCCGTGGAACTTGCCGTGATCCGGGGTTGGAGAGAGAAGAATGGTCGTTATCCGAAGCCGTGGTCGAGGAGAGGAGAGAGCGGGGATCGAATAACAAGCCGAAGTCCAGGGGTAGAGAAGAGACAGGTCCAGATACAATCAGGGGTCACAACACGAGTCAGCCAAGGCACAGGATAGACAAGATCCAAGAAGCAGCGAGCACAGCACAACAGTGTTTATGTTCAGCAAAGTGAAAGTGAAAAAGGAAGGCATTTAAAGGGGAAAGCACCAATCAGGAACTAGCAGATGATGACCTCACACATAAGCCACGAGCCGATAGGGTAGTGCAGGATTGGCTGCTGGTGTAACACAGCTGATGTTGCTAGTGTTCGTTGGCATGTGGCGTGCGCGCGTACGATGAGTGCGACGCAGAGTGGGTGCCGTAGTGATACTGCGGGAGCGCGCCTCCGCGGATGAAGCATTGCGCAGCTGCGTGCGCACAGATAGCGGTCTGTGAATGCCAGAGGTACAGCCGCGTGACGCGTGCTGGGGGTGGAGCCTGGCGGCGATCCTGACAGTACCCCTCCTTCAGGGGAGAACTCCGGACGACCCAGGGCAGGTTTCAAAGGGTATTTGTGATGAAAAGCCCTGACCAATCTGGAAGCGTGTACCTGTTCCCGAGGGATCCATTCACGTTCCTCTGGACCAAAACCCCTCCAATGAACGAGGTATTGCAGTTTCCCCCTTGATACTCTGGAGTCGAGGATTGTCTGCACATCAAACTCCTGTTGACCCTCCACAAGAACAGGCTGAGGTGGCAAGTCTCGAATGGATGATTGGGGATCCTGGATAAAAGGTTTCAAAAGTGAAATGTGAAAAGCGGAAGGAATCTTCATGGTTGCCGGCAATTTAAGCCGATAGGTGACAGGATTGACCCTCTCCGTAATGACGAATGGGCCAATGAATCTGGGTGCCAATTTGGGTGAAGAGACCTTGAGACGAATATTCATCGTAGAAAGCCAGACCTTTTGTCCAGGAGTAAAAGATGGAACCTCCCGACGATGACGGTCGGCTTGTTTCTTCTGCATATTGATGGCTTGTCTCAGGTTCCCCTGAATCTTCTCCCAAGAGTCCTGGAGGCACTGGATTCTGTCCTCGGCGGCGGGAACTCCCGAACTGGAGACTGTGGAAGGAAAGGCCGAGGGATGAAATCCATAATTCGTGAAGAAGGGGGACTGTTGAGTGGACTCATTTCTAAGATTATTATGTGAAAATTCTGCCCATGGGAGGAGATCAGACCAACTGTCCTGTGAATCCGAGACAAAACAGCGAATGAACTTTTCTAATGACTGATTGGTCCTTTCCGTTTGTCCATTCGTTTGTGGGTGGTACCCAGAGGAGAAATGAAGTGAAATGCCCAGACGTTGGCAGAAGGCTCTCCAGAATCTGGAGATAAATTGCGCGCCTCGGTCCGAAATTATGACTTGTGGAGTCTGAAAATCTCCTTGCCGAAGACTTCTGAGAGTTTAGGCGCGCTGGGCAAACCTTTAAGTGGGATGAAATGCGCCTGTTTAGAAAAGCGATCCACGACCACCAGTATGGTGTTCATCCCTTTAGAGCTGGGTAACTCCACGATAAAATCCATGGAGAGATGTGTCCATGGACGATCTGGAATTGGTAGTGGTTGAAGAAGGCCTGCCGGCCTAATCCGAGGCGTTTTATTCTGAGCGCATATGGGACACGAAGCCACAAATTTTTCAATGTCTTTGAGCATTCCTGGCCACCAGAAGGTGCGCTCCAACAAGTCGATTGTTCTCCTGGTTTCCTATGGAAGTTCGTGGGAGTGAACAGGTGTCCTTCTGGAACCTTGAGGCCTACAGGGATGTTACGTTGAGCCCTGGTAATGTGTGGTAAGGCGTCAAAGGTGTTGGCAGACAAAATACATGCGGGAGGAAGTATAGTCTGTTGACGATCCTCTGCTCTGTCCTCGACCAGGAATTGTCTGGATAGTGCATCAGCTTTTACGTTTTTGGAACCAGGAATATATGATATAAGAAAGTTAAAACGGGTGAAAAATAGGGACCACCGTGCCTGTCGTGACCCCAAGCGACGCGCACCTTCAATGTAGAGTAGATTCTTGTGGTCAGTCAGGATAGTGACCGGTGTCTCTGTACCCTCAAGAAGGTGTCGCCATTCTTCTAAGGCCATCTTTATTGCAAGGAGTTCGCGGTTTCCTACATCGTAGTTTCTCTCGGCAGAAGATTTTTTTTTGGAAAAAAACGCACATGGATGCAGGCGGGCCTGCGGGTTTTTCCTCTGAGACAGTATTGCCCCAACTCCTACGCCGGAGGCGTCCACTTCCAGCGTGAAAGGTAACCCTGGATCTGGGTGTACCAAGATGGGAGCAGAAGAAAAGGCTTTCTTTAATTTTTCAAACGCTCTGGTGGCTTCGGGAGACCAGTGTGTTGGATCCGCCACTTTTTGGGTTAAAGCCGTAATAGGTGCCACTATAGAGGAGAAGTTTTGAATAAACCCCCGATAGTAATTTGCGAACCCAAGAAATCTTTGCACGGCTTTAAGAGATAATGGACACGGCCAGTCCGTAACTGCTTTGACCTTCTCGGGATCCATGGCGAGTCCGGTGTCCGAAATAATGTAACCGAGGAAGGAGGTTGAAGACTGATGAAAGTGGCATTTCTCCAGTTTGGCAAAGAGCTTATTCTCCCGTAGCCTTTGAAGAACTTGTTTAACATGTACTGGATGTTCCTGAATGTTTTTGGAGTAGATCAAAATGTCATCCAGGTACACAATTACATGTTGGTCTAACAGGTCCCTGAAGATTTCATTAACGAAGTCTTGAAATACGGCTGGCGCATTGCAGAGACCAAACAGCATCACTAGGTACTCGTAGTGCCCATCGCGAGTATTGAAGGCCATCTTCCACTCGTCCCCCAGACGAATCCTTACCAAGTTGTAGGCCCCTCGTAGATCCAACTTGGTAAAGATGTTGGCGCCCTGTAGCCTATCGAACAGTTCGGAGATTAACAGGAGAGGATAACGATTCTTTACGGTCATCTTGTTGAGGCCGCGGTAGTCTATACAAGGACGGAGTGAGCCATCCTTCTTTTTTACAAAAAAGAAGCCTGCGCCAGCAGGTGAGGAAGATTTTCGAATAAAACCTCTCTGAAGATTCTCCTGAATGTAGTCTTTCATAGCTTTAGTCTTAGGCAGAGACAGTGGATAGGAGCAACCTCTAGGCGGAATGGCACCGGGCAACAAATCGATGGGGCAGTCATACGGGCGATGCGGTGGAAGTTCCTCTGCTTGCTGATTGTTGAACACATCCCGGAAGTCTTCGTATTCTACTGGAAGTTGCACTCTGTCTGGATCAGTGTCAGGAACCGGCGTTCTCCTCGCTCCCCACACAGAGCACTCCCTCCCCGCAGGGAGCCCCTGGACACACAAAACAATCCTGCCTTACCGGCCTCCACGGCTCCTCGCCCCTGCCGCCATCGCGGGATCACTCCCCTCGGCGATTCCTCTGCTCAGCGCCGGGCGCGCCCACGCCCTCCTGCACGCACACCTGCACCATCCACTGGCTCGGTTCACACGCGTACACGAGTTACGGAGCACGCTCAGTCTGCACACTCTTATTCCCGTCCCCCGGACCTCAGGCTACGCCTCCGCACACTGCACGGGCATACTCAGGTTACTAACAAGACTCACCTGGCCTGTTATGCCTGCACCAATCTGCAGTGTTTCCCTGTAGCTCTTCCTGTCCCGCCTCCGTTCCTAATTGGACCTTCCTGCTTTATCTAGCTCCTCTCTGCTCTCAGTCTTTGCTCGACATAGTCTCTGTATGGAAGTACTTCTGGATTCTCTCAGTGTTTTCACAGGTTCTGACGCAGCTCGTACGACTACCCCCTCTGGCTCTCGATCTCGGCACTCCTTGGACAACGCTCACTCTGGTAACCCCTTGAACACGGCTTGGACAACGACCTATCTCCACTCTCCACTCCCTGACTTCAGCAAGGCATCCTTCAATTTATCTCTACAACCGGTACCGGCAAGTATTGTCTACCTTACTACACCTGGCCTGGCAACGCTTCATACCACACTCCGGACACGCTCCCTTTGCTGTGGGTGCGTGTATTACCACTTCCCCCTTCAGCTCAGGGGACGGGTCTGGTCTGCGGGCAGCAACGGCGTAACATTATGTCGAGCCCACAAGACGCAGACCAGACCGAACTTCAACAGTTTCTCTCCAATCTGCTTCAGCAAAACCAGGCCATGGCGGATCAAATTGTGGCACTTACATGCCAGGTCGCAGTACTCTCCGACAGGGTACCGACCGTGACCCCGCCAGATGTAGCCCCCTCTCCGCAAGCGCAGTTAGCAGCTCAGATGTAAGGATTCCTCCCCCCAAGCCTTATGCAGGTGAACCGCAAGATTGTAGGGGTTTCCTAAACCAGTGTGAGGTGCAGTTTGAAATGGCCCCCCATCTCTAAAATACTGATCGCAAGAAGGTAGCCTACATTTATAACCTCCTCACTGGCAGCGCCCTGGCTTGGGCTTCCCCGGTTTGGGAGCGACGTTCTGACCTTACCCAAGATTACCCGGCATTTAAAGCCGAGTTTCAACAAGTATTCGATTCTCCCGCTCGTCGGGAGATGGCATCTGTTTCTCTCCTCCAGATCACTCAGGGACGGCGAATAGTGACGCAGTATGCTGTGGAATTCCGGACTCTAGCAGCCGAGACTAACTGGGGACAAGAGGCTCTTGTCTCCGTGTTCTGGCAAGGCCTGGCAGATCCCATCAAGGATGAACTCTCTCGCCAATCCAGGCCAGATCAATTGGAGGTCCTCATTGATTTGGCTGTCCGAGTGGATCAACGTATCCAGGTACGCCGCTCAGAGCGTCAGCGCACTCGCGTCCATAACTTTCAAGTTCCGTTCTCCAGTACTCCCGCAACACTCACTGCTACCCATGTGCTACCATACCCTTCGTACTGCACTGTGTTGCCAGAGCCAACTGCAATTTGGGGCTACAACGCATCCCGCACACTGATACGGCAGTTCCGCCACGCCGGGGATTGTGTTTCTACTGCGGGATCCATGGAACATCTGGTTTGGAGTGGACTGCGTCCAGAAACGGGAACCCAGTGAGTACAGAGCGGGCTCTCTCTGGGGAATGTCTCCACGTCCCTTCAAAGTGAACTCACCAAGAAACTTTACCTTCTAGTCTCCTTTAAGGACGAAAGTTCAAGACTTCTACCGCCACTGGTCTTGACTCAGGAGCTGGGAGGAAACTTCGTGGCTCTTGAATTCGCCAGGTTAAACCGCATACCACTCGTGAGAAAGAAGGTTCCACCATCGCAACTCGTCGACGTATCGATGGACGTCTCTTACCCCGGCCCACATTCCTAGAGACGGCTCCCTGCATCTATGTCCTCAACATCTGCACAAGGAGATCTTAGTTCTCGATGCCATTCACCATGCTCCTGGGATACCCATCACACCCTGGTCTCCTTGGTACGCTTAACAATCCTCTCATGACGGACTTCCTCTGCTCCATTTCCTGGAGGCCGAGGTCAGGCGCAGACCTCATACACTGCGGCCAATACCTCTGTTTCCTGAAAGTTATTCTACCTTCGTTTACCATCAATTCCGGCGAGACGTTTTCACTAAGGTTACAGTCAGACCCTTGCCGCACACAGGACTTCAGATTGTCCGATCGATCTAGTTCAGGTTACTCCCTACCCAAGTCCAAGACTACCCTTGTCGTTACCAGAATCTCACGATAGGATGAATATAATCCAGGAGAATCTCAAGAAAGAGCTTTATTCGTCACTCCAATTCCCCAGCAGGGGTGTGGTTTTCTCGTCAAGAAAAGGACGGTCGTGAGGCCTTGCATCCGACTACAGGGTTTAAACCACATCACTATTAAAAATCGTTCACACCCCCTTCCCTTATTACCGAACTGTTCGATAAATTACAGGGGGCCAAAAAAAATTCCAAGTTGGATCTACGTGGTCCAATCACCTGTGTGCGCATCAGGAAGGGGGATGAATGGAAGACGGCCCTCAACACGCGTAGTGGACACTACGAATATCGGTATGCTTCGGCTTATGTATGATCCCGCTGTCTCCAGGAGATTCATCAAACGACGTCTTCGTAAGTACTCAATATTTTGTTACTTGTATACTTGGATGATATCCTGATTTTTTCCAAAGATCTCCAGGACCATATACGCCCACACCTCCTACGTCCTTTCCCATCTCGTGAACACCATTTGTACACCAAACTGGAGAAGTGCAGTTTTCATCAGACCTCTTACTCCGTTCCTGGGGGTATATCTTGCCGATGAGGGTTTATGATGGCTCTGGTAAACTTCAAGCAGTCACTGAATGGCCAAGACCCAACTTTCTCAAGGCCATACAACGTTTTTTAGGGTTCGCTAATTACTATCGTAAGTTTATACGGAGTTTTTCCACCATTGTGGCACCCCTCACTGCGCTCACCAAAAAAGGAGCTGATCCTTCTGCTTGGTCATCCGAGGTCATCTCCGCCTTCGAGACACTCAAGGAAGCCTTTATATCCGCACCTATTCTCTGTCATCCCAACATCGAACTTCCCTTCGTCCTGGAGGTCGACGCTTCTGATTGCGGCGCTGGTGCCGTTCTTTCCCAGAGACCCACGCCCCAAGATAAGTTACATCCCTGTGCATATTTTTCCAAGAAATTCTCGTCTGCCGAGAGGAACTATAACGTGGGTAACAGGGAACTTCTGGCCGTGAAGATGGCTCTTCAAGAGTGGAGACACCTGCTGGAGGGGTCGAAAGAGCCGTTTACTATTCTCACGGATCACAAGAACCTTCTTTACATAGAGAACGCTCGACGCCTTGGTCCACGACAGGCTCGTTGGGCTCTTTTTTTTTCTCGATTTGATTTTCACCTTTCCTATATCCCCGGGACCAAGAACGTAAAGGCAGACGCACTCTCCCGAATACATTCTTCTGAAGAGAGGCCAGAGGAATCTTTGGAGACTATCCTTCCACATGAGAGGATTCTCGCCACGTCTTCTTTCAAGAATCTTGACAAGATTTTGCACTCCCAGAGACGCATTCCCAAGGACTTGGTCGTTCCTGACAACAAACTCTTTGTACCATCCAAATTTGTTCCAGAGGTCCTGTCTTGGGGTCACTCCTCTAAATCTGCAGGTCATCCAGGTTTTAAGAAGACTACTGATCTCATTCGTCGGAATTTCTGGTGGCCAAGGATATCTCAAGATATTTTGGAGTTTACCCGCGCATGCCCCATGTGCGCTCAAAGCAAGACTCTCCGTCATAAGCCTCAGGGTTTTCTGTTACCCCTTCCAGTTCCCGACCGCCCCTGGTCCCACATTTCTATGGACTTCATCGTGGAGTTGCCCAGGTCCAGAGGAATGAACACTATCTTGGTGGTCGTGGACAGGTTCTCGAAGATGTCCCATTTCATTCCACTTAAAGGATTACCCACCTCCCCCGCCCTTGCTGATATCTTTACGGAGCAGATTTTCTGGATTCATGGGATCCCTTCGTCCATGGTTTCTGACAGAGGTTCTCAGTTCGTATCCAAATTTTGGAGAGCTTTCACGCAGAGATTGGGCATCTCTTCTTCTTTCTCTTCCGCCTATCATCCTCAGTCCAATGGACAAACGAAGAGAATCAATCAATCCCTGGAGAAATACCTGAGATGTTTTATATCCGATTTCCAGGATGATTGGGCTCAACTCCTCTCTTGGGCAGAGTATGCCGTCAATTCTGCAAAAAACGAGTCCACCCGGGCGTCGCCCTTCTTTATAAATTATGGGTTCCATCCTCCCTGTCTTCCCAGCCCCAACATTCCTTCTGGAGTACCAGCCGTAGATGAATGCATTTCTTCCCTCCAAACCGCATTGTCTAGGATTCAGTCTACCCTTCTCAACTCCTCCCGCAGATCGAAACTACAGGCCGATCGTCGTCGTCGTTCGGCACCCAGTTACAAACCAGGGGATTTGGTATGGCTATCCTCTAGGAATATCCACCTCAAGGTACCATCTCCTAAACTGGCACCTAAGTTCCTGGGTCCCTTCCCTATTTGTGAACAAATCAATCCCGTGGCATTCCGGCTCCAACTACCACCCAGTATGAAGATTCCCAATGTCTTTCATGTGTCCCTCTTAAAACCATTTATCTCAAGTCACTTCTTTCCGGATCAGACTCGTAAACCGGATCCCATTACTGTACATACTGCGATCGCCAGGAAGGTGAGGGGGGGGGGGGGGGGCTTGGCAAGCAGGGGGAACCTGGCTACAAATATATCATATTAACATTATATAACATATTTATGCACCAACCCCCTAGTAACAAGATATTCAATATAAACAAGATATTCATGGTCAACCCATGACTAGCTGGCTACTTAGGCTACTAATGGCTAATATTTGCACATATTGATTTTATGTTTTATTTGTAGGGTGTTTATGTTCTATGTTAACTAATTTGGTGTCTGATGGCATGACTTACCCATGCCTTGAACTAGTCCCCAAAACCAGGCCACAACTTCTTGCTTGGGATGATAAACCAGTTCCAGCTTTATTAAGAACAAATTAAAATATTAAACACAACAATGAACAGAACTTAGGGACCCAGTCAGAAGCTCTGTCTTCACATAACAAGAGCCCAAGGGATAACCTAAACTTTTACCCACATCGCCACTAGCCGCCCAAGCCACGTGGCGCATATTCACATAAATACCACTAGCCGCCCAAGCCAGGAATGGCACCACCTTTCCCAGCACTCCCAATTAAGAGGTCCAGCACCTCATTTAAAGGAGCCAATACTGACTGAGTGACCCCGCCCTAATACCACTCTACTCCTACCATGAGCAAGGTAACTTAACCAACCTTAAACTGGCCTTTGTGAGCTGCCTCCAGCCTCACTGCTTTCTCCAGTATACCATGCCAGAATCAGGTTACCGATATCTGAAAGGTGAACCCCCTCATCCCTAAACAATCTTTTGAGTTCACCTGCCTGATCCACGTGCCTCACAGCTATACCACCCAACTTCCCTACAAAGGTCGCCATCGCCTTATTCACCTTCCTCCTTGATCTTTCTACCACCTTGCTATCTCTGGCCCCATGCCACACCACCCTAGGAGCCACTTCTGACCACATAAAAAATTAATTCTCTGCATAGTCTGCATTAACTATACCGATTGAACCAGTGCCAAATAATTTCCCTCCAAATGCAACAGTAAAATATTGGATGGTGCCCTCACCCTTCCCCTTCACAACATTTCAGGTAACATCTGTAATATCCCACCTCATACCCCTAATACTGATTCATGACATCTTAATGAGGTCCCCCCTCAGACCCAACTGCCTACCACTGGGCCTCTGTGCTGCTCTTTTCTCTGCCCAATGGGTGGCAACATGGACAAATTACAAATAAAACAAATCAGCAACTGACATGCTTAAAAATAGGCTCACACTGATATAACCCTTAAAAATGACACGATGAACACCTGCCCAATTCCTTAATTGTTGCCTCTCCTATTCCAATGGCTGGTGCAGGCAGGTAGTTGGATTGTCAGGCAAGCCAGGGCAAGTGGAGCGCAAGCGTAGCTAAAAAGATTTGGGTCAGGACAGGCAGTAGGCAGAAAGCGTAGTCGGGCAATTCGGGGTCGGCAGGAGGATGGTCAGTCGGATAATTTAGGAACGCTGACACATTGGGGAAGTAGAATCCCATGGGGAAAGGATACACAGTGCACTGTTGAAAAAAACGATGAGGCTGGATTGCTCAAAAGTTGTTAAAAATATTTAATGGGCCATCAGCAACTTGTTAAAAAATGAAAGAAAAAACATGCAGAGAGGACCTCTGACGCGTTTTGCGCAAGTATTTGTCAAAGCTTTTGAACAATCCAGCCTCCATCGGTTGTTTTTTTTAGCAGTGCACCATTTATCCTTTCCCCCATGGGATTCTATTTCCTGCATCCGATTACAAACTGGGAGCACGCTACCTTTGGATATCCAAACAGCATGGTCATGAGTAAATTCAATGAGATTCTATGGTTAACATTCATTCTTTTCTAAAGACATTGCTCTAGTCTAACTCCAGGAGATATTACTTTTATGTCATGATGAAGATGTCCATGTTTCCCACTCTGTGGTGTTCTTTGGACATCCACTCTGTGTGCTATTATTAAGGTTATTCTTCAACCTAGGAGTATTAACTTTTTCATATATATAAAACTCCACGTGCCCATTTGGATACCCTGCAATTACAAGTGTTATGATAGTATATATTTTTGTTTCAATCTTTTTTATTGCATAAACAAGGAAGTACAAATTCCTACAGTTCATTGTTTACAAGGGAGTTGAGACAGAATACAGTTGGTAAAATTCACAATATAAATTAATGATTGACATTTCACCTCTTTGTCTATAAATTCTAAATTAGATTAGTGGTTTGACACTTTGTATGTTGGTGTTTTCCATCCCACTCTTCGGATTTATGTATCTTGCAGAAATTCTGGACTCCTTGCATGAGGCTTAGTGTTACATAAAGAGAGAAGAAGAGAAGAAAGAAGGGGCAGGGAAGATATCAGGAGTGGGGTATGGAGGGGGATGGGTAGAGGAAGGGGAGGTCCGCTTAAGATAGGCGAGGCAAAGGGGTGAGGAGGACTGGGACAGACTGCTCCATTCCACCCCCCTGCCCAAGCCCCCCCCCCCCACCAACCTGCTCATTTCTGACTTATTCTCCGAGGCCTACTGCCTTTACTATTGGGGTGAATTTTTACTTTACTTAGTTTCTAAATGTTTTCTATGTTTGGAGCCATGGTTCCCAAATTTTATAAAATTGTTCTATGTTTTGTTTTAATTGTGCCGTTAGTTTTTCCATGGTCATGGCCCCGTTTATTCTTTTAGAGACAGTTCTTCTGGTAGGAGCGTTGATTTTTTTCCAGGCCGCGGCTATAAAGCATCTTGTAGCTGTTAGAATGTGGGAGACTAGCCACCCCATAGAGCATGAAAGATTTTCTTTGGTTTAGCCAGCAGAAAGGTCAATGGGTCCAGTGGAACTCTCAGACCTGATTGTGACGGTGAAGGGGTAACCAGGCTCACTAATAAAGGTTAAGCCCCCTTGGTTGCCCCTGATCGGTGTTTTGGGGTCCTAGAGTGTCAGCTCTTGGACCTGACTGTCGTATATGCATTACTGTGACTGTGTGTAAAATTATGCGACAATAAAGAATTTCTGTGTTTTTACCTTTCATGGGTTGCTGGGACCAGGAAGATTGCTAGGCTATGAGTTTCAAAGTGGGTTTGACGGAGAAAGTCTTTGCAGATTGTGGCTATGTAGCGGGGTTCCTGAGTTACAGGATACCCCAAAGATGTACCCTGGGAATCAGGTAAGATTCTCTGATACATTGAAGCACACTGCTCTGGTAAAACCCCTACTCTGAAAACGTTCTTGCGACTCACCACTAGGATTGCTGCTGCAGCACAGTCCCACAAGGTAATGGGGAATAAGAGGTTAATGTATCCCTGCAACATACATGGGGTCCATAGTATAAGGGGGGATGCCCAGTTCATGCCCAAACCACCCTAACACTGGTGCAGGGGTTCAGGGGTTGCTCTAGTCATGTATAAGACTGTGAGGTTTTTTATTAAAATAAAAATAAATCTAAGTTTGCAGAGTATAAGGGATTTGGATAGTGGGGATGAAACAGTTCACATTTTCCCTCTATCCCTCACGCCAAAAGACTTAGGACATTTTAATAAGAAAATGTATAAAGTATATTTTATTAAACTGATTTTTTTAAATATAGTATGCTGGTACATTGAAACCTAAGATGGGTCTTTCACTGTTTGGACGCTGAGGGGGGCTTATGGGCTACCAGAGTGTGGTGCCATTTAGTCTGCCCTTACATGAAAGTCACACTTGTGACCAGAAGTGTGAACGCCATCTGGACAGGATGGCTGAGTGAAGTACTATCGTCCTGGGATGAATACAGGCCGGTCCGGCCAGTAGTCTCCTCTCTAGATGTGGAGGCACGAAGCCCTGCGGGTGGTTCTGCTTGGCAAGATGGTGGTTTTCGTACATGCCCCTGTGCCCTGTTGAAGCTCCACACAAGACTGGCAAACAGCTGAGGGTCTAGCAGTAAAGTTCCCATGCAGCAGGTTGGTGGTAATGCTGCGGGGCTGGCTTTGCAAAGGATATAAAAAAGTTAGTAGCCAGCCCAGAGAGTGTTCCAAGTTGTGTTCCAAGTTTTAAGTGAGTTCTAAGTAAGTCATCTAAGATTCTCAGATGCCAAGTGTCCAGTTTCAGTCTGCAGCAAGAAAGAAAAGGGGCTTCAGCAGAAAGCTGCCTAGATATAATCTGTCCTGTTTTGCAACTGTGATCAGGGTGAGGATTCCCTGCACTTAGGAGAGTCTAGTTTTGTATCCCAGGTCCAAGTAAGTGTGTTTTCTTCCTGCTATTTGTAACCCATTGTTTGTATGTCTGTTTCAATGAAATAAATCACAATTTGTTTTGCTCAATTAAATGATCCTGGTTATAAAGGTTATGTCCTGGTCTCCCGTGACACTGATACTTCTTGAATTATTTTTTGGACCATAGTCCAGAAATTCTGAATTCATAGGCATGACCACCAGATGTGGGCCATATCCCCTCTCAGGTCATACCCCCTCCATCATAGATCGGGTGTACCCGGGAAGATCTGGCTCAGGAGTTAAGTACCATTGAAATAGAATTTTTTATATATTTTCCTTTGTTGTTGTACAAATTGAAGTTTTGGCTGCCGATTCTCAGATATCCTCCCACTCTTCCCTATCTATTTCAACTTTAAGATCTTCTGCCCATTTTAACATATAATCTTATGTAGCGGTCATGTAAAATGGCTACAGTCATCTCTCCTGCTGACAGTAAGCCTGGTAAGTGTGGGCATGCCAGCAGTAATTATGGAGGTTTGCCCTCACACCCTGTTGGGTGCCCTGTGTATGGATGAGTGGTCACATGCTCTGACTCCATGGTTAGTTGTCAGAGGTGTGTCACTTCCAGATGTACATGGCACAGCACTGTTGTCAAAATAGTTCTAGTACCAATTTCAGGCGAAAGGAGGAGTTCAAGTTTCAATCCTAGTCTGAGTTGCTGTTATGTTGTAGTAACTGTAAGGAGACTGTGTCCGGGCCCTGGCACAGGATAGATATCCCGGCTGGGTATGGAATCCTATTAAAGTGAGAGCTCACCTTTCAGGAAGCATTGACTCAGATGAGTGGCTAGAGATTCTACTGCGTGGGGCAGCTAGCCCACCTCAATCATAAAGATGCTTTTATTCGAACAACCTCTCGTGTACGTGTGTGAGTGAATGTACAGAAGGAGCACCACCGAGAGTTCCTCACCAGGACCATCCCCAAGTGACCGAAGGGACCCTGATGAGGTGAGGCGCTGCACTGAACTAGTGGACTCAGCACACACCCTCCTCAGCTGCCTGTTCTGGATGGGTCCTCCCCACACACCATCATGCGGAGACGACTCAGAGAGTCCTGTTGCCACCAGGTGCACCACCAGACACTACACACTGTAATGGGGACTGGTTAGACCACAGGCCATGTGAATTGGGTGGGTCAGGCCGGTTCAGAAATACCGTTACATTTGGAGGCGAGCTGCTGAGATCAGATCTGTCATCAGGACAGCTCTAGCTAGGCACACACTGGAACAGGAGAGAGTCTGCTGCCACTCTGTCTGCTGTAGGACGGACCTAGGGGTGGTCAAGAGGCTGACGGGATATTGTCAGTTCGCAGGGACGACCTAGGGCCTGAAAGGAGTGAGGGGTTGTGAGCCGGGCTATAGCTGCCGAGTCACCTTGAGGTAGTGCTAGTTGGTAGGACGCCAGAAGGGATAGCCGTTTAACATGGTCAGAATCCTGGAGAGGGTCTGCGCTGGCTACCAGAGAGGTAGACGCCCCAAGTACTGCATGGCAGAGCCAGAGTACTCTAGCCCATTCCAGACACTTACCATAGGGAGCAAAGACTGGGAGGAAGGAGTTAAGCAACACTGAGAGAGTGGCCTACCTGAGGTAGTGGCAACATGAGTCCAGCCTAGATCAGTACACATGTGGTGGTGCATCTGAGCAATCTTATTGTACTGGTGTGGTGGCTGCCCCGCGAGTGGAGCCCCATGTACGATAATTGTACGAGAGCATGGCAACCCAAGGAATGGAGGATCCCGGTGGGTCGGAGAGCCAACATGGCGACCAGAGGCTGATGGGAGAGGCACCCATGGCGTGCGCCCCACTGAAGACAAACTGTCGCTGAGCTGTCTTTACTACTCTTGCTCTGGAGTGGAGCGAAGGCCGTGGCTGCCCCGTTTTTTGTCCTGTTCTGGGACACCAGGGGCCACCCTTGAAGAGTGTAGGACTTTGTGATAACTGGGGGGGAACCCCGCAGAGAGCAAACAAACTGACATTTCGGGCTTAAAAGCCAACCAAAATGGCGGTTCCCGCTTGCTAGGGAACCGCATGGGCCATCGCAGAGAAAATGGCTGATACAGAACTTGCAAAGACTGGTCGGGAATGGCGCGAACAGCAGAGCCCCGCCTGGCATGCGCCTGCATGGACAGTGACTCACTCGCCCCTTGTGCTGAGTCAACCGCTTAGTCTATGGGACCCTCCCTGATTTCCACCAGGGGAGTGACTTTCATTATGGCCTGTGGGAATGCACCCACTGGGCCCAGGACTGATATCCAGACGCGCCACTACAAGAAGTAGTTCCGGCCGCGGAGGTAACGTGCAAAAAGGAGGGATATTTTGCACAAAAGCAGCAGCTATGAGGCGAAGGCGGAACTAGCCGCGGCCAAGGATCCCACTCTGATGAGGAAATTGGCGCGAAAACGCAGGACCGCGCCCACCAGGACTGAGAAAGGCGCGGCCTTAATTAAGGGGCATGCTACTCCCTGTGGGATCCGCCCATAATTTGCAACCCCTGGGGGCGGGGTTCCAGCTATGCCAGCGGAAGTAGGAGCTGAAGCAGGAAGTGGCTGGCCCAGAAGCTTCTAACCGGGTCATTTGCAGGAACCACTGACCTAGAGAGACCCATACTGAAAGTGGTCCCTACTAAAAGAATGGCCTGCTCCTCCACTGTAGGCCGATGGTCTCCACCCAGCCCTACTCGGTACCGGCGGGCTACTGGTAGTAAGGGTGGCAAATACCGAGACGGTGGTCGGGCTCTGCCTACAATGCGGGCTGCCCGGAGGCACTGTCAACGCCGGCACATTGCCCACATTGCGGAACATTATATTTGTGCCCATGCCCACATTTATACCTATCCAACCTGCTGACCCCCCCGGGGATATGGCTAGGTGCTCCGCCGATTCCCCTGGCGCACTGTGGATCAGCCGTGCGAGTCCCGGAGAAAGGGACTGGAGTCGACTAAGTCGGCTGGGTCAGTACAACCACGAGACGTCGGGTCACCCCCCGACCGCGCAGAAAAAGACTTTAGCCACGCTCGGTGACCCCGAGATCAGGAAGGGAGATTACTCCGACGAGGATCTCCGTGACCTAGCGGTGCGAATCGGGATCCCAAGAGAGACCCAGGACAGACACCCCCGTGGGGTGAGTGGGCATTCTGGAGACAGGCGTCCCCGCAGATCGCGAGCCGAAGACTGAGTCCCCCCTCCCAGGACCTGGCGCGACGGAGAGACGCCAACGTCCCCGCGGACTGGTAGAGAGCAGCCCCATCACTTACCTTGTCCCGGCAGACAGCGGCAGCAGAGAAGGGCCGTGCCATGCCCGAGACCACGTGATGAGGCGTGCATCACTTGTCGGTGAAGGACACGGCGGCGCTTCCGTATTTCCGTCATCCGAAGAAGAGATCCCGAATGGGGATCCGACCCGAGATGGCGGCGTTTTTGTCTGTCCGGGATGGACATCACTTCTGGTGGCGTGCGGAACCTGGGACCGCCCGATGCTTCGGCGACGGAGGGTCCCCGTCACCTCCAAGGGTCCAGGAGTTGGATTGGGGCGATCCTTGGACTGAGATGGTGAGATGTCCTCATTGGTGACCAGCTACCGGACACCGCCGTGAACGGTCGTAACCCCTGGGGTCCCATCACTTGCCCTTGATGCCCCATCTCCATGTCCTAGATAAAACCCCTTCGCCCTGTCACCTGTTCCACTGGATCCCCGCCTAGCTTGGAATCGTGGACATACCCTCGGAAGAGGAGTGAACGGACTGGGGAGGCGCGCAGTGCGCTACGAGAAGGCCTTCTCGGGGGGGGGGAGAGTTGATGAGAGTGGCCGTTCTAGGCCGGTGGGTTAGCCCCCTGTGAGCTCCCGACCGCCGTGAAAATGGCCCCGTGATCTTACATGTGGTCTGGTACCTTACCCCCGGCGATCGGCCAAAACGGACATCAGGGGTATATCTTCACCTGGAGGATGATTGTGATTCAGGGAGTCACACAAATTCAGAGAGCACCGTTGGTGGGCCCCACTATTTGAAGGGTATGATCAGGGATGGACCGCACTCGTGTTCCCATCCGGCGAGAAGATATAGTGATTACTGGTGGGCTGCGGGAGAGTTCACCCCCTGAGCAAAGGGATAGAGAGTTGCAGGAGCGATGGCTGCAGATCGAGCATAGGGTAAGAACCCATGGGTCCCAGCATCCTGTCAGATCCCTGTGGACCCTGATGAGCCCCTATCATGGGTGTTACCTGGATGGGGCCGGGAGGCTGACCTGATCAGGATAAGTAGGGCCGAGCGGTGCCATAATGGCTCGTTATAAGAATCATCCCACGGGTTGGAGTACCCGTATGTCCCTGAGCCTCTCATTGATGAAATAGAGGAAAACAGAGGAGGGTGCTTTAGGGAGGTGCCATTGAGATGTCTTGGTTGGAAGGGGAAGTGCATGTGTGGGAAGACGCCGAGGAGCGGATAGAGCACTTAGTACGCTCATTGGGCATAGAAGGACAATCTACAAACATAAGGTGACCTATAGGCCCGAGAGGGACTGGCCGAGAAATTACTATGTTACGGTCCTGGATATGGGTGGTAGGGAGGTAAGAAAACCTGACCCAGTCACTACTTTTAGGAGGTACTATGTATTACGCAGGTTTCGTGGCTGCTGGTCGGGGCGGGCTTGGCGGAGTGTACTGTAGCAAATTGTTCTGTATGCTTAATTAGAATTTGTAAGATGTTCTAATATGTTTTGTGTTTCGTGCTTCCTGGAAAAGGGTATACAAATTTAGGTCCCAACGAGGACGCCATGGGATTCAACGGGGGAGAATGTAGCGGTCATGTAAAATGGCTACAGTCATCTCTTCCTGCTGACAGTAAGGCCTGGTAAAGTTGTGGGCATGCCAGCATAATTATGGAGGTTTGCCCTCACACCCTGGTGGGGTGCCCTGTGTATGGATGGGATTGGTCACATGCTCTGACTCCATTGTTAGGATGTCAGAGGTGTGTCAGCTTCCAGAGTGTACATAAGGGCACAGCACTGTGTCAACAAAGTATTCTAGTACAAGTTCAGCTAGAGGAGGAGAGTTTCAAGTTTCAATCCTAGTCTGAGTTGCTGGTTATGTTGTAGTAACTGTAAGAGGACTGTGTCCAGGGACCTGGCACAGGATGAGAGATATCCCGGCTGGGATAGGGAATCCCTATTAAAGGAGAGCTCACCTTTCAAAGGGAAGCATTGACTCAAGATGATTGGCTAGAGATTCTACTCGCTGGGGCAGCTAGCCCACCTCAATCAATAAAGAATGCTTATTCGAACCAACCTCTCGTGTACGTGTGTGGATGAATGTACAGAGAGGAGCACCACCGAGGAGTTCCTCCCAGGACCATCCCAAGTGACCGAAGGGACCCCTGATGAGGTGGAGGCACTGCACTGGAACTAGGTAGGACTCAGCACACTACCACTACCCATAGCTGCCTGTCTGGATGGGTCCTCCCCACACACCATCAATGTCGGATACTCAGGAGTCCGGTTTGCCAACAGGTGCACCACCAGACACTACCACAACTGTAATGGGGACCGGTTTAGACCCCAGGGGCCAATGTATATTGGGTGGGTCAGCCGGTTCGAAATACCGTTACCTTAAAAGTAAGTATGAGGGGTGGGGAAGGAAAGGGAAAACTCTCGCTTCACTTATTAAAGAAAATGATATATTACTGAACCAAAGGTGCAAAGGGAATAGGGGTATGGTGAAAACTAGAAAAGCACACCCTTCTACAACACCAATGTTTAAATGATATGATTTGTTTTAATTAAAATCATTTTTAATGATATTAAAGTAAAAAATATATATTAAGTTACACTATCTACTATATATTTCTGAAAGCACTGTAATGTCTGCGTCCCTAGCGGCAATCTCAATTGGGTCCCTTGGCCCCGCCCGCCCCCGCACACCTCTCCATTGGCCTGAGGCAGAGTGTCGTTCCAAGGACCACAGGGACACCCACACACACACACACACCCACCACCTCTCTCTCTGTCCCTCCTCCCCCCCACACCGTCACACTCACCTCCCTCTCCCACTCACCTCCCTCCACGCTCCCACTTCCACTCACCACGCCACCATCTCACCGCCATAATCCGCCTCCTCACCTCCCCCCACTGTCCTCCGGGGACATCGTGGCAGGGCAGCTCGGCCGCTCCCTCCCACCTCCCTCGTCACCTCCCTCCCTCGGCCCCGGCTTCAAGCGCTCCTTCCGGATCATGCAGCACATGTTGGTCCCCTACCCCTCCCGCTCCTCCGATACCATCCCGTTCGCTTACCCACTCACCCCCGTCCTCACCTCCTCTCCCCTCCCCGCCCATCAGCCTCTCTCCTCCCTGCGCCGGTTGCCCCTGCTCCTCTCGTAGCCAGCTTGCGGGACGGCTTTCCATTGCACTGCTGTCGCCTACGCTGCCTAGCCCCCTAAGAGTGTGGCGGACGGAATGACCCCTTCCTCCCTCCCGCGGACTACTACCATGGCGGCGGCCAAGGACGGGTGAAGATGTGAGTGTGTTGTTTGTGGGTTGTGTTTGTGTGTTGTGTGTGGGTGTGTGTGTGTGTGTGGTGTGTGTGTGTTGGGATGTGTGTGTTGTGTGTGCTGATGCCAAGGTCACAGCGCGCACAGTGTGTGGTGTGGGACCAAACTGTGTTTGTCTCTGTTGCCGTGTGTTGTGTGTGTGTTACACTGTGTCTCAGACACTGTAGAGTGGGTCCGGAGTGCTACACATGAGGGGGGTGGCGGTGTCAGGAGCGGTAGAAAAACCAGGGGAGTGGAGAGGATGGGCCCCGTCAATTTAAAAGCAAACCAACCCCCCTCCCTGCCACTGCCCACCCCCCCTTTCCACATGCCCCCCCCCTCGCTGTCCACTGTCACCCACCATGCCTGTCCCCATCTCTCCCTCCCCTCCTGTCCCCTGTCACGCCCCCGCCCTATTCCTGTGTCCCCTGTTGCCCCCCCCCCATCCACACGGCTTGTCCCCGCAGCCACCCCCTCCTTTCCACTCATTCCTCCCCCCCCCCTGTCCCCTCTCCCCCCGTCCCCTCCTTTCCCCTCTCCCCCCCCTCCTTTCCACTCTCCCCCCCCTCCCATCCCCGCCTGTCCACTGCCTTTCACCTGTCGTTCGTCCCCCCCCGCGGCCGTCCACTCTCCCCCCCTCCTGTCCACTCTCCATCCCCTCCCCCCTCCACCCCCCTCCTTTCCACTCTCCCCCCTCCCATCCCCTCCTGTCCCACTGTCATTTCCACTGTCCCCCCCCCCCTGCCCCTCCCCCCACCCACTGTCCCCTCCCCTCCCCCCGGCCACTGGCCGCCCCCTCCTTTTCCCCGTCCCCCTCCCCTCTCGCTTTTCCCTTCCTTCGCCCCGTCCCCGCTCACCCTCCTTTTCCTTCCCCCCGTCCCCTGGGCCCCCTCCCCCCTTTTCCTGTTCCCCCGCCCTCTCCCCACCACGCGCCCACCCGCCTTTTTTCCCCCCTCCCCCTCCTCATATCAGACTCCCCCCCCCGTGGTGCCTAGCGCTAAAGGGAACTCAACGGGAGGCCGCGCTCCCCCCCCCCCTCGGCCCACCCGCTCGCCCCGTGCCCCCCCACCCGCGCCCCCTTTGCTCTATCTCCACCAACGCTCCTCCCCCCATTTCTCCCCGCGCTCCACCCCTTTCTCCCCCCCCTTTCACCAGCCCCCAGAAAGACCCCATTGGGCACCCCCACCTTTGTTCCGCCCCCCCCGCTTCCGCCCCTTATCTCTTCTCCCCCCCACCCGCTCCCACTTTACTCCGCCCACCGCAAATCACCTTATTTCCTCTCTCCCCCCCTCAACAGAAATACTCACCTTTTCTACTCCGGGCGGGCCCCCCAGCGTACCCCTTTCTCTTTCTTGCTCTCAGCCCCGGCTCCTCTCTTTTCTCCCTCCTCCAACAGATCCTCTCATCCCGCCTCCTCCCCCCCTACGGTCTGACCCCTTTCTGAATCTCCGAGCCCCCTCCTCCCCTTATCCGGTTCTCCCCCCACACCAACGCTCCCCCTTTCTCGCTCCCCCCAGCTCACACCCCTTCTCATCCCCGGCCGCCGCGCGCATCCCCTTTCCTCCCCCCCCGCGAAACACCCCCCCCTCGCTCCCTTTCTGTACTACGGATTTCTCACTCTAAGATCATTCCTTCTCCCCCCCCCGCTCCCCATTAATCTCCAGAGTCTCTTATCTCCCCCCCCCTCCCATCGTCACCCTTGTGTCATTATTACCTCCCCCCCCTCTACAGCCCCTTTCGTGATTCTCCGCCGCCCCATTAGATAGGAGATCTCCCGCCCGACGCGCTCGGTAGCTCACCCTTCTCTAAACTCCCCCCACCGCTCCGCTCTTGGTCTTCACCCCCCCCCCCGGACCTCCCCTTTTCTATGGTCACCTCACACGTTCTGCTCTCCCACACGAGCAAACAGCCCCTCATCCCGCTTTGCTCCCCCCAAAACCTCGTCCAACGGCCTTTCTACCCCCCGTAACTCTCATCCCTTTCTCGCCCCCCCGCGCCCCTTTGTCTCCCAACCCCCGCAGCTCTACACCCTATCTCCTCCCCCCGCCGCCTCCCCTTGTCTCTCCCCCCCTACTCCCCTCTCTCCCCACCCCACGATTCTCCAAACTCCCAGCCCTCTCCCGTTCTCTTTTCTCTTCTCACGCAAACCCCCCCAACCCCTCTCCTTTCTCCTCCACCTCGCCGCACGGTCTTCCCCTTTCTTTCCAACCTTCCCCCCCCCATTCCTGGGTACTGCCCCGGCCCCTCATCCCCCTTTCTCCCCACCTCGCCCCTCTCTCCTTTCTCCCCCCCCGCATGCCCCCCCCCTCCCCTTTCTCTCCGGCACCACCCCTCTGACCCCTTTCTCCTCTCGCTCCCCCCACAACCGCCCCTCTATCCTCCTTTCCTCTCCCGCTCCCATCAATCGCCCTTTTCATTCCCCGCCCCCTCAGTCCGCCCCTTTCTCCCACCCCTCCGTCTCACAGCCTTTCACGTCGTAGCCCCCTAGACGGCTCGATTCGCTCCTATTCCTCCTGAAGCAATCGCCCCCCCCACACCCTCTCGCCCCGTTCTCTCCCCCCCGGTATCTGACGCACCCAGCCACCGGTCTCTCCCTTTCGAACTCCGTCCCCCATCTCCCCTTTCTTCTTCACTTCCTTATCAATCTTCCTCCCGCCCCACCTCTGCCCCTTATCTGGCCCCGCCCACAGGCTCCCTTTCTCAGGCGAATCTCACCACACCGCATCCCCTTTCTACCCCCCCTCTCCCCGTATTCTCGCCCCCCAAGCAGCTCCGCCCCTTATCTGGTCTCGATGCATCCCTGCTATCTAGCGAAAAAAACGGACCCCTTTCATCTACCCCCCAGGGCCACTTCCCGTGACCCCTTTCTCGCAACCCCTACAAGCATAGCGCAGCAACACCCTTTCTGATTCCCTCGCTTGATCATCTTCTTTCGTCCTCCTGTTCCTCTTCTGTCGCTATGACTATTCGTAGGTTCTGCCCCCGGGCACTCCCGCCACACACTCTACCCCTTAATTCTTTCCCTCCCCCACCCCAGAGGCCATAAAAATTCTTATAACTCATTCTCGGTAAGCAACTCACCCGCCCTTTTCTTCTCCCCTCCCGAGGAACCAGCCTCAGAGTCCCCTTTCCTCCCCCCCCCCCATCAGGTCACCCTAATCTACGTTTCTGATTGCTCCGAGCCGCCCCCCCATGCTCCCCACTTTACTAGATTACCTCCGACCCCCACCTCGGACACTCAGTCGTCCCGCTTGAATCTATTTCCGTGACACTTGAGTTATCGTCACTCCATAGGCTTTCTCTCTCCGCCCCATGTCCCCATCTCCCCTTTCTCTGAAGAGAGCATATCTCGCCCCCCACTCTCACCCATTTCTCCGCCGCCCTGATGCGTCAGCCCTTTCTACCCCGCCCGCCCCCCTCTCCTTTTCTCGCCGCAATTTACCCTCCACCCACCATCTCCCTTTATCAGTCCAGCCCCCTCCTACCCCTTTCTCTCGCGCGCCCCCTCTACCCTTTTCTGCTCTCCACCACCCCTCAGGCAGTACATTATGAAAATGATATCACCCCATTTTTCCAACTATGGAAAAGAAACTCTCCTGTCCCTCTACTCTCTCCCCACCCACCCCCACACACTCACTCCCCGTTTCCTCTTCTCCATGCCCACCCCGAAGCATCTCGGCCCTTTCTCGTACTCCACGCACCCACAGAGCGACAGCACTAGGCACAAACCCTTTGCTAAGTTCATCCCCCCCGCAGGCAAACATAACGGCCGGCCGGCCACATCTGCGTTCGGTGCCACACCTTACTCTATCAGGAACCCCACCCCTCTACCCCCTTTCTTTCACTCCGCCCCCCTCCTCAGAAAATTCGCAAGAGACTAGAGAAGCTCCCTATTCTCTATCCGTAAAGCCGCCCCCCCCACACTCTCCCACTTATCTCACTCGCGCGGCCCACTACACCCTCTCTCCCCTTTCATCCCCCCGACCGACTACTCACCCTTATCTTCTGGCTGAAGCCGTCGTTTCGCTCGCCCCCCTGACTAAAATCACCCCTTTCATAGCCCTTTACTCCCCCCCGTCTCCCCCCTTGCTCTCCGCCCACCATCTCGACAACGCTTTCTCCCCCCCGCGCGTCACCCCTTTCATCCTCCCCCCAACCCCGTCCGGCCGGATTCAACTCCTTAAGCGTTTTCTGTAATTCTTTACCCCTTCTACTCTCTCATTTATGTAAGCCCCTATACCCCGAACCACAACACACACCATCTCCGCCTTTGGAACCTCCCGTCGCCACCTTGCAGGCCCATTGTCGGTGCCCCCCCCTCTAGGAACTTCGCCCTTTCATCCAACCCGCCACACATCCTCTCCAACCAACACTTTCTATAATCGTCTCCAACCCCGCAGCGCCCACTCGAATCCCACTTTCTATCTCTGGTCACACTTCCCCCCCGCAGCCACCCCTAGCCTTCCGATCCCCTTATCTCCACCCCCACTCTCGCCCTGGTTGGCGTGAGGTCTCTACGCCCCCCCATAAACCCCTATATTCTCCTCCCGGCCCCCCGGAACCGAGTGCTCACTCCAGATGCATCCTCCACCCCGCGAAACCCCCCAACTACCCCTTTCCTCTCCTCCCCCCCCCCACCCTGCCCCTATTCTCCATTCTGCCTCCAGCATCCCCCGCCTCCCCTTTCTCCAGCCACCCAACAGAAGAAAAACTCCCCAATCCCCTTTCTTTCGGGCTGAAAAAAGCAAGTCAATAAGCGCCTCTCGATCCCTTCTTCTCTATCTCTCTCCACCACATCATCCACCCCCCCCGTATAAACTGACACGAAATGCTCAACTTTCTCCCCACACCCCCCAATCCGACACCTTCTCACACCCCCCCCTAAAGGCAGGTACTAAAGGAGATGAACCCCTTTCGTATCACTACTATCATCCTTCGATTCTACTCTACATCTGCCCCTCTAACAATCTCCCCCCGAGCCCAACACCCCCGATCAGCCTACTTTACACTTGCCGGAAAAATCCCCCCCGCAACTGATAGTTCTAACTCACTCGACTAATCGATGACTCATAACTTCATTGTCTCACTTAGCCCCCACGCACCCCTTGCACCAGCGCAGATCACTTTCTCGAAATCAAGTAAAGTTACTAAACGAACCCCGCCCGTCGACACTCCCCATTTAAACTTTGTCTCCCCCCCGCGCCGATAACCCACATTGCGGTCGCCGCCACCATCTCCCCCTTATCTGGTTCTTTCCCAACATATCCTCCCGATTCTCCCCAGCTCCGATCCATTCCTACCCCATCGCTCCCTTCTCCCGTCCTCTACAAGCCTTAAACTCACACTAACACACTCACCTTCTCCCACCACAACAAGCCAGTACCTCCCACTCCCACACAATTCCTCGGAAATCTCCCCCAAGGTTATAGAACCCTCCCCATAGCCCCAATACCCACTCCCCAAGGATCCTCCCCTTTCCCTCCAACACGCATTCAAGACCACAGACACCAAGGAACAAACGAAAAGGGCAAAGAAAAGAATAGAAAAAAATAACAGGAGGAAGACCCTCCTTCAGCCGCCCTCCCCCCATGTTCCCGCGCTCAAAAGGCTCCCTCCACAGCCCAAATCCCCCTTTCAACCTCAACCAACCCTCCCCTTAATCACCTACAACCCCTACGAGTGACCACTTCTCCTCCCCCCCTCGACCTCCATCGCCCCCTTTCACCGTCGGCTGCCCCTCCTGAGACGCTAACCCCGTTGTACCGCATGCCCCATAGTCTCCTCCCTCTCCTCCCCACCAATTAACACCTGCGCTTTCCCTCCACCCCATCCAAATACACACCCTTGCTCCCTCCCCCACCTCCTCCCCTTTTCCCTCCCGCCTCCTCCCCAAACTGAGAACAGGGATATCTAGGTAACGAGTGAGATACTCCATAATATAATAAGACCTAAATGGGTTCACGATTAATCATTAATAGCCCTTGGGTACAGCATTAATGGTGAAGATTAAAAGAAACCTGTATATAAAATCAGGTAGCGTACGGACTGATGGCTTATGTATAATTATAAGACATATACTTGTTCCTCCAAAAATCTGTAATTACCATATGTGATACCTATTTTGTATATTGTAGACCAGAATTGTATTATATCAAGGTCAAAATGTGCGACTGAATGTAACACTTAAAATAATTTATTAATACACATAATGGTTAAATGAAAATAAAATCCTAAATAGGATCTATATAGAGTCCCCTAAATGAAGGTTTATGAATATATATTATTTATATATATATATATATATATATATATATATATACTTATATATATCTTTGTTCTTTTCCCCAGGTCTGACCGCCGGCATACACGACTAAATGACTCATATGATCCCTGTACAAATGTACTAGACATATATACTTGGATCATCCACTGCGGGTTACACACAAGGATACACTCACTAGAGTATGATATGCCAAGTAGGTCTACAGGAGGAACACTAATGATTCACTTTGTTTGACTGGTTATTTAAACCATAACAACTATATATATACAGTACAACCTTCATTTAGGGGACTCTACAGTATGTAGATCCTATTTAGGATGTATATTTTAATTTTAACCATTATGTGTATTAATAAAATTACTTTAACTGTTTACATTCATTCGCACATTTTGACCTTGATATACAATTAATACAATTCTGGCCTGCAGTGCGCTATCATTTGGGACCTTCCAAGTGTGCTCTGTTTAGCCAACATTGTACATCCAGTTAGATTTATTCTACTCACTCCCACCTCTACTTAACACTTGGTTACTTAATAGATCTACTGGCAATTTTAAATGCCAGGTCTGTAAAGCTTGTGCACATATCTCTGTGACAAAAAAATTCTTCACCTGGAATGACACCAAGTCCTTTACGGTTCGGCAGTTTATTAACTGCAGAACGAAAGGCGTGATTTATCAGGTGATATGTCAGTGTCGCAAAAAGTACGTGGGCAAGACAATTAGAGAATTGAGTATTTTAGAACATCTGGGGGCCATTCGCAACCATCTTGACAACCCCCCCTGGCCAATCAATATTCATCAAGTGCACAACGGAGACACCACTAATTTATATCATTTTTTTTGCGAATAGAAAGCATTCCCCCCAATCCGAGAGGTGGGAATTGGAATCGTTTAATCCTTCAAAAGAATCCAATGGATTTATATACCTTGGGCACATTACCGCCACGAGGGGTTAATGAGGGCTTTCAGTTTTTCCCCTTTCATCTAATGTTTAATAACCCTGAGTTTACACCTTGTCAGTGGTTATACACCTTCCTCTATACTCTCTGCATCAAAGTCTACACTATTTTACTCACCTGGTTAATACTTCAATTTTTTTTGCGTCCGGTAGTCATTTACTCCTTCGACACAATTAGCACACTGGGGCCCTATGCAAGAGCAGCGCTATTTCGAAATTCGCCATTTTTTTGGAGAAAATCGCGCAGTTAAAGCAGCAGAAAATGGCGAGTTCCGAAAAAACGCGCCAATTTTTCTTTTCTATTTGTAAAACTCGCCTCGCGGCTGGCGAAACTCAATCTCGCCAGTTTTAAAAAATCCGTATGCAAGAGGCGCGAACGCATCTACAGGCTGTTCGCGCCAATAAAATGTCGCGATTGTCTCCGTTTGACTCGCCAGAAAAAAAACTGCCGCTCCGGCCATTACAAGGGAAAAAAAAGGCGCGAATTGTTTTTAACCATCTATTCTGAAGCGCGCATCGCTCCAATTTAAACTCACTCCCACAAACACGCTCCATGTTAAACATAGCAGAATTCGCACTTTTCTGCATATGGAGATTAAAACTCTCCAAAAAGCTACTTTTTAATAAATTCGCCAATTTTAAAATTCGCGCTCTTTGGCATAGGCCCCTGTGTCTTTAAGACACGATTTGGGATTTTACGATTTTTTATTTTTATTCCTGTTCTCCATTTGGTTTTTATGTCTCCCCTTTGTTTGAATGGGCTTAATAGCCATTAGAGGGTTAATCTCAGCTGCCCTGCATCCCTGTCCCTTGGTGATCTTTGATTATGTACCTGTCCTCCTGCTGTCTATCCAGCCGTCACCACCTTTGACAAAGCGCCTCTGCGAAACGTATGTCAGGTGGGAGCAGGACTAGACTGACGTCATGACGTTTTAGTAGCAGATAGGGGCTAGCGATCGGAGTGCAAGGGTTAGACTTTACAAGTCCCTTGATGCAGGTCTGATACTTTAAACTTGCTGCGAGCCTTCATCTCTAAACATGATATTGTACTATCTATGCATTGCGCAATGAGATGTGCCTAACGCCACTTTAGACACATTTTATAGTGTTGTCTAATTGTTGCATTTGGCACTATTTCAGCTAGTATGTTTACTGGTTGATTTACCAGCTCTGGCTACTTGTTTTAGTTACCCTATCTGTCTGCGATACCCTTGTTCCTGAATACTTTTAAATCATTTTGTGATAGCTAATGATCTGCTTGTTACTAACTAACATTTATTTAGGAGGCTATAACTTTGTATACGATTCGATCCGTGCCTCTGAGCTACATAAACACACTTGTGGGCTCATTATAGTTGTTTTTACATGTGTATTTCTTAAGCAGTATCTTGCTATTCGTTGTTTTTTTAAGGGGCTTAAATTGATACACGACTTTGATTCGTGCCTCAAGGCACTATAACACAATTTTGTGTGCCTATACAAAATTAGCTATCACATATGGTAATACAATTTTTGGAGGAACAAGTATATGTCTTATATTATACATAAGCCATCAGTCCGTACGCTACCTGATTATTAATACAGGTTTCTTTTAATCTTCCACATTAGTGCTGTACCTAGGGCTATTAATGATTAATCGTGACCTATTTAGGTCTTATTTATCAATTGGAGTACTTTCACTCGTTACCTAGATATGCCTTGGTCTCAGTTTTTGATCATTTATGTACACAGCGTTTGTCTTGTTTTATATGTTTGTCACCCACAGTGATTTACTCACTTTGATACCACTTTAGATATATTAATAATTATAGTGTAACTTAGTATATATTTTTTACTTTAATATCATTAAAAATGATTTAAATTAACAATCATATCATTTAATACTTGAATGCTTGTAGAAGGGTGTGCTTTTTCTAGTTTTCACCATTTAACATATAGTTATTGTTTAGTTAGACACTGAGGGCTCGATTCCCCCGTATATTCCCGAAATCAGGCCTCTCTGGTAGGTGCCTTTTTAACAATACATTCAAATTTTGATAATTGGGGAACCTTGCTTTATTAGCTATTGTCAAGAGAAAATTCTGATTTTAAGGTAGTTTGTAAAACTGCAAGTCTTGGTTTGGTATCTATTTTGTAGTTCCTCGAAGGACATGATTTTCCCCTTTTCCCACCATGTCCTCTGCTATCTTGATATTTAAATTGGGAAATTGTTGATGAGAGTCTACAGGAGGAAACTCTGGGTATTAAATATGGGGACTAGCTGGTGGAGAGGAGGCTAAAGCAAATTTCCTCTTGTTTTTGGACCATATGTTCCATGTGCACCTCATCGCTCCCAAGTCAAACCTTCCTGTTAGTGTCTCTTTGGTCCCTTGGGTCCATAGAGCCGCTGTGAGGGATAGAGGTCTCGCGTAATGATTTTCAATTCCTAGCCAGCCACAGGTTGCTGGTTCATTATTCCATATTACTACTTGTTTTAGTTGGGCCGCTTGGAAGTATTTAATAATATCCGGAACCCCCATGCCGCCGCTCGTCTTTGGGGCCAACATTATCGATCTTGATACTCTCGGTCTTTTGTCTTTCCAAGTGAATTTGAATATTCGGTCTTGAATATTTTTAAGCTCATGCAGTGGAATGTTTATCGGGAGGGTTTGGAAATAGTAAAGAAGTCTTGGGAGGATGTTAATTTTGGTGGAGATAATTCTTTCCATCCACGATATCTGGAATTTATTCCATTCCTGCAGGTCTTTTTTGATTTTGTCAAAGAGGGAAGGGTAGTTACATTGATATAGGGAGTTATAGGAGTTTGCGATCTTAATTCCTACAGTAGGTACTTAATAGATGTGGAACTCCATTTATAGTTAAAAATTGATTGCAGCAGCCTAAGTTCCGGGTTTGGGAGACTTAGATTTAGGGCTTCTGACTTGACGTTGTTAACTTTGTAGCCTGAAACTTTGCTGAATTGATCTAATTTAATCTGGAGGTTGGGGAGGCATATCAGTGGGTTAGCTAAGGTTAATATTATATCATCCGCAAATAGGGAGATTTTATAATTTGTCCCCCCAATTGAGATTCCCTGTATGTTGGCTTCACGCCTAATTGTCGCAGCTAGGGGCTCAATCGTTAGTGCAAAGAGGAGCGGGGACAAGGGGCAGCCCTGTCTGTTTCTGTTTTTAATCGTGATTGGGTTCGAATCTCCTCCAGGAAGTTTGACGTAAACTGTAGGTGTCTGCTATAGGGCTCTAACACCCCCCCAGAAACGGACCCTTAAATCCAAATTTCAACATTGTTTGGTCTAGAAATGCCCACTTTATTCTATCAAATGCTTTTTCAGCGTCCAGGCTCAATAAAATAGCTTTTGTACCGGTCAGGGAGGGGTAGCAGCGGCTCAATGCTGGTACAGGTATATCACATAGTTATATAGTATTGCAGATAAAATGTCTTTTAAAACCTTCCATACTGTAGATTTTATACTTTATACACATTCAGACAACCTTATATTGTAGCATGGGAATCCTTAGCGATGTGAGTGGTTAACCCATATCATTTTATTTCAGCTCCAGTTTAGCGAGGAGGTGTAACAAATGCTTACGACAAACAGGATGGGACCACAGGACTGAGGTGGGGATGTTAGAATACACCGACCAACAACCGCGCAACCACGTTTGGATTTCAGAGTCGTAGTCTTGTAGCTGGGTCAGGGTAGGAGAGGTCAGGATAGTCATAATACTCGCCATGGTCTAGAATTGGAGAAGTCGGATGATCGTTGTGCGTAGCCGGGGTCCAGGAGTAGAGAGGTCAGAATGGTCGTGTGCATAGCCGAGGTCCAGGGGTCAGAGAAGGTAGAGGTCCGGGTTAAAGGTGAGGTCAAAAGTACAAGATATCAAACAGATTGCACAGAGCAACAGCCGGGCAGCAGGATGCTTGAGGCAAGCACTTCGTACATAAACACAAGTTTGTGCTCAGTCAATTTGCCTAAGGGCTGGCAGAGCATATAAAGCACAGGGAGCCAATGGGAAGGCTGCAGGCAGTGAGTCATCACACATAGACTGTGTACTGATAGGCAGGGGTGGAGTGAATGTCAGCTGTGGAGTAATGAAGGGAGTTAGCATTAACCCCTTGAGTGTTTCTGGTCACGCGACGCCGCCGTGTATTGGAGACAGGAGCGTCCTCCGTTGCGCCATGGGAAGCGGTGTGGGGTTGGAGCCTAGGTCCGGTGCCAGAAGGAGCACTGCGGCGCTCGCGCGAGGGGCGTCACCCAATGCGTCATGGGACGCGTCACGGGGCTTGATCCAGGTCCAATCCTCACAGGGGGGAGATGAAGGGAGGGGGGGGGGGGGGGAGGGGGGAGGGAGGAAAAAGGGGGGGGAGGGGAGGATGGGGTAGGGGAAGGGGGGTTTATGAAAGGGGGGAGCAACTGAGAATCAATCTCAACAGATTTAAAACCCAAGGTAATACAGTGATGACAGATCAAATATCATTAAAAAAAATTCTATCTATCTATACATTGAGTGGGGGTGGGGATCGGGGGGATCGTGGGGTTGAATTTGATAGGCATGTTTGGTTAGGTAGAAATTAGTTGTTGAGAGGAGATAGAGGGATGCTGCTGGGGCATTACGGAACAATCCGCGCAGCTTCCTCTCTGCGCATGCTCTGGCCCTTCTTAGGTTTTCTAGGTGTTTCAAGATGGTCGCCATTCCTTCTTTCGTTGTGCTTGAGCGAGGTAGTGCCGCTTTAACACTGGAGGTTGCGGCTTGTAGTACAGCTATCTGAGCGGGGTATGGCCCCTTTAAGGACTTAATTGATATAATCTAGAGCCTTAATGTATCCGCTCCCTCGTTGAACCTCGCATTTCTTCACCGATGCGGCCCTGGCAGAACCGTGGACAGGAACCTCGCTCCAGCTAAAACACTCCCAAGTCTGAGAGTTATTTTCCTCTCCTCTATCGGGCGGGAGAGGGTACATGAATCGCCATTTGAAAAAGAAAATATTTCATGTTCTGTGTTTTTTTGTTGAAGAACATCTCAAGGATGAACTCCGCTTTTACGTGGGCAGTCACAGGAACTTATACACGTGATCATTTGGGTGTTGTGGTTGTGGTCGTAGTGGTTTTACAGTACATGCACTACTGGTCACTGATGATGATGATGTATGCTGTATCAAATATTGCACGATACAAACACTTTGCATTACTGTATCTCCACAGAAATATACATGTTGATATGGGCGATGAGGTAGCAAGTGTGAAAATGATATGCGCCAGGAACTTTTTGTAGAATCTTTATTTAGGTCCCCAGGCACAGGGACACTTCACACACCTACTCAACATAGTTGTACTTTGCTTTACATCAGTGGTGTGCAAACTGGGGGGCATGATATTTTCTGGGGGGGGGGGGGGGGCACGGTGCTTACAGAGGCCCTGCAGTCTTCCCCAAAGCATTTAAACCAAATGCCGGGGATCGCGGGCGAGACCTCTGTAAGTTTCCTTACCTTGTTTCCGTCGGCTTCTGGTGAAGTGTCGCCATGACAACACGGTGTCAAATTATGCCACGGGGTCACATGACATCGCGTTGCCATGACAGCCTAAGTGGCCAGCTAATCATGGTTAGCGCATGCCTTGCTGGTCATTTGGGCAACTAAATGCTTATTATTTGCACATATGGATGTTATGCGTGTAACACCCTCTGTATGCCAAGAAACACTAGAACACTGCCCCCAAGCAGGTTCCATGGACATGTGACTGCGGTAAGCCAGTAGCAAGACTGGTAAAGGAGGAGGGACTATGAGGGGGAGTGAGCCTAAAGAGCAGCCATGACAGGATTGAGATCTGCGCGGAGCTGAGAAAGTGATAGTGACTCCTGAGCCTCCTGTGAGATGGGCCCTGCACGTGTCCCGTGTGGCGATTGAACAACTAACCAGCGGAGAACCCAGCTACAGAGAGCCAGAGAGAGACTGCCGATGGAGGGATCCTCTGACGGTTCATACTGTAGGAACAGTAATAGTACACTACATATCTTTGTGAAGTATAAGCCTGCAACTTACAGTGACAATACACGAGCTCAAATGGGGTACCGGTACTAAAAATATAGGCCTGACCACCCAGGACTGGGAGGCCTATTACATGGACTATAATACACATACATGTGCAGCGATTAGGTGAACTGTAATAATATGATTTGTATTGTGCCTTGTATTTACTGATTCTATTCCTAAGGATCATGTGGTTACTGATTACCTGTGTGTTATATCTATTCATCCTATTCATAAAAAGCAACAGAGAAGGGAGGGGCCACTAACCTTCGACAGCTGAAAATAAGTTAACAAACACACAGAACCCCAGCGAGCTCTTTTTGGGAACCCCTGGGCTCCCACAAAATATATATGTATATAAGTGTCAAAAAGGAGAACTATTGAGCGTGGCAAATGTATACAACAAGCAACAGAGAAGCCCAATGCTACATCCAAATTGACAAAAAAACACAGTAAAATACTTATATATTCTCTTGAAAAGGGGTCATTTAGATTAACCCTTTGGCCAAAGCATTGTAAGCCTGTGAGCCACGACAAGGCAGACCCAGTTCACAGGTCCTAACACTGCCAGATAAACTACTAATATGCCTCTATTAGGATTACAATTCTCATGTACCTCTATTAGGAGGGAGAAAACCAACACAGGATCTATATCCAGTAAAATGAAAAGGACATGCTGACTTGGGAAGTGGGGAGGGGCGGGCTTAAAACCTGGGAGGGAGGGGCCACTAACCTCCAACAGCTAAAAATAAGTTAAAAAACACACATATCAATAGCTCTCCTTTTTGACACTTATATACATGTAGCCCTGGTAAGAAATGGGGCTATAGTTCTATCCTCCTCCTGTGTGTAAACTCTGCTAAGGGCAGATTGCCAGGAGTTGATATGGGTTTTCCCCATTTATGACACTGGGCTGTGTAAGTGAAGGTAGGTCATGGGACCCTGTGTCCAATCAAGAGACGCAGGGGCGATGCCTACTCGAGGTTACATAGAGCAGTGTCACTTCCTATTGAGTGGTAGAAGTGTTAGAAGTGTGTGAGTAGTTAGTGAGTTGGATGAGAAGAAGGATCAGCTCATGAGTAGAGCTGATCCAACCATAGTGTAGTGAGGTGGACCAGTACCTCTCACCCTGCTTAGGGGGTGAGGGAAGAGTTAGCCCCACTCTGGATGCCCTTGATCCAGAGTGGTGGCAGGGAAGGACCATCACAAAGGAGAACAGTTGGTGGAAGGTGCATGAGCTGTACTGTCGGCTGCTGCTGCTGCCCTGCTGTGAATAAAGACTGCTGCTTGTACAAAATAAACGCCTAGATCCTTGTTAAATGAACATATATGTTGGAGTGTTAATATCACTTGTAGCCCTGGTAAGAAATGGGGCTATAGTTCTATCCTCCTCCTGGTATAATCCCTGGTAAGGGCAGGTTGCCAGGAGTTATCATGGGTTTCCCCCACTTCAAGCACTTGCCCTGAGTGGTGGAGGTAGGTCACCTGACCCTGTGTCAAAGCAAGAGACAGAGGGGCGGTGCCTGCTGATATCATAAAAGAGCAGGGCACTCCCTATTTAGTCTGCTGTTAGTTAGGGAGAAGGAGAGATAGTGTATAGTGAGTTACAATTGGAGGAGAGGAGTGATCAGCTCATGAGTAGAGCTGATCCAACCATAGTGTAGTGAGGTGGACCAGTACCTCTCACCCTGCTTAGGGGGTGAGGGAAGAGTTAGCCCCACTCTGGATGCCCTTGATCCAGAGTGGTGGCAGGGAAAGGACCATCCTGAGGGAGAACAGTCAGAGTAGATTGGACATTCCTGTACCTGTCTGCTGCTGCTGCTGGGAATAAAGACTGCTGCTTTTAAAGAAAGACAAACCTGTGTGAGACGGGAATCTCTCATCCCTGTGTGGGAACACTCTCTGGTAAGGATTCCACCCTGCATTCCTGGGGCTTACTAAAGATGGAGGCGCTGCACCATTGAAACAGAACGAAGGCATCCACCCCAGTAACCTACTCCTGTTATCCCCCATGTCATCGCGGGAGACTCAGGCCCTCCTGTTGCCAGCAGGTATGCACCACATAAAGATACGTAGCCAGACCCCAGTACACCTTAGGGGGGCCGATCTGCAATTGGCCCGGGGAGAGGGGGCTACAATTGGAGGCGCTGCGGAGATTGCTGTGAGCAACAGGACAGGTTTTCAGCGAAGCAGAACTGAAAGATGTAAGTACACTTTCAGAGCAAGTGCTGCAGAAGGAAGGGCATGCTTGCAGACTAGGTGTAGTCAGGAGAGCGTCCTCTCGCACAGTACACCCTGGGTGCCCTAGGAGGGTGATGTAAATTTGGATAAAGTGGCTATAGCTGTTCTAGTCCCTTGAGGCAGATAGTGTCGGATTCCTGTGGGGGTTAGCCTGTTAACTAGTCCAGGGACCTCAGCATAGGGTCTGCACTATGAGTGGCCAAAAGTAGGTTGACGCCCAGTACTTAGGAAATGCCAAGTACACTAGCCAGTATCCAGAAAACACACCACAGAGTGCTCGTAATGAACCGTCAGCGAGTGTGGTGTACTAGGAGAGAGTTCTGCCTAGCCTGGGGTATGCCATGCGTTATATTCATTGGTTAGAGCACCATTAAGTGTAGTAAGTGTCTAGGAACGAGTTACACCATAGACACTGAGAGTAGCGCTATCGTGGGCTTAGAGGGCTCAATAAAGATGGCGGCGAGAGATATATGTGCTCTGCGGGGCATGGAGGAGGTTAAAATGGCGACAGCTGAGTCATTCACTGCAACGCGTGTTGCAGCCAGTCCAAAATGGCGATTCCCGCCAAGCCTAGATCGCGCTTGCTGCGTGCAAGCAGGCTGTGAAAGAAATGTGGTGAGAGATTTGCAGGGGTTTGGCGCTAAACCCAGATCCCCAGCCAAAAGGAGAGAGCGGCGCGAAAGCCGAAGCCACACCCACCTGTGCAGTGACTGGCCGACAGACAAAGCCACGTCTCACAAGGAAAGAGAGTGCCCCTCCTCTTGTTTCCACCAGAGGGAGGGGGCACACCAAGAACCAATCCAAGCAGTCCTCCCCAGCGGAAGGAGGGACAGGAAGTGAGGCTGAGGAACTTCACTTCTGCTGGACTGGTGAAGGAGAAGGAGCTAAGAGCGAGACCAGCAAGCTGAGCAACTCAACCCCCGCGCAAAAGATGGCTGACCTAAGTGTAACCACTTATCAGCTTCCAGGAGGCATCCTGGTTGTGGAGGTTGATGGCCGAGAATATCTGCGGTGCCTGTGCATCCAATGCAGGTCACCGGGACCGGCCCCAAGTACAACGGCACGGTGCCAACAGTGTGGCACGTTCTACCTCTGGCTTATCGAGTCATGCCCTATGATCAAGACCCCGCGAGATACCTCTCCAGCGACGCTGATCGAGGTAGAGGAGGTGGATGCGAAGGCTGCCCTGGTCCCATATGTCACCCCTGAGGTAGGGACCCAGGCCCAGCCACCAAGAGATGTCCCGACGGAGGAGAACGCGACCACAGTGGAGGTACCGGAGCGGGCCGTTTCGTACCCATACCCACTGGCAGTGCAGCCAGCACTCAAGGTGATTCTCAAGTGGAGGAGCCGTTGCAGTCCTCGTCGGATGAGAGAGACAGCCTGTCATCGGTGGTGATGCGCCGGCCGGCGGACCACCCAGCTGTAAAGAAGAAGTCCCACTTACCTCTGAGATGGAGCAGACGAGTCCGGAGACCCCCCGACGACGAGCGCTGGTGCGGCCCGAACCGCGTAGAAGTCCCACGGCCATGGCGACTCCCAGTGTGGCGGAGATGGGATCCGAGACGGCTCTGGAGGAACCGCAGAGCATCGCAAGACAGCGGAGCGGTAAGAGGACACCACCACCCCCTTATTCCCGCCAGGTGAAGAAGGAACCTATGGAGAGAGAAGGGCTTGAGGCCTACCTGCCCTTCCGCGACCCTGATGGTCCACCACCGCCCCTTCCGGTCCTCGACGCACTTCCGGTGCGAGACCAAGAAGCGGATGGAGATTCCGCGGCAACCAGCGATGACGGCACTTCCGGGTCAGACTGGTGCAGAGGCCCGGAAGCTTTAATTGCTTCCATAAGGAGAGCTGGGCTGGAAGCTGAGTTCAACGAGTTTAAAGCCCAAGTAGCCAAGCGAGGAGCCCGAAGTGCTGCCGAAAGAGCCAGTAAGAAGTTACCTACTGGTCGTGGCATCGCCCGACTCAGAGACACTGTAATGGACATTGGCGATCCCATGGTCTGCCGCCCCTAGCGCCATTGCCCCGGCCACTGCCCCGTCACGTGTCGTGCCACCGGGTCCTAGTGGGAATAAGATGGATAAGACGCCCAAGTATTCAACTCATTGGCGGGATTGGGTGACAAGTGATGAGGGTTCTGATGGGGAGATACCATTGTCAAGTGTTGTACGTGTACCTAACCCCACTGTGTTTAATCCTGTTCCTAGAGGTAGGGCCCGAGGGTCCCAGTCTACTGCGAAAGCGGGTTCCGTAAGTCCCACACCACCTAAGATGAACCCCACGATCTATAAGAATGTTATCAGAGGTAGGCGCAGAGGCTCGCACTCTACAGAGGCCGCGACATCTGGTGTATCTTCCAGAACAGAGTCTGAGGAAGGTATGAATGTATCATCATCATATGAGCACCGATATAAATGGTGGGCACCGTTATTCACGGGGTATCATGAGGGAATGGACCGCACCAGATTTGTGTTAATTAAGAAAGATATTGTAGATCACTGGTGGGACGTAGGCACCTATTCTCCACAGGAGGTTGCCGACGAGCTAGATAACAGGTGGAGAGATATTGTACAAAAAGTGATTACCCCAAAGGCTCATCTATTCTATATGATGATGTTGCGGGGGTGAAGATCATCGGGAAGCGCAAAATCATGTAAAACAGAAGAAAATTCCCTGATGGTGCAGTATTGTGATTGATATAAAAATAAATATCAAGGTGCAGTGTGTAATACTCACAAGTGTAGAGTGAGCAATGTTCCCATAAGGTTTCTTTTTGAGTGGCAGCCCGTGGACCGACAGACAGGTAAGTGGAATAGTAAGTGCTGGAGACCTTAAATGAATAACATAAACACGGACATAGTGCAGACTGTACAAAAATTCTTTTAAAAAGAAGTGTATGTGCAATGACTCACATGGTATAAAAAGGGAATAACGTTAGATCACACAGGTGGATCTCAGCAATGTATAAGCGCTCTCTTAGTCCCCTCTGCCTCGGCGGGCATGCGTGTCACCGGTGCGTCTCACCCAAACCGGAAACCGGAAGTGACGTCATCGCTCGGGGGACTCGATCCTGTGGGAGTTTCTCTTGAGTGAGGGGACGAGAGAAAACTCCACAGGATCGGAGTCCCCCAGAGCAGAGACGTCACTTCCGGTTTCCGGTTGGGTGGGAGACGCACCGGTGACACGCACGCCCGCCGAGGCAGAGGGGGACTAGAGAGAGCCTATACATTGCTGAGATCCGACTGTGTGATCTAAACGGTTATTACCTTTTTTACCATGTGAGTGCATTGCACATACATTACTTTTAAAGAGATTTTTGTACAGTCTGCACTACAGTATGTCCGTGTTTAGTTATTCATTTAAGGTCTCCAGCACTTACTATTCCACTTAATGTCTGACGGTCCAACGGGCTGCCACTCAAAAAGAAACCTTTATGGGAACATTGCTCACTCTACACTTGTGAGTATTTAGCACACTGCACCTTGATATTATTTTTATATCAATCACAATATGCACCATCAGGGAATTTTCTTCTGTTTTACATGATTTTGCGCTTCCCGATGATCTTCACCCCTTCACTGTCCACGGGATCGAGAGAACGACCCCACACTGGGTTAAGCAGCATCCATTCATGTTTGTATTAAGTATCACAATTTATCACATTTGTTTATATCATTTTTGAGCGCCACTTTTTGATATATTTATTTTTCACTTATATGATGATGTTGCGCCTGAGGAGCCACAGTTCTGGGTACTGCCAGGCAAGGCTGGGAACCGGAAACTGACTAAATTCAGTAGGGCAGACAGAGCCATAGTGGCGAGATATCGGCAATCTCTTGGATATGAGTTTCCATACGTGCCAGAGCCTATAATGTAGGAGATCGAGAACCAGAGAGATACCTGGCCCAGAGATGCAGTCCTTGAGCACGTAAGAATCAAGTTTGGTAATACCACTTACTTAAGGGAGGATAAAATATGTGCCGTGATAAAAGCTTGGAGTACAGGCAGGAATATCTGTATGCACTATGTCCTGTACAGACCGGAGAATGGGCCTGTACAACCCTTCTTTGTTAAGATTGTGGATCACAACGGGCGGGAAGTGAAGAAGCCTGATCCCCGTCATAATTATTGAAGTTAGGGTTCTCCATGTTGGGAGGTTCCCAAATGTTATGTCGCCATCATTGGTGTTACAGTCTGATGTACACAATATTAATTACGTATGTTTTGTATGTTCACAGATTGTTCACCTACAGGATGGTCCAGCAAATTAGGTCCAAGTGGGGACCATTAGATTCCACCTGAGGGAGAGTGTAGCCCTGGTAAGAAATGGGGCTATAGTTCTATTCTCCTCCTGTGTGTAAACTCTGCTAAGGGCAGATTGCCAGGAGTTGATATGGGTTTTCCCCATTTATGACACTGGGCTGTGTAAGTGAAGGTAGTTCATGGGACCCTGTGTCCAATCAAGAGACGCAGGGGCGTGCCTACTGGAGGTTACATAGAGCAGTGTCACTTCCTATTGAGTGGTAGAAGTGCTAGAAGTGTGTGAGTAGTTAGTGAGTTGGAGGAGAAAAATGATCAGCTCATGAGTAGAGCTGATCCAACCATAGTGTAGTGAGGTGGACCAGTACCTCTCACCCTACTTAGGGGGTGAGGGAAGAGTTAGCCCCACTCTGGATGCCCTTGATCCGGAATGGTGGCAGGGAAGGACCATCACAAAGGAGAACAGTTGGTGGATGGTGCATGAGCTGTACTGTCGGCTGCTGCTGCTGCCCTGCTGTGAATAAAGACTGCTGCTTGTACAAAAGAAAGACAAACCTGTGTGAGACTGGAATCTCTCATCCCTGTGTGGGAACACTCTCTGGTAAGGATTCCACCCCACATTCCTGGGGCTTACTAAAGATGGAGGCGCTGCACCATTGAAACAAAACGAAGGCATCCACCCCAGTAACCTGTTCATGTTACCCCCCATGTCATCGCGGGAGACTCGGGCCCTCCTGTTGCCAGCAGGTATGCACCACATAAAGATACTGTACGTAGCCAGACCCCAGTACACCTTAGGGGGGCCGATCTGCAATTGGCCCGGGGAGAGGGGGCTACATACATATCTATTTTGTGGGGGTCAGGGGTTCCCAAAAAGAGCTTGCTGGGCTTCTGTGTGTTGTTCATCCTATTCATAAACCTGTTATATTGTATTGTATGTCTTTATTTATATAGCGCCATAAGTGTACATAGCGCTTCACAGCAGTAATACACGTGACAATCATATAAGTATCAAATAATACAAATAACAGATCATGGGAATAAGTGCTTCAGACATAACAGTAACATTTCGGAAGAGGAGTAACCTGGTGTGGTGTCCCCTATTACTGGCCCCATACACGTGTGGCGGCTAACATAACGTATACGGACTTAGGCCCCCACCTCCGAGTCAGGAGTATATCGTCTGAGGTATAGTTAAAAGAAGAGGGGTTACATGCATTTGTGTTTTATTTGTAGGGTGTCTATGTTGTATGCCAACCTCATTGGTGCCGGACGGCATTCTTTGCAGTGCTTTGCTAGCCTCACACATCAAATGTCTTAAATAATTTTCTGGCGAAGGTTTTTGTAAGAAATCCCATAAAATAATGCTATGGTAGAAAAGTGTGATTTTTCTCTCCCCCTCCACAATTGCATTGCTAGTGTGGATTATTTCGATTTTTTTTCACTTATTTGTATCGCTAACGCGGTGTAATGCTAAATTAACGCACGTTTAATGCATGCAAATTAGATAAAGATAGTTACCCATTTATGAATTCATAATTCATAATGAATGTGGCGGAAATTAAAGAGAAATGACCACAATCCTAATATCTAATAACTCCATATTTCAACACAGCTATATCAACCTTTAGTGAATCTAGCCCAATGAGTTTGCTTCTGCTGGTGATGTTTACAGTAAACACATTTTTTTTTTACAGCAAATAACTTATCAAGTCTGAGTTAGTGACTCCAGATATATCGATTGAATACAAAAATAATCTTTGCTAGTTGTGCAGACCACTAATCTTATTGGACCTATTCTAGAATCAGCACTATTTGCTAAGTGATAATGGGGAAAGACAGGGTTGCAGACCAGTCTAAAACATGCAAATGCAACACAAGTGGTGTTTTTATTTGCTAGAAACGGTGCAGGAAGTGATCACTTTGAGTTGTTTGTTGGAAATGCGCAGCACTCATTACCCAGGAGCAGGTGTTTCACTCCTCCCATCTAAGCACACAGGATAACTTCCCCTAGCAGAATAGTAGCTTTTACTGATGCTGAGCGGAGCTCCCTAGGGATTGTTACAGTAGATCCCTTAGTATACAGTGTTCTCATAGCAACCACAGCATATGCTCATAAATATCTACAGTGTATGATATGAAGGGGTTTTAGCTTTGGTATTTGGTTAATGGTAGTTCTTAGTAATACATTGATCAGAAATAGTCACATTCATAGCAAAGGCTGTCAATTTGTAGAAGTAGTAACTATCTTATGGGTTATTTAAAAGGGGTCAGAAGGATGGAGTCTATAGTATATGGATATCCAGGCATCTGACCACATTTTTTTAAAACACATTGGGGTAGATACTCAAAGCTCCATGAAATTTTTGTCTATTAACAAGACATTACCTAATTGGTATTCCTCCATTTAACGGTATCCTCAAAGCTAATGATATACAAAAACAATGTCCGTGCCCAAAACGACCGTTGTTACGTTACCTGTGTAACACATGTTCCCCCACCCTAAGGGAGATTTCCTGTGGATACCTGGTGATGGTGCTATCTGGTGGTTCACAGGAAGGCCCTGCCGGTGTTGTTTGGGGATTAACAGGACAGGCTTTCAGTGCTGGGTGGTTCTTTCTCATTGGTACAGTGCCTCCATTCCCACAGGGCCTATCTGTCACGCCTGTATGCCCGCAGACCAAGCTAGACCCCAGTACTGAGGTGGGAATGGTATGATATCACACACCCACAGCATTGGGAGCAAGCCCGGAGTGTGGTATAGCGTTGCTGGGCCTGTTGGAAGAGTTGTTAGAGTATACTTGCAACGCTTAGGGAATGTCCGTGAGAATAGTCGTGTCCGTTTGCCAATGTTCAGAGATCCAGAGGGTAGAGTCGTCAGAGGGCAAGCCAGGTCCTAGGAAGCCAGAGGTCAGCGAAGTCGTACGTGTAGCAGGGTTCAAAGGGATACCAGAGAGCAGAGTAGTCCAGGGTAAGCAGGGGTCAAAGCCAGGGAAATCCAAAGTAACACAGGAGCAGGTAAGCACAGGAGCACAGAGGGAGCACAGCATAGGTCAGGTACACACAGGGAAACAGGAACTATGCAAAGCGAGGAAGAGGTGGACAGACAGGGATAATAAAGGAAGGTGCACCAATGACAGAGAGGGGAGGAGTAGAGAGAGAATTAGGAAAAGCTGGAGATAGGTCAGGGGAAGAAGAGGAGGAGACAGAAGGGGCAGTCAGGGGAATGGCCTGTACAGCTTGGGACGCGGAGACAGGGGGAACCTGATAAGAAGCGTCTGTGCGCGCGCCCCCTGTAAGCTGGGGATGCGCGCGCACAGATTGCAACACAGGCGCGGCTCGCACGGAGCAGGGGAAGACCGCAGGAGGGGGACGGTGCCAAGAGGAAGGGAAGGCACGCGAGGCCTGTGCCCGCGCGATGGCCAGCAAGGGCAGGGAGGAGCATGCACGTGCGTCCTCTGTGGGCTGAGAGAGTGCACGCACCGGACGCGTCACCAGGCGTGCGGAACGCCGCGCTGCGGGCACCACGCGAGGAGAAGGCAACGGGACGGATGGCACCACAGGGGAATGTAAAGGAGCTACCGCGGGGGAGAGGGAGCGGGGAGGATCAAGGCAAGGGTTAAGGGAGCGCGTGTGTATGCGGAACCTGCGGGGAACGCGCTGCGGCAAGGGGAGAGAGGTAGAAGGTGAAGGAGAGGAGTGGGAAGGAGTAGAAAGGGTGTCAGGAGATGGGAGAGAGGGACAAGGAGAGGAAGGAATCTCCTGAGTCGTCACACTATCATAGATACCGTAGCTTCAGTCCCCTGTGGAAAACACTCTTCCCTCATCCCTGAAGGACTGCAGCCTCAGGTGGGAGTATAATAAACAGCATTTGGGTCTTTATTCAGCAATTATAGCATACATGTTCTTTTTTGGGACCCTGGACTCAACTCCCAGGGGGCTTGAGGCCCCAAAGGTCTATCTCTGACTCCCATATCCCCTGGTGGCATATGGGGTAGCTGTTCCAACTCCCGAGGGAGGGGAAGGAAGGTGAACAAGAGCCCTGGCTCCACACTTCCACACTCTGCCTAAATTTGGATCTGCAGCCCCTTTTGTACCCAAGGGAGGGTCCTAGGTCTGAGCCCCTGATAGGGCAGTACCCAGACTTTAGGACCACCCCCTCCCCGTCACTCAAGAGAGTTGTTTACTGCTGCAGCAGCAAGGGCAGATATTTAACCCTAACACTGCCTGCGCTGGTACCAGGGCTTATGTGTTAGGTAGAGGATTAGTAGCCCAGGGTTTACATGGCTACCCCTGTATGAACAGCGATTATTGTAGCGCTAAGATGTATTAAATAATACACCGCACATGCGCATTGGTGAATTGTATAACGTGCGCTCCAAATAACGCACCTGCGTTAGTGATGCGTTACACGTGTGTAACCTAACATAACGCCCGTGAGCATCTTGCAATTTCAAATAAATACACATTACAAATTAAATAACTCAGCCATATGAGCCAATCCAGCTCAACAGTTGACATGGCTGAGCCGGCATCCACCTCTGCTGCTGGAACCAGTGCTCCTGCTTTTGATGCTGCTCGCATCAGAATTCACTGAGGAGCTGGACATATGAGTTAATGGAGTGATGGACAACCACTCCAAATTATTAGGGGCCTTGTGCTCACGCACCAGCACATCAGACAAACAGAGGATTTGGGGCACGATCCTCACCCGCATAATTGCCCTGGCGAACATGGTACACAGCATTGACATGCTCAAGAAGGGCTGGGCATACAATAAGCGCAAACTATCTGAACATGCTGACCATGCTAGGAAGGCAGGATTGGGACCACCAGCTCCCCTGCATCTCATCTGTGTGGACAGCACCTGAGTGAGGTCATTGCCACCTCCCAGATAGTTGGACTTCCTGGCCTTGTGGACACTGAGGATTTGGAAAGACCTGGTAAGTGAAAATACAGTACATATATGATACACTATTTCCCGGATACATCAAGCTCCGTTAAAATTGTGTTATTATCATGTTCTGTTAAAAATGAAATATGTCGTGTTAATACAGCAAAAATAATTAGGTATACATCAATAGTTCTACCATCGAAACAAAATGTGCGATGTGCCATAAAATGTTTAGTTATTTCCTGGGATAAATATCGCGTTGACGTTAAAATGTCGGAAAAGTCGTGGAAGGGTCCTAAAATGGTGGAAAAACATTGCAAGGCTAACCTATGTAGCAGACTAGATGAACCCATGATTTCCTGACACACATTGGCAGTGTGTTTAGAGGTAGAGAGGACACACTGGATACAGCAAGTTGGAGGTTGCTTTAATTTGTTGATAATCTTGATATCTGATTGAGTTGTGTTGTGCTCTGTATTGTCTGCCTGTGGGTGCTTGAGTATGTAATTTTTACTGTACTTTGGAAGTTGTTTCTTTTGTCTGTATCTTCATATTTGTTGTGTTCTGTAGTGTGTAGTGTGAGTGTGAAAGATGGAGGAGAGTGGAGTGCCTTGGAGTGTGAGGTATGAGAGGTGGGGGAAGTGGCATAACGACTGTGCCGCTGACCCCTGCAATGCACAAAACTCCTGCTGGCCGTTGCTGTAAGTCAGGCCTGGCAGCAACCAGAGCTCAGGTACAAGTTCAGCATTAGCTGCTGCTGGCTGGGGCCTCTGCTTAATGCTAAAGCTGGTTGTCACTTCACAACCAATTCCTTCTCCCCCTGCCTGTTTCCCCGCCCGGAAGTCGGCCCAACCTTCTGCCTGCATGGCAGAGCATACTGCAGCAGCTCGCAGGGGATGCTGTGGGGGCGAGTGCATCGCCGGGCGCTCCCGGCGACATCAGTGTTAGAGCGCTGCCATCTTGTGTGCGTTCGCGCATGTGCGGGAGTACGCGCATGCGCAGAGGTGTCCGGCGGCCATGTTGCGGTTGGTGCGAGGTTCGCGCATGCGAGGTGCGCGTTTGCAGTCACGGTGGCCATTACACATAGCGCAGGAAAGTGTAGAGAGGCAGGAAGGCCCCCTAGATGTTGCGCATGCGCAGGAAAGTGGCAGGGCGGCCACCAGTCTAGCGCAGGCGCAGATAGAGAAAGTTAGGCGGCCATTAGAGAGGCGCTCATGCGATCCTCTTAAGAAAGAGCCTCACAGGGAACTACAATTCCCAGCAGGCCTAGAGGTAGGCAGGTCAGGTGGCCCTAGTCAGCCAATAGAGCTTGCAGCTTCCCCTGCTGGAGAAAGATACATTGTTGCGCACAGACCATGCAAGTCAGTTGGTGCTGGGATAAGGTAGGGGAGGTTGTGTAGGGAGCAAGTGGCCAGGTTAACCTCTAGGCCCCAGCTAGGCCCAACTCCCCTTCAGTTTGTGGCTGCTCTAGGGAAGGCCCCTTAGGGAGGGACTTTGCCCTGTTAGCAATCAGCTTAGTCAGGGGCACAGCTGTATTGCTGCGTGCTCTGACAAGAAGGGTCAGTGTGCAGGGAATCATTCTCTGAAGAGCAGAGACAGAGACTGTCTGAGCGGTGAACTTGCCCAGAAGGAGACCATCCACCAGGAGGAGGACGCCATCGCTGAGGCTTTGGCGCTGGACACAGACGGGTCCTCTTCTATTGTTCTGTGGTACCCAGATGCAGGAGCACCGGGCAGGTACTATCCAAACAGTCATCAAGTGCACCACCTATACACCTCATCTTAGTGGGTAGCGCTGTTCAACACGTGGGTGGGGTTGTGGGACTCTTGGGACTTTTGGATACAAGGACTTTGGAAATACAGTGTGGGGTTGAGGCCCTGCGAGGCGGAGGATAGTTGTGCTTAGTAGTGTTACAGGGTGACACTGAGGGTTACTGTTGATGTCATATTGTTGATGTATGTGTATTGTGTCTATCTGCCCATATAGTAAACCTGTGTTATATATACCTTTGGTGTATGTGGTTAACATATGTGGGTCCTGTGTAAGGGACATTCTACCCATAGAATCCTACACAGGTGGAGGCGCTTTTATGTAAAATCGTTCCAGAGGATACACCCCAGGCTCTCACTGGCGGAGGTTCTGGCTTCCTGTGAACCTGACAGGTTAAAGCACCACACACCTGGTAATATACATATAGGTTCTCCCTCACATGCACTCTATCTGCGATTGGGGGTGGAGGAATATGTGTTACAAAGGTATAATAACCACTGTGAAGGAGACGGTCCCACGCCTGCTGCATGGAATCCCCGGGAACTGCATGGTCGTCCTCTTCGAAAGGCTCCGGTCTTGCTTCAGGAGTGTCACTGATGTTCACCTCCACACCTCCGTTCCTCCAGGGTGACCGGATGGCCAAATCCAGATAGGGTTTACCTGCCGTAGAACAGCTTGCCCTGTTGGTCTGTAGATCGCCTCACTAGCAGCACGTACTCGCATACCTCTGCCTTCAGCCACTTCAGTGCAGTGCCCCGCTTGCTTGTATTAACCCCTTGGCTACCTTAGTGACCATGAAGGCATCCATAATGCATGCCTTTATGACCACTATGGCTTCAAAGGGGTTAATCCATAGGTTTTAGCTGAATTTTTTGGCCTAGTCCAGGATATTCACTTTGATTTCCTATATTGCTAAGGCTATATAGGAAGCCGAAATGGGCCACTTCAGCCTCCTAGACAAGGTCCAAAAATGTTTTGCGACATATAGTTAAATGCTAGCAGCACCTAATGCCAGGTATAGATATGACCTAAAAAAAAGTTCATTATGTCATGTTAACTTTAACAACCTACTGTGGATATGCATTGAGATTTTCCACACATCTTTTGCATATTATTAACACTAACAGCTGTTAACGTTATTGCCAAGCCACCTTAGCAGTAAGACAAGCCTTAATGCAACTTTTTGGATCTTTGAAGATCCCCGTTAGCACTTTACAATGCGTTAACTTCAGTTAGCGCATTGTTAAGTAAATAACAGAGTTCTGTGGATTTGGGCCATAGACTTGTACTGTTATATGAATGTAATCCCTCTCACTTGCTCCATAAATCCTTAATCTCATGGCAGACAGAACCAAAAATGGCACCACTAAGATTACTACATAGACAGTGCGATTGGCATTTAAATAAAGACTTGGAACTTATATTTATGCTTTAATATATTGAACCCCCTATGTTTACAAACACCCTATGAGGACTAGGTACTAAGCGTTGCAAACTGTTTTTCTGGTGCAAAATTGGCGAATGGAAATCTAATTTATAATTTGTGCTTGTGCACACCTACATACTAACGTGACACTTTTCAATCCGAACCATCGGAGCAAAAACATTTTTTCATTTTTGCCACAGAGAAATAGCCTGCACTTGGCGTACAGATGTAAATGGTGTTATGTACTAAAAAGATGTTTCTGTGTGACAAAAAAAGTGGAAAGTGCATCAAAATCATCTGCCATGTTCAACATAAACACAAGTCTGGTGAAGAATACAAGAATTGGACTTCATCAACCCTGCAACTGTGACAATGTGGCTTTCTAAATGCTCTGACAATTGTTTCTAAAGACTAAAGACTAAGGCCGGGCCATGGTGCCTTCGTCCTCGCGGACGAGGTGAGCGGAGGCTGTGGGAAAGCGGGTACTTTCCCTGGCCATGGTCGAGGTGCCGTGGGGGGCGTGCTCTGGGGGCGTCACGGAGCTGGTTCGCCCTTATTGGGCGAACCGCTCACGTGACCAGCCTGTCGCGCCAAGAAATTAGTTTGAACTGATTTCTTGCGCAACCCCTCCTGATTCCACGTGCATGCGCCCGCACACCACATGGACGCGAACATTGTCTTAGGCAGTCTGTTCGCTCACGCATGGTCTGCGGCACCATGGCCCCAGCCTAACTTTCTAAGCTGCTGTTTAACCGTCAGTGCTACACTGCCCTCCCAGGTCTAATTTACACATCTGCTCATTCATATCCTACTCCTCATATACTCCTACCTTTCTCTCCCTGCTCTTATTATGCCCTACCTATTGCTTTTCTGTTTGCTGTTTCATCACTCCATTGTAAACTTTTCTGTTCTCTCCAACTTCCCCACTCTCTTTTCCACATTTCTTCGTCTCTACTTACCCACCTATGGTTGTGCCTATACACTGCACCATTATATACATACCCATTATGTCCCAACCACTTCTACCCCCGCAATAAAAAGCACCCCCACAAATCCTCTTCTCACCTCTTCTATCTCACTCTACTCATTGCTGCTGGGGATATCTCTCCTAATCCTGGACCCAGACATATATTGAATTGTATTGTATGTCTTTATTTATATAGCGCCATTAATGTACATAGCGCTTCACAGTAGTAATACACGTGGTAATCAAATAAATAACAGATAATATATGTAGCCAGGTCCCCTCTGTCCCGCGACTCCCTCCTCATTACCTCCGCTGCCGGGGGTCACTCGGCAGACCCGCCGGCACTTCTGTAGGGTGGGGGCCATGCAGGGAGTGCTTCGGCGCTCTGGAGGTTCCCGGCAGCTCCCGTGCAGGGCGCCGCCATTGCGAATGAGTTCGCGCATGCGCAGTGAGTGCTCGGGCGGCCGGACGAGTTGCTCATGCGCGAGAGAAGCGCGAAGAGAGCCCGCGAAATCCTAGCCTACCAGGGACGGCTCTAAGCAGGGACTACGAATCCCATGAGCCTCTGTGCACCCCACGTGATGCCAGGGAGCCAATAGGGCTTAGGATCTCCCTGCAGAGAGGCTTACTTGATACATTTCGCGCACTGAGCCCACGCTAGTCAGTGCTGAACCAGGAGAGCTAGGGGAAGGAGGTGAGTGCAGGGGTCTGTGACCCACTGCATTAGGCCAGATAACCCCCCTAAGCCCCAGATAGGTTCTCAGCCCCCAGCTTGTGGTGCTACAGGGACAGGCCCTAGGTTAGGGACCCTGTCACAGTAGTAATAGTGATAGATAGGGACACAGCGGACGCTGCGCTTCCTGAAAAGAGACTTGGGCTCAAGTCTGTGCCCCCGAGACAGAGACTATCTCCAGGGTGGGATCGCCCCTGGCGGACCCTCGTGTGAGGAAACACAGGATCAGACGGAATCACCAAGCGACAGATCCTTTGCGAAGTAGCTTGCAGGTCCGAGTGCAGGAGTGCTCGGCAGTTACCCCCATAAGTGCACCAACGTATACCATACTCATTATCCTTACACATAGTGGCAGCTCTGACCACGGGACAAAGGGGTTAGGCTCTGGACACGGTGTGGGTATACACGGTGGGGGGTAGGTACACTCCTAGTGGAGTGAGAGACACTGTGAGGACTGAGTTACATGGTGGAGTTACCCCCTAGGGGGAGTGTTAGTAGTGTATGTTATTAAGAGTGTGTTACTTGCTGCATATATATAAACTGGTTATATACATCCTCGTGTATGTACTTATTGTATATGTGGGTCCTGTGTAGGCAACCTTCTACATTTCTAGAACCCTGCACAGGTGGAGGCGCTGTAAATCAGATAGAGCTGACGGACTCACCCCAGGTTCCCAACAAGCGGAGGCTCAGGCCTCTGGTGAACCTACAGGTATATGCTCCACACCTGGTAACACATAGGTTTCCACCCACACACCCTGTATCTGTGATTGGGATAGAGGGAGTACCCGTTACATATAAATAACAGATCATGGGAATAAGTGCTTTAGACGTAAAAGTAACATTAAGGAAGAGGAGTCCCTGCCCCGAGGAGCTTACAGTCTAATTGGTAGGTAGGGAGAACGTGCAGAGACAAAAGGAGAGAGTTCTGGTAAGTGCGTCTGCAGGGGGCCAAGCTTGATGTATCATGTGTTCATAATATCCACAGTGCTATTCATATGCTTCTTTAAGCAAGTGTGTCTTAAGTTGGATCTTAAAGGTGGATAGAGAGGGTGCTAGTCGGGTACTGAGGGGAAGGGCATTCCAGAGGTGTGGGGCAGTCAGTGAAAAGGGTTTAAGGCGGGAGAGGGCTTTAGATACAAAGGGGGTAGAAAGAAGACATCCTTGAGAAGACCGCAAGAGTCTGGATGGTGCATAACGAGAAATTAGGGCTGAGATGTAAGGAGGGGCAGAAGAGTGTAAAGCTTTAAAAGTGAGGTGAAGAATGGAGTGTGTGATGTGGGATTTGATCGGAAGCCAGGAGAAGGATTTCATGAGGGAAGATGCTGAGACAGATCTAGGAAAGAGTAGAGTGATTCTGGCAGCAGCGTTTAGGATAGATTGTAGGGGAGACAGGTGAGAGGCAGGAAGGCCGGACAGCAGGAGGTTACAGTAATCAAGACGGGAGAGAATGAGGGCCTGAGTTTTAGCAGTCGAGCAACAGAGGGAAGGGAGTATCTTTGTTATATTGCAGAGGAAAAAGCGACAGGTTTTAGAAATGTTTTGAATGTGAGGGGCAAATGTGAGAGAGGAGTCGAGTGTGACACCTAGGCAGCGTGCTTGGGCTACTGGGTGAATGATCGTAGTTCCAACAGTAATGTGGAAGGAGGTAGTAGGACCAGGTTTGGGAGAAAGTATGAGGAGCTCTGTTTTAGCCATGTTGAGTTTAAGGCGGCGGAGGGCCATCCAGGATGATATAGCAGAGAGACATTCAGAAACTTTGATTTGTACAGCAGGTGTAAGGTCGGATGTTGAAAAGTATATTTGTGTGTCGTCAGCATAGAGGTGATAATTAAACCCAAAAGATGTTATTAGGTCACCTAGAGAGAGTGTATACAGAGAAAAGAGAAGAGGTCCCAGGACAGAGCCCTGAGGTACCCCCACAGAGAGATCAATAGAGGAGGAGGAGGTGTTAGCCGAAGAGACACTGAAAGTACGATGGGAGAGGTAGGATGAGATCCAGGAAAGAGCTTTGTTCCGAATACCAAGAGTATGGAGAATGTGAAGGAGAAGAGGGTGGTCCACGGTGTCAAATGCTGCAAAGAGGTCGAGTAATATGAGCAGAGTGTAATGACCTCTGTCTTTGGCAGTATGGAGGTCGTCAGTTATTTTAGTGAGGGTTGTTTCCGTGGAGTGAACAGTGCGGAAGCCAGATTGTAGAGGGTCTAGGAGAGAATAGGTGTTGAGAAAATGGAGCAAGCGAGAGAATACAAGACGTTCAAGGAGTTTAGAGGCAAAAGGCAGGAGGGAGACAGGTCGATAGTTAGAAAGACAGGTAGGGTCAAGCTTGCTGTTTTTGAGTAATGGTATGACTGTTGCATGTTTGAAGGAGGATGGAAAGGTTCCAGAGCAGAGGGAGGAGTTAAAAATGTGTGTGAGCGTAGGGATTATAGTAGGAGCAAGAGGTTTTAGGAGATGGGAGGGAATGGGGTCAAGAGGGCAAGTGGTAGAGAGAGAAGAGGCAATCAACAGCGACACATCCTCCTCTGAGACAGTGGAAAAAGAGTCAAGGAAGGCAGGAGGAGAGTTAGGAAGAGGTGTAGGATGAGAGGAAGAAACAGAGGGGATGTTCTGACGTATGTATTCCACCTTTTCCTTAAAATAGTCAGCAAAGTCCTGAGCGGAGATGGAGGAAGGAGAGGCAGCTGAGGGTGGTTTGAGTAGAGTATCAAAGACAGAGAACAGTCGGCATGGGTTAGACTTGTGCAGGTTGATTAGTGAAGAAAAGTAGGCATGTTTAGCTTGCGAGAGGGCAGAGTTGAAACAGGATAGCATAAATTTGTAGTGAAGGAAGTCTGCGAGAGTGTGAGACTTCCTCCATAGGCGTTCAGAGGAACGAGTGGAGGAATGCAGCATGCGCGTGTGGGAATTTAACCAGGGTCTAGGGTTAGAAGGGTGAGTGCGGCAGAGAGAAAGCGGGGAATGTAGATCAAGAGAGGAGGACAAGGCAAAGTTGTATTTCCTGACCAGGTTGTCAGGGTCTGTAGCAGAGCTAAGAGAGGAGAGGGAGGAGTGTAAAGTGGACTCAAAGTCAGGTAAGTGAATAGAGCGCAGGTTTCTGCAAAACCGGGGGGTAGACGGAGGTGGAGAAGGGGAGAAGCGAGATAGAGAGAATGAGATGAGGTGATGGTCAGAGAGAGGAAAAGGGGAAATGTAGAAATCGGAGAGAGAGAAGTTTTTAGTGAAAACCAGGTCTAAGCAGTGGCCATCCTTGTGGGTGCTGGCTGCAGTCCACTGTTGAAGGCCAAAAGAAGAGGTTAGAGAGAGAAAGCGGGAAGCCCAAGGGAGAGAGGGGTCATCAATGTGACAATTGAAGTCCCCAAGAAGAAGAACAGGGGAGTCTGAGGAGAGAAAGAAAGAGAGCCAGGATTCAAAGTGAGAGAGAAAGGCAGAAGGGGGATGAGTAGAGGTAGGTGGGCGATAGATGACCGCCACATGGACAGGGAGAGGAGAGAAGATCTGGACAGTGTGAACCTCAAAGGAGGGAAAAGCAAGAGAGGGGGGAATAGGAAGGGTTCGGTAACGGCAGAGAGAGGAGAGCAGGAGCCCCACGCCTCCACCCCTGCCATCAGGGCGCGGAGTGTGGGAGAAGGAAAGGCCACCGTAGGAGAGGGCAGCTTCCAGAGCAGAGTCAGACTGAGTGAGCCAGGTCTCAGTTATAGCAAAGAGAAGCAGGGAGTGAGAGAGAAAGAAGTCATGCACAGAGATGAACTTGTTAGAGAGGGAGCGAGCATTCCAAAGGGCACAGGAGAATGGGAGAGAGGAGGGAGGGTGACAGGGGGTGGGTAGGAGGTTAGAGGGGTTAACACCAGAAGGAGTAGAAGTTGCATGTGGGAGGCGAGGACGAGAGCAAGTAGAAATAAGGCAGGGACCAGGATTGGGAGAGATATCCCCAGAAGCAAGGAGGAGAAGCATGGAAAGAAAGAGAATGTGTGAGGATGATTTGTAGGGGTGTGTTTTAGTGCAGGGTGTATAACTGTGTGGTGACAGAGGGCGCAGGTAAGAAAGGAGTTCATGTACACACACCTTCTCTCACCCACCTTTCCCTGCTAATGGTGTTAACCGATCTAATTTAATACCAACCAACATTAAAACTCACCTCTTAAAGATGCATCTCAATAGCCTGCACTTATGGCTACTGTTCCACACTCACTGTCCCTCCTATGGACCATTGTGGCCAAGCACTGCCATCTACAGCATTTACTGTATTCCCTCACCAGCTTTCTCTGTAAATTTCCCAACATATCACTTGCAGTGTAAGCTCTCTGGGGCAGTGATTTACTTTCATATTGTCTGACTTTGCTGCGCTTATTGTATTATTATAATTCCCTCTACTGTATTGTCCTGTAAAGCACTGAGTACACTGTTGGCACTATATAAATAAAGATATACATACATACATTCCTCCCCCTCTGTGATAGACTGAGCGGTCTCTCACTCACCCAGGAAACTGAAGGAGGGATTTTAATGGTAGTGGAGACAACAAGGAGGGGGGACAGGTGAGATGAGTAGGAGAGGAGGGAATGTAGTGTGCACAGAGAGGAGCAGGGAGTGCAAAGAGCAGAGGAGAGAGTGCAAAGAGGAGCAAGCCATGATGGAGGAGAGAGGGGAGGAGAGGCAGCAAGGAGAGGAGAACAGTGTGCGCATCGGCAGGAGGGAGTGCAAAGAGCGGGGGGAGAGACAGCAAGGTCCGTAGGAGGAGGAAACAGACAGCAAGGAGTGGAGGAGACAGATGAGATAAGTAGGAGAGGAGGGAGTGTAGTGTGAGAGTAGTGTGGATAGAGAGGATCAGACACAGTAAGGCATGGAATGCAAAGAGGATCAGGGTATGATGGAAGAGAGTAAGGTAGGGAAGAGGGGACAAGACAGTAAGGAGTTATAGGGAGGGGTGAAAACAAAGAGTAATTAATTAATTTATTTATAAAATGTTTTACCAGGAAGTAATACATTGAGAGTTACCTCTCGTTTTCAAGTATGTCCTGGGCATAGAGTTATGATGACAAATACATGGTTACATTAAGTTAATGTTGAATGAATAATCTTTCAGATCTCCTAGATCGGCGTATTGCCGGGTACAGCTAGTAATTTATATTACACTAGCTATACATACAAAAATATACATAATTCTGTTTTCATTTAAACTGTATCAATTATGACGCAATGCAGCAACATTTATTTCAAACAACAAACTGTTTCATATGTTTGATGCCTTCATACATATGACGCACATTTTATGAAAGTTTGTACTCTGGTTTGTCGCACAAAAAAACTCATATGATCTTAGCCCATGTTGCAGGTTGTTTATGTGTAGCCAGGTCCCCGTTCTTACCTCCGGTGAGCGCTGCGAGGTTACAAGGGGGGCGGCTGTGTCGCCAAAGGCTCCTGGCGCTGTGTGACTCAGAGCACCGCCATCTTTAGGGCTCACGCATGCGCAGTAAGTGCGGTGTGCAACGGAGCCTGCAGACAGCTTGCGCATGCGCAGTGGTAAGCGCCCGAAGCTGGGCCAATCCTTTGGACACTATGGGCAGGAACTACATATCCCATGAGCCTCTGAGTGAGTCACCTGGCATGAGATAGCCAATAGGGTTAGGAGATCCCTGCTGACAGGATAGGGAAGTGATCAACGGAGACCATGCTAGTCAGTGGATGCTGGGATAGCAAGGGGAGAGGAGGTCTGTGTTCAGGGGTCAGTGATCCACTGCATTAGGCCAGTATTCCCCCCTAGGCCCCAGTGCAGGCCCTGTGACACCACTAGTTTGTGGCTGCTGCAGGGAACAGCCCTTTAGATAGGGACCTTGTCTGGTTAGTGATTAGTACCAGTCAGGGACACAGTACTGTGCTGAGGATCCTGTTACTTGTAGTCTGGGACCAGACTACGCTGCGGAGTCAAGGCACGTTGGAGACATCCCCTGCGGTGGGAACTCATCATGAGAGACTGCGCTGGATCAGCGGATCCTTTTTGAAGTGTCAGCAGTCCGGGTGCTGGAGCGCCCGGCAGGTATTTCCATAAGTGCACCAACATACCGGTACCTTACGGGCGCTGATCCCGCCTTGGGGGGGGGATGGGTTCCTTGGGGACACTCAGGGGTAAAGTGACCAAGGGACTGGTCCGTTACATTGGACACAGTGTGGGAAATACACAGTGGTGGGACAAAGCCTGCACGGTGAAGTGTGGCCGGGGCCACTGGTGTCAAAAGGTTATCTATGTTTATTTGTGTAACATATACAATAAAGGTTATCATTATAATCTGTGAGCTATTGTTACTGTTCTTGTTCTGGGGAATCTCACACTTTGGTGATCCTGGCCAAGTGGTGGCGCTGCTAGTTATTATATTGTTGCCCCAGGCTCCCAGTGGCGGAGGCTCAGATCTCTGTGAGGTAAAGCCAGCACCAGTAGACCCTTCTATGTCAGAGGGATATAGGGCTACATATGCAAGGATGATGTACAGTATGCACACAGTTTTACTATTTCTATTTCAAAAACTGTTTTGCAGATAGATTTTTGGATTTTAGTGACAGAAAAAAAACTTAATTATCAGAAACCCACAAAGTGAATTATGATCTTAATCTGGAGAAGTTCACATGGCTTTCATTTAATAACAGTTTGGAAATAGAACTTATTGAACTCCAAGAAAACACCCTCTGGAAACAGAAGTTTATTTATCTCAATTTTGATCTTGAAAGAAATTGAGCTTGACAGATGCAAAGACATGAACTACTCAATTGCAGAAACGGTATTGTCGGTGTATCAAACTCTTAAGCAAACACTTTTCCTTCCCTGATACGTCAGTTATTTTGTTGACAATATTTGGATTCGAATTACACATAAAGAAAAAGATCTCAGTTAGATGAGCACTCAAGCAGCCCTTTCTGTAGAAGATGTAGATCAAGTGGAAATACTGTAAAACGTAGTATTTTAATTATTAATAGGTAAAATAAAGTATAGCGAGTAGACAAACACTAACCGGTGAACTAACACGTTGATTCAGATAATTAAAATGTTGCCAGTGTCTGTGTTATATCAGTATGTAGACACAATATGTCACTTGATGGGTTAAATGGCTTCGTATAGGTTTTCGGGCTATAGCCAGTAACCTATGAATTCGTACTCTCTCGTATAGTTTAACGTGAGTTGTATGTTACTTTCAGGAAAAATGTCTCTCAAAATATCTCAGAGGTAATGTTCACCAAGAATTTATCAGTCAAAACTTGTTTTTATATGTTGGTAGTGTAACCCCCTGTGTCTGCAAGCAGCACAGGACATGGCCCCTTTAAGAATTACTCCACAGGACCATGTGACTATGCTCAGCCAGTTGGAGAGTGAAGAGGCTGAGGGGAATGGAGGCCATCGTGTGACTGGGGAGTTCGGCAGAGAGCTAATGGAGGGAGGTTGTGTGCAGATCTCTCCTGTACAAAGGGATCTGCATGAGCTCCTCATAGAGTTGGAGAGAAGAGGAACTCTGCAGAGATTAGTTTCTGTTATAAGCAGTATGTATGGATTGGGCTTCGGTCCCGCTCCCATGATACGTCCTGTGACATCTCGGGTGATGCGCCCCACATGCAGGCAACGTGCAGGCGAAGCGCTACCCCTTCCAGGATTGGGCCTAGGCCACGCCCCCACAACGCGTCCCGTGACCCCACGTAGAAGCTCCCCCGCTCACCTACACACCAGCATCGCGTCACTAGGGACACGCAAGGGGTTAATGCAGTATACAATTATCCCACACCTGCGGTACACTCCGCCCTGCTTACCAGTGGACAGAATACGTCTGATTATTCATCCATAACAGCCTGGTGCAGCTCTGCTTTTGGCTGCCACTTCCTTATATGCTCAGCCAGCCCTCCTCCAAGTTGGCTGAGCATAAACATAGTTTTGTGACTCGTGCTTGCCTCAAGCAACCTGCTGTTTCCTTGCCTTGTGCATCCTGCCTGCTGTCTCTCATTGAACCTGACCCCTGCTTGTACCTGGACCTCTGCCTTCTCTGACCCTTGACCTCGGCTTGTATTTGGACCCCCACTTTCTGTGTTCCTGGACCCCGGCTACGCACAACGACTATCCGATTTCTCCAACCCCAGACCACGGCGAATACCACACCCATCCGACTTCTCAAACCCCAGACCACGGCGAGTATTACGACCACTCTGACCTCTCCTACCCTGACCCGGCTACATGAATACGACTCTGCAATCTGGACACGGTTACGCGGTTGTAGGTCGGTCGTCACTAACATCCCCACCTCAGCCTCGTGGTCCCGTCCTGTTTGTGGTGAGCACCCGTTACAGTATTACCAGCCCCACAAACATGGACCCCGCTGAGGTGGGTCGGGTCTTGAACCTGCACTCTGACGTTTGCCAAGTTGGAGAAGTATCTTGACCAGAATAGTCAGCGTATGGACCAACTCCAACTGACAGTGCAAACCTTTACATATCAGGCAAAACATACCGCTGTTGATTCTGTTCCCTCAACGGGGCCTGCTCCTGCAACCATTCCCATGAACGGTAGTAGAACAAAGTTCAACAATAGTGCTCAAATGGCTATAGGTAGACAGTCTTGTCAAAATCAATAATGGTTTCTTGATTGAAGAAGGCAATCACAACAGGCCAAATCACAGTGAAGTGAGTAAAGGATATATAGGTGGGCGTAATGTATAGACATATATCTGAAGTCCTGGAGGTGTTGTGAATGGAGAATGATTAGCTCCACCACATCACTCCCAATAAGGACAATGTCACACACGCTTGCAATCACCTAAAGAATACCTCCCAATATAATAAAATGGTATAGACTCACATACGAAATGCCTGTATTCTTCTTGTCTTTGGGCGTGCATCCGTGGTGACAGTTGATCAATGGAGATTCCGCTCGAGGCAGTGAGGCAGAGCACAGCCATGCAATAAGGAAGTATCAGGATCACAGCGTCAGGGTAAAAAACATCTTTATTTGAACACCATTGTGTAGACAGGAATGGAGGGTAGCTCTTACGCGTTTCACGCCTGTGTGGCGCTTCGTCAGAGAGTGGAAATAGTATACTGGGTCCCCCTTGATAGAGCCCATTTGATTGAGCTAAAATTGCAAACAGCCGTTACCCCTTTAGGCCGGAAGTGACGAAACCGGATATGTGCAAACCGGAAGTGACGTGGCGGAGTACATGCCACGAGCAATTGTTTACTAACAAAAGTGGTTGTCATGGATATTACTGCATCACAACCCTTTGCCGATAGGGGGAAGTTTTAATCACAACGAGGACCCAGTATAGCATACCCCGCAATACAAACAATACATAAAAAACGGTGGTAAATTAAAAACACTGGTATGTATATAACACAGAATAATCTGAGGAGCTCTGTAAACAAATGTTAATATAACATTCTCTGCATTCTGAAATATGTAATATCAAGATAAAGAGACATATAATGTCAATGATAAACAATCAGTTCAGATTATGGTAGAAAATACCGCAATTGCAGTGGAAACCAAAGTTCTATAATCCGTATTCATATTCATTAGTAATCAAATTGATATTTATGCAGGAAAAACCTATATTGCTGGACAATTAGGATAGAGAATAATAACCAAAGCCATGTATATCATGTTCATAACAACAATTACACAAATATTGAGGAAAGATTGTTGCTCATGAATAAAAAGCTGTATAAACCAAAGCTGTATTAAGGTTAGAACAATGTACATACTGTGTGAGAGAGCATTTATATGTGACAATACATATATAACCAGAGAACTACTACAAAGACATAATCATAAAAAATGTTTTCGCTCCCAATCTGTATTTATACCCCCGGGTGATAATGACCCGAGGGTATAAATCCAAAACATTTCTCTTTTGTTCAAAATTGTTTCTCTATTACCTCCTCTGATATGTTTGGGAATGTGCTCTAAAGCACTGAAGGTAAATGTGTCACTAGAGCCTTTTGGACAATTATGAAAGTGTTTGGACACAGGTAGATTAAGGTCACTCTTTTTAATGGAACGTAAATGCTCTGAAATTCTAATTTTCAGAGGCCGAATTGTCCTACCAATATAAGTACTGCCACATGCACAATTGAGCCTATACACCACATAGTTAGTTGAACATGTCATAAAATGTTTAAGTTTATATTTTTGTCCAGTGTGTTTGCTGACAACAGATGACAATGGAGTCGCATATTTACAGTAAGTACAGTTCCCACACTTATAAAATCCTTTTGGGAATTTGTCATTGGATTTGTTCTGTCCTTTAGAAAATAAACTAGGTGACAGATGATAGCCAATAGTTTTAGCTTTTTTATATACACATTTAGGGAAATTGCATGTAACAGCTGCCAAACCCCTATCTAGTTGTAATACCCTCCAATGTTTTCCTATGATTGTTCTGATGTGACTAGCTTGATTGCTGAAGGTAGTAATAAAGCGAGGGGTCTCTGGGGCAATATCAGAAGTGTTGTTGTTTTTTAATTTTTTCTTATCTGATGTCATCTTAAGCAATTCTACACGGTCTATTTGTAACGCATGTATAAAGGCAGAATAGATATCTTGGTCAGAATAACCTCTACTTCTAAATCTATCATTTAATATTTCCGACTGTTGTATGAAGGCTTCTTCGGTGGAACAAAGCCTTCTCAGTCGGAGATATTGTCTCTTAGGTATACCACGTAATAGGGGTCTCGGATGGCTGCTATTAGCTCTTAGCAGAGAGTTGCGGGCATTTGGTTTGCGGAATATATTAGTCTGAATATTACAATTCATGTCTATATATAGATTAATATCTAGGAAATTAATGTGATTGATATGAATTAATGAGGTGAATTTTAAATTAAAAGTATTGTCATTAAGATAATCAATGAAGGCCTCTAGTGTAACATAGTCTCCACACCATATCAGAATGAGGTCGTCAATATATCGACGGTAAAAAATTATATTATTGCGAAAAGGATTAGTGTCACCGAAAATGTGAATATTTTCCCAAAAGCCCATAAAAAGATTCGCGTTAGAGGGAGCGAATGAAGTGCCCATAGCAGTGCCCTGTTTTTGAAGATAAAAGTGCTGATCAAATAAAAAATAATTGTGCTGTAATAGAAATATTATACAATCTAACAGAAAAGTGATTTGTCGGGTGTGTAAATTAGATAAATTAAGAAAGTGAGTAACTGCTGAGATGCCCAGTTGGTGACTAATAATTGTATATAAAGATGACACATCTAATGTGACCCAAAAATAATTGTGACACCATGTGATATTTTTTAACATACTTAATAAATGTGTGGAATCTCTGATATAGGAGGGGAGACCTGTCACCAGGGGTTGTAAATATACATCCACGTACCTAGATACACCATCTCCCAAAGATCCAATGCTAGAAATGATTGGTCTACCTGGTGGTCTACCTGCCTCGAGCGGAATCTCCATTCCCATGAACGCAGCCTCCGAACCCTGACTTCCTACACCCAACCGCCGTGGCAGTGAACCGTTTGGTTGCCGTGGATATTTCAATCAAAGTTTTATACAGTTCGAATTGATGCCCTCCCGTTTTTGTCCCAGCGATCCAACGTAGCCTATATCATCTCCCTGCTCATTGATGAAGTCTTAACGTGGGCTTCACCCATCTGGGAACAAAGGCCGGACCTCACCTGCATCATAGCCCGCTTCACCAAAGACTTCCGCAGAGTATTCGACACACCCGGACGCAAGGTAACAGCTGCTTAATTTCTCTTTCATATAATCCAAGGCTGTCGTCCTGTGGCCCAGTATGCAGTTGAATATCGGACCACAGCAGCAGAGACCGGCTAGAATGATGAGGCGTTAGCGGCAGCATTCTGGCAGGGTCTGTCCAAGAACCTTAATGATGAACTTGCCGCATTGGAACACCCCATAGAACTAGAGTAACTCATCAGCCTATGCATCCGAGTGGATCTGAGGTTACAGGAGAGAAAGGCCGAAATAAATCATGGTAAGCAAGGGATGCAATCTCTCCACGACCATTACACAGGGGCCTTTAATCCTCCTTTTACGGACTTGGAAGAACCCATGTAGCTCGGAGGCAACAAACTTTCGCCCGGTGAAAAACAATGCAGACGTAATGCTGGACTCTGTCTTTATTGCAGTAATGTCGGATACCAGGTAACTTCCTGTCCCCATATGTCGGGAAACGCCAAAGTTCCTGTGAGACCCAGGAGAGTCACACTGGGAACTCTATCTGTCTCCCCTCCCAAGATGCCAAACCATGCTTCTGATACCCATCACACTTACCGGTGATACTTTCAAGGCCTCCACTCGGGCCTTTCTGGACTCTGGGTCAGGTGGGAATTTCATTGACCAGGGATTTGCAGAGAAAAATAAAATCCCTTTGGTACGCAAAAGTCACCCAATAGGTCTGGAAGCTATTGACGGCCGTCCCCTACAACACGCCTTTATCTCTCTTCAAACTGTTCCTTTCCAGTTGCACACAGGAGGACTTCATACCGAAAGGATCTCATTGGATGTCATCCATACTCCTACCGTCGACATTATCCTGGGACTCCCGTGGCTTCAATTACATAACCCTCGGATAGACTGGACAGAAACACAACCTTTCCAATGGAGTCCTCACTGCCTGCAGAACTGCTCCGTGCCGTCCAAAGACCTATGCGGGGCCTCAGTACCCAACCAGGTAACTGCTCTTCTACCTACAATTTACTCTGAATTTCAGGACGTATTCAATAATGCTCAATCCGAGGTGTTGCCACCCCAATGGCCATTCGACTGTCCCATTGATCTACTGCCCGGCTCAGCACCACCGCAAGGATGTTCCTACCCATTGTCACTTCCAGAGACCAAAGCCATGAAAGAATACATCCAAGAGAATATACAAAGGGGTTTTATCTGGAAGTCTTCATCCCCTGCAGGTGCAGGGTTTTTCTTTGTTAAGAAAAAAGATGGATCTCTCAGACCATGCATTGATTATCGGGGACTTAATAAAATCACAATTAATAACCGGTACCCTTTACCACTTATTACCGAACTTTTCGACAGATTCCAGGGTTCCACCATTTTCACCAAACTATACTTACGAGGATCTTACAACCTGATAAGAATTCGACAGGTTGATGAGTGGAACACATCGTTTAACACCCGGGATGGACATTACGAATACCTTGTCATGCCGTTCGACCTTTGTAATGCCCCACAGTATTACCGGACTTTGTTAACAAGGTTTTTAGGGATCTTCTCGATCAGTACCTCATTGTCTATTTAGATGATATACTAATATTCTCCAAGATGGCACACGAGCATCCTGGCCACGTCAAACAGGTACTACAACGTCTGTGGGAGAATCACCTATTCACAAAATTGGAGAAATGTCAGTTTCACCAGACTACAATGTCCTTTCTAGACTACATAATTTCTGACACAGGTCTGGCCATGGACCTAGCCAAAATGAAAGAGGTTATAGATTGGCCTCTTCACGCAACCCTGAAAGCCATACAACGGTCCCTAGGCTTCGCCAATTACTATCGGAGGTTCATACAGAACTTTTCGGTGGTAGTAGCGCCCATTGACGCAGAAAGGAGCCGACCCAGCACTGTGGCCTCCTGCAGCCATCCACGCTTTTGAGAAGCTGAAACAGCCTTTTTATCAGCCCCCATGCTTGTGCATCCTTATCCGGGGTTGCCCTTTACCCTTGAGGTGGATGCTTCTGATGTCGGAGCCGGATCAGTGTTGTCCCAAAGGAAGACTCCACAAGCCAAACTACACCCTTGTGCCTTCTTTTCCAAGAAGTTCTCACCCGCCGAACAGAACTATGACGTTGGCAACCAAGAACTATTGGCCATCAAAATGGCCTTGGGGGAATGGAGACATTTGCTCGAGGGCACTGAAAATCCTGTTACTAGTCTGATGGACCATAAGACCCTTCTCTACATTGAAGGTGCACGTCGCCTAGGGTTGCGACAAGCCCGATGGTCACATTTTTTTTCTCGCTTCAATTTTATTATTTCATATTTACCAGGGTTTAAAAACATGAAGGCAGACACTCTCGCTCGTCAATTTCTCATGCAAGACAAGGCTGAGGACCGAGAAACCATACTTCCCCCATCTTGTATAATCTCCGCAAATACTTTTGACGCTTTAAAAGATATCGCACAAGGTCAGTCTGATATTCTGGAGGGCAGGGCTGCCAACAGCGCGGGGAGAAAGGGCACTGGCGTCCCGGGCCCCGTGGGTCAGGGGGGCCCGGCCGTCCGGCTCCCCTGTGCGGTCGGGTGCCAGTTAATTAAATAAATAAAAAAATAAAAACGTTTTTTTAAAAATGGCGGCAATTCCCCCGCAGTCCCGGCGCGCATGCGCAGGGTAAGCAGGGCCTGCTCCCCTCACGCTCCCTCCCCCCCCAATGTGGGATGGAGGAGGAAGAACCAGCTCCTCGTGCGGCCCGCATCTCCCCCACCCGCTCCCAACGTGGGACGGAGGGGGAAGGACCAGATCCTCGTGCGGCCCGCATCTCCCCCCACCCGCTCCCAACGTGGGACGGAGGGGGAAGGACCAGCTCCTCGTGCGGCCCGCATCTCCCCTACCCGCTCCCAATGTGGGACGGAGGGGGAAGGACCAGCTCCTCTTGCGGCCTGCTTCCCCCCCGCTTCCCCCCGCAGCCAGCTTTCTGCGCTCCCCCCGAGCCCACCTCCCGTGCCGCCCCCTCCCCTCCGAGCCCACCTCCCGCGCCCCCAAGCCCACCTCCTGTCCTGGGCAGCTGCCGCGGGGATATCGGGGGCAGGAGAGGAAAGCGTCCAGCAGCAAGCTCCACCCACCCACCCACTGTCACTGTCACCCACTGTCACCCACCCAGTCACTGTCTCCCACCCAGTCACTCAGTCACTGTCTCCCACCCACCCACCCAGTCACTGTCACCCAGTCACTCTCCCACCCAGTCACTGTCTCCCACGACCCACTGTCACCCTGTCAATGTCACCAAGTCACTCTCTCCCACCCAGTCACTGTCACCCAGTCACGGTCTCCCTCCCACCCAGTCACTGTCTCCCTCCCACCCAGTCACTGTCATCCACCCACCCACCGTCTCCCACCCACCCAGTCACTGTCTCCCACCCACCCAGTCACTGTAAAGTAACACACCCACCCAGTCACTGTCTCCCACCCACCAACCCAGTCACTGTCTAAGTCACTGTCAAGTCCCTGACAGGTCACTGTCTCCCAAGTCACTGTCTACCCAGTCACTGTCTCCCATCCAGTCACTGTCAACCGTCTAGTGTCATTATCTATCATGCCCACCCACCCAGTCACTGTCAAGCCACTGTCTCCCACCCACCCAGTAACTGTTTCCCACCCACCCAGTCACTGTCTCCCACCCACCCAGTCACTGTCAAAGTCACTGTCCAAGACACGGTCTCCCACCCACCCAGTCACTGTCTCCCAACCGTCATTCACCCACCCACCTTCAACATTAACCCACCCACTGTCATTCAACTGTCATTCACCCACCCACCCACTGTCATTCACACCCACTGTCATTCACCCACCCACTGTCATTCACCCAACTGTCATTCACTGTCATTCACCCACCCACCCACTGTCATTCACCCACCCACCCACTGTCATTCACCCACCCACCCACTGTCATTCACCCACCGTCATTCACCCACTGTCATTCCCCCACCCACTGTCATTCACCCACCATCATTCACCCACCCACTGTCATTCTACTGTCATTCACCCACCCAGTCACTGTCATTCACCCACTCACCCACCCAGGCAGGCAGTCACATGTCTTTTGTTGAAAATATAAAAATAAACAGGTTGCATTGCAATGTTTTTTTTGTATCACAATAAGAAAACAGTTAAGTAAAAGTTGCGCGCTAAAAGATATTTTTTCGTGGTAGGTGCGCTATGGGTTCGGGGGGGGTGGCCTGCTCCTTTCATTTGTCCCAGGCCCCATGATTTCTGTTGGCGGCCCTGCTGGAGGGTCTCGAAGTTCCAGCAAGGTGATGGAATGGGGTCACTCATCTGAAAGCTCCGGACACCCAGATACAATTTGAACTATCAACCTCCTGGAACTGACCTTTTGGTGGCCCGGGACACGTAAAGACATAAAGGAATTTGTCACCACATGTTCGACATGTGCCCAAAACAAGACTCTCCATAACAGGCCATCAGGGTTGCTGCAACCCCTCCTGATTCCGGATCGCCCATGAACTCATCTTTCCATGGATTGCATCATAGAATTACCCGTATCCAAAGGCAGGAATACCATTCTGGTGGTGGTCGACCAGTTTTCTAAGCAGGATCATTTAATTCCCCTCAAGGGCCTACACAATGCCCTCAAATTATGCAAACTTTTCGTCAAGGAGGTCTTCCGTCTTCATGGGATTCCCCAAGTTATTGTGTCAGATCGAGAATCTCAATTTATTTCTACATTTTGGCGGGCCTTTTGCAAACAGCTCGGGATTTCTCTTCACTTCTCTTCCGGCTATCATCCTAAGACTAATGGTCAGACGGAGCGGACAAACCAATCACTTGAACAGTTAATCTGCTGCTTCATTTCGGATACCCAGGGCAACTGGACTGATCTCTTGCCTTGTATGCTTAGTCAGCCCTCTTCCAAGTTGGCTGAGCACAACCATAGTTTTGTGACTTGTTCTGGCCTCAAGCAACCTGCTGTTTCCTTGCCTTGTGCATCCTGCCTGCTGTCTCTCAATGAACCTGACCCCTGACTGTACCTGGACCTCTGCCTTCTCTGACCTTTGACCTCGGCATGTATTTGGACCCCCACCTTTTGTATTCTTGGACCCCGGGTACGCACAACGACTATCCGATTTCTCCAACCCCAGACCACGGCGAGTACCACGACCATCCGACTTCTCCAACCTCAGACCACAGCGAGTATTATGACCACTCTGACCTCTCCTACCCTGACCCAGCTACACGACTTCGACTCTGCAATCCAGACGCGGTTACGCAGTTGTAGGTCGGTGGTCACTAACATCCCCACCTCAGCCTCGTGGTCCCGTCCTGTTTGTGGTGAGCACCCATGACACAGTAGCAGTAAGCAGAAGCAGACAGAGCAGCAGCCACAGCAGTAAAGCCTTGCCCCCGCTGCCTACTACAGCATCCGCTGTGGCGGACGCTGCGCGCACGAGAGCCCTCCCCGCAATGGCGCCAGGCCTGCTGCTAGGGGGGGCCGCAGCGCTCGCGCGAGAGCTACTCCTGCTCTCAATAGAATTGAGAGCAGGACTCGCGTCGAGCGATTAGGCACGCCCCACGACGGTTCAGCCAATGAGGGCGAACCTGCCGGGTGACGTCATGGCCGCGCCTCCGTCACTCCTCCGCCACGCCCCCCCCCCCCGGTCTCTCCTCCTGCAGTGAGCTGCAGACCGGGGAATCGGCTGAACGCGCCGCCAAAAGCGTGGGCGCGCGTTACAGCGGCGTGACCGGGGCCTTAGCCTAAGCAGCAGCACACAGCAGCTGCAGCAGCAGGCTGGCCAGTCTGAATACAGGCTCTTTGAGCAAAGTATCAGGGGATCATCAGCCTCTAGCCTAAGGCCGCATTCACACTGGGGGCTTGACGTTGCAGCGTGAGCGCCTCTGTCTGCTGGGTGATGTGTGATCATCCCCAGCAGACGGGATGGTCCGACAGAAGGCTACATCCTGTACATGTCATATCCTGCCTTCATAGAAAGAAAAACAAAGATGGAGGTGCCGAGTGAAGTAAAGATAGCATTGTTATGTTGCATGGACAATGTGTACTTTAAATGTGCTCTTATGTCTAGACGACAGATTAAGCGCCACCCCATTAATAGAAACCGCGCTAAAATGGGAGAATTTGCCACTTGTATGTGAACTTGCGTCAGCATGAATGCAAAATTTCTGAATATATGCGAATGAAACCAGCAACATTTGATTATATATTGTCAAAAATAAAAGACCAAATTAACTCTATCCAGAAGAATTTTGAAGAACCAATTCTCACAGAAGAAAGGCTCATGTTAACATTGAGGTTGGTTGTGATTATTATATGTTGCTAAATGTAATTCCATGTGATGCTCAAACTATGGATCTATTCAAAGTATAATCTGTCGTAATGTGACATACTACATACGAGGGGGAGAGTTTGTGTGTGTATCTGTACCTGTGCGTGCCTATCTATAATTGTATCTTTCTTTGTCCACCTGTGTACTTGTAGCTGTATGTGTCTACTTGTATGTCTGTCTTTGTTTGTCTGTGTCTATCTGTACACATCTATCTGGTATTTTATTTTTATGTACCAAAGGTGTTGGGGGGAAGGGGGGTTGAGAATAGGAGATATACAGGTGGCACAGCTTGTCAAAATAGAGGGGTAGTTGGAGGAGGAGGGGGGGAGATAAACAAAAGGGGTGGTTGAGGAGGAGAGAGATGGGGAATGGTGATTTGTGTAGTGTTGTATAAAATATTTAATTATTTTTGTTTTAGAACCAAAAAATAATGTGCAAAACCAGTGACCTATGTAATCTATGTACTAATGATGTAGACAATCCTTGATAATTTCATGAACCTTGTTTGTTTTTCCTTTTTACAGGTTTCTTTCTACTGGAACGTCATTTCATGCACTGGCTTTTTCTTTTATGATGGGTAGCTCTACCATAGGAAAAATTGTTTATGAGACCTGCGATGCTATTCACAATGCATTACAAGCAATACATATGCCATTTCCCACCGTTGAAAACTTGAGTGCAGTGGCCAAAGATTATTATACCACCAAATTCCAAATTGTGTTGGTGCTATAGATGGTAAACACATCCGCATTAAAAACCCAAAAAATGCAGGCACTATGTTTTACAATTACAAACACTTTCATTCTGTAGTTTTGCAAGCTGTAGCAGACACAAAATATAAAGGTATAGCAATCGATGTGGGAGCTTTTGGGAAACAAAGTGATGGTGGTGTTTTCAGAGCGTCATTATTGTATAAACTCATTAAAGCAAGACCCTAGAGTTGCCTCAGGACCAAAGTTTGCCACAAACTACAACAAACATCTTGTTGCCGCATGTACTGTTAGCGGATGAGGCCTATGCTTTGCTCACATACATCATGAAGCCCTACAGCAGACAACGAATATCCAAGGAACAAGAAATATTTAATTACTAGCTGATATACCCGGCGTTGCCCGGAGGCAGGGAGGGAGGGCGTGAAAGGCAGGGGGGGCGTGAAAGGCAGGGGGGGGGCATTAAAGGCAGGGGGGCAGGCGTCAAAGGCAGGGGGGGTGGGCGTCAAAGGCAGGGGGGGCGGGCGTCAAAGGCAGGGGGGTGGGCGTCAAAGGCAGGGGGGGCAGGCATCAAAGGCAGGGGGGGCATCAAAGGCAGGGGGGCGGGCATCAAAGGCAGGGGGGGCGTCAAAGGCAGGGGGGCGTCAAAGGCAGGAGGGGGAGTCAAAGGCAGGAGGAGGGCATCAAAGGCAGGAGGGGGGCGTCAAAGGCAGGGGCGGGGCGTCAAAGGCAGGGGGGGGCGTCAAAGGCAGGGGGGTGGGGCGTCAAAGGCAGGGGGGCATCAAAGGCAGGGGGGCGTCAAAGGCAGGGGGGACGTCAAAGGCAGGGGGGCGTCAAAGGCAGGGGGTGCATCAAAGGCTGGGGGGGGGGTGTGTCAAAGGCAAGGGGGGGCGTCAAAGGCAGTCGGGGCGTCAAAGGCAGGGGGGCGTCAAAGGCAGGGGGGGCATCAAAGGCAGGTGGGGGGTGTCAAAGGCGGGGGGGTGTTAAAGGCAGGGGGGGCATCAAAGGCAGGGGGCGTCAAAGCAGGGTGGGCGCAAAGGCAGGGGGGGGCGTCAAAGGCATGGATTCCTCCCCCTGCATTTCCTTACCTGCCAGCATGCCGCGCTCCTCGGGCTGCCACTGGTACTCTCCCCCCTCGTGGCCTCCGCCGACTCCCGGTGGCACAAAGGAGGTATTAACTCCCTGCCGCCCTCCTCCTGCTCCTCGGGGATGTTGAGCCGTAGAGAGCGTGCTCTGGGGGAGGTGAGTGGAGCGCCGGGGAGGGAGGTGAGTGGAGCGCCGGGGAGGGAGGTGAGTGGAGCGCCGGGGAGGGAGTTGAGTGGAGTGCCGGGGAGGGAGGTGAGTGGAGTGCCGGGGAGGGAGGTGAGTGGAGCGCCAGGGAGGGAGGTGAGTGAGCGCCGGGGAGGGAGGTGAGTGAGCGCCGGAGAGGGAGGTGAGGGAGCACCGGGGAGGGAGGTGAGTGAACGCCTGGGAGGCAGGTGAGTGAGCACCGGAGAGGGAGGTGAGTGAGCGCCAGGGAGGGTGGTGAGTGAGTGTGATGGGGGGGGAGAGTGTGTGTGTGTGTGTGTGTGGCCGAGGGGGAAGACAGTGGCAGTTGGATGACGTCAGACCCACCAATCTGATTGGCCAGAGGCTGAGGACCAATCAGATTCACCGCAGATAGCACTAACCTTTTGATTTTATATATTAAGATAGACTTTCCAGAGCAAGACTGTGCGGGGAGTGGGAATTCGGCATCATGACTGCGAAATGGAGAATACTGTTGAAAGCTATAGAAACAAATGTGCCAAATGCTAAGAGAATTGTTAAGTGTGTGGCTACTGTATATTACATAGATTTGGAAGGCAGTCATGAAGGCGTCTACTGCTCCTCCTTCAGCTAACCATCTTCTCAGAAACAGGGTAAATAATTCAACTAGTGGTATGGCATATGAATAGCACTGTGGATATTCTGAACACAATACATAAAGCTTGGCCCCCTGCAGACGCACTTACCAGAACTCCCTCCTACTGTCTCTGTACGTTCTACCTACCAATTAGACTGTAAGCTCCTCGGGGCAGGGACTCCTCTTCCGAAATGTTACTTTTATGTCTAAAGCACTTATTCCCATGATCTGTTATTTATATTATCTGTTATTTATTTGATTACCCCATGTATTACTACTGTGAAGCGCTATGTACATTAATGGCGCTATATAAATAAAGACATACAATACAGGCATACCCCGGTTTAAGGACACTCACTTTAAGTACACTCGCGAGTAAGTACATATCGCCCAATAGGCAAACGGCAGCTCACGCATGAACTTGTCAGCACGTCCTGAACAGCAATACCAGCTCCCAGCCTGTACCAAAGCTGTGCGCAAGCAGGGAGACTATAGAGCCTGTTACAAATGCGTTATTTACATCAGTTATGCACGTATATAACGATTGCAGTACAGTACATGCATCGATAAGTGGGAAAAGGTAGTGATTCACTTTAAGTACATTTTCGCTTTACATACATGCTCCGGTCCCATTGCGTACGTTAATGCGGGGTATGCCTCTACAATACAATACAATGGCTAAAAACGTGCGCAATTCTTTTAAAGATTATTTTAATGGTGATGGCGCTGTACCATGGCAAACTAGTATTTAGGTATATTACAGGTAGTCTGTTTAGAGTCTCTGTAACAAGAGTTATGAGAATGTAAGAATGTTAGGGAATTTCGGTTTCTTTAAATCACTTAATAGGAATGTCGTCCTTCTAAATGTTCTTCTGTTGAATCTGTTTGACATATGTGATTGACTAAACTGTACTACTCCAATTGCTTTAAAAAAAAGATTGAAAATATGTAATAAAACTGTTGTATTATTTATATATTGTAAAGAAAGTCTTTTTTAGTGGCATCTACATATTATTAACATCTGACATTGACAAGGATAATCAGTTGTGTTGAAACAAAAAAACAAAACGTAATTGATGCCACAAGAGCCCATCAAATACGTCGGTGGGTGGAGAGGAAAGACAGTGAGTGACACACACATACTGAAACACACACAAACACGCAGACTCACAGACATACTGACTGACACACACAAAGACTGACAGACACACATACCGACTGACTGACGGACACACACACACACTGACGGACACACACAGACTGACAGACACACAGACCGACTGAGTGATACACACAGAGACTGACGGACACACAGGCCGGTTGACTGACTGACACACACAGAAAAATTATTATGTATACTATTGAGTTCAATGTTTACATATTGAACACGTTATGTAAAATAAATTGCACATACAAGTAATGCAAAATATAAAAGACTTTATTAACGCAAAACAAATTAGAATGCAAATGTTGAACTTTACACTCACACAAAACAATTCAAACTTTTTAACTAGGTGTGCTTCAAAATACACAAATTACAGGGGTTTCAAAAACTCCTCCTCCTCTTCTACTGCCATCAAGACATATGCTTGCAGTTCCTGTCTGAGTTGCAAATTTCTTGCAGGAGACAGGGTTTTCATAAATGGTACTAGGCTTTTAACAAAATCCATGTTGGAATCTAATGGGCCTTTGAACACATTTTCCATGATTTTCATCTTGTTTGGCGAGCATTTCCTTGTTAAAATTGCTTGAAACTTTCTTCTTCTTTGCCGTTGGCGCGCTGGAGGAGAAGATTTCACATACAGCGTCAGACACCTCACCCCCAGTACTCGTGTCCAAGGATGTCTGAGAATACATAATGGAATCCTGATCCACTTCAAAAGCATCTTCAATGCCCTGGGAAGAACTTGAAGGGCTAGACAAAGATGGTGAATAGACCGTAATCTGAGTTTGGGGTGGTGGTGACGGTGATGATCGCTGAAGGTTTGAATCTGTGACTGCTGGCGTCATCTGTTCCTTAAGGAATAATCATGCTGGGAAAAAAAGGCCAGGAAGATGGGCGATTCATGCTGCTGGGTCCAGCATCACCAGAACGCACTGGCCTGATCTTTTTCAATTCGCGCCGGAAAAAACACGCAGATTCTTCCACCTGGACTTCAAACTGTTAACTACAACAAAGATAACAAAAAATAAAATATTACATAAAGGACACGGTTGAACACTATTTGACAGAAATTCATTTGAGAAGATGTATTCTTTGTTATGAACGCAGTATTTAATTTACCTTACATTTCACAGTTGAGATTACACCATGTTTAATCTGAGTCAGAATGATGGGTGAATGCAGGGGGCCCTGTGGCACGCCACAGCCCACACCTACTGTCCACCACACCACACACCACCCCACCCCTCCCACATCATGCACCCACCAGCCACACCAGAGACCACCCCCTGGGTAAATGTGATTTTGATATGTATTTCAAGGTATATTGCTATAAAGTATTGTGCTTCTTTTACCATTGTGTATTTTTGTAAAAGTCAACAGTCAACACTTTATATATATAAAATCAATCAATAAAATATAGACTTACTTGGCATGGACAAAATCTCTGCAAACTCTCGCCACAATTTGTCATTAACGTAACGATCATGGTAAGCACGACTGCGCTGGTTCCACAACGCATCACGCTGATATATCTCCGATATCAGTTGCTCGGTTGCAGAATTATCCATTGTAAAAAAAAAATATTACAGTCAATATGAATTTTTTTCAAAATAAAAAAAAACGATATTTAGACAGCTATAAAATATATATAGTTATAAACTGTAGTAACTATAATAATACTATGTATGTATATAAATAGTGACAATAATAAATCGTCTTAAACAATTCACAATTGCTGCTTTCACAATGAAATGAATACACAATGTGAGAAACTTTATTTTGTGTTCTCGTGCAGACATGGGTTGGGCCTTTCAATGTTTACGTTACATTGATTGGCTGCTGAAATACACGTCACGCTGCTGCAGCCAGAAATCACAGGTTCACATGTCTCCCGCTAGTGCAGCCGCGTCAACGCTGTACTTCGCCGCCACTGGTAGTTTCAAGACTGAACACTACCATTGGCAAATGGGAAGCTATGACGAACGTGCGCGCGCATGTAAGCACGCGCACGTCGTGTAGTGCGCAGTGTGAGCGGGGCCTTAGGCTATGATTATACCAAGAGCTGCAGTGTAGCAGCGCTTATCTGTGGCTTATAAGTAGTGACGCTGCAGAGCTACATGTGCACATGCACATGCACAAGAGATTTAGCAAGCGACTGCAGGGGAGACGTGCTCAGATTTCACTTCCTGTACCACACTTCCTGTTCCCCAATTCCTCACAGGATTCAGCAAAACAAACATGGAGAATCAAGAGAACATGATGTGGCTGTGGTTCATGGAAAATCCGTTTGTACAAATGATGAATTTAGGAGGTACACAAACAAATGATAATTAAAAATAATTTAATGAATTACTTTTTTATTTTTTTAAATAATTAATTAAGTCAGCCAATTATCTATGTTCTTCAATGTGTATGGTATGTTCTTCAAGGTATTTCCTATAAAGGCTTTTCAATAAAGAAACTGTATTTTGTATAAAATCCTGAGGTAAATTGTTTCTAGGATTTTCATTGGTTAGATTTTGGAGGAACATGATTGGTGTACTGAACTTCACTGTGATTGGACGGCTGCGTCATGTGACGTGGCTGTCGCTGTTTGAAAACAAATTTGCCTGTCTCCTCAACTGTCTCCTGCTTTGCAGTAGCAAGCGGGGAGACAGTTGAATTTGGTATAAGCAGTTTTCAGGTATGTATAACACTTGTTTTTGAGCGGTGTGGTGTCTCTACAGGAGACACCACGGGCGATTTTTGGTATAATCACAGTCTTAGGAAACAGTGAGTAACTACAAAGAGGATCTTCATCACCAAGACAAGTATAAGGGGTACTGAAGCTTTTGCGAAACACAGGCCTGCCACGGTACCACACTAACCACCATGAGCTCCAACGTTATGTGCTAGCACATATACCAGGATTCTCTATGACACAGGGTTGTCAGGGGTAAAATAAGACTCTCCAATACTAAGAATTGTACAGAGTTGGGGGTGTACTGCAAGTGTAACAATTGTGCTGTGGTGATCCACAACCAGCGAGGGTCACGTGATGGTTTAAAGAGTTGTGTTTATACCTGTTCTATTGTTCATAAAATTATTATAACTACCCTGGTGTTGTGCCCGGTTTGTCTGACATATGATCACATGTTCAGCTGATAAATACACGCAGGAACTCAAGCCCCCGCCTCAGCAGTAACAGGATAGTTTGAGGTAGTTAATGGAGGGGTTACAGTAGGAACAACCCCATATGCTGACTGTGCTTCTTTGGGTGATCAGGCACACCTTTGTGAATCCTAGGTTGTGCGGTGTCCAAGTGTGGATGGACCGTACATCAGTATATATTACAATACCACTCACACAGGTATAACACCTTGCAGTAGTTAAGATTGGATGACGTCTGTGTCCAGATCTCAGGATGTTTGTAGGTGGATAGATTAAACTTTGATAACTATATGATATTTTACCACCATTTAAAGTATATTACCTTGCAGTGCTGGAGACTGAAATAATATCCCAAATCTGGTCAGTGAAATAAGTTGTCAGACCTGGATATTGCATGCAATCTTTCAGCGTATTTTTACTGAAGTGACAGCATGAGCGATACATAAGTGTCCGCATATAGTATATGGATGTAGACTTGACAATTAGTTACAAAGTATCAGCCGCCTGATACTATGTTAATTCAAATGACTGGCCTCCTAGTCTATTGGAGGTATGCTACAGCCCTCAAACAACGTTTATCCTCAGACCCTCCGGGCAACCGACATACAAATTAAAAAGAAACAACATCTAAAAATGAACAGGGACAGAGCTTGGATGTATGAGAGTTGTAATTCTATAATGTGGTGACAGGAACCACTTTCCTCGTATAATCGCAAAAGTATATTACTGACATCCTTTCTACTATTTGTTCAGTGCCTCAACATGCCGATGTACGTTCAGCGCATGCGCGCTTTCTCAAGGCTCTGATTGGTGACCAATATTTGGCTTAACCTATGCACATGAACCACCTCAATGAGTAAACTAGCTCAGCATGCATTGCATTTCATCATACTACTGATAGACCCAGGGTCACGGATTTGCAGAAACCATGCCGGAGAAACTATTGCACAAGAAAACAAGGCAAATAAAGTCTTCTGGCAAAATACCTCAAGGTAAGCTTAATTTTTGGCACTCTTTGCTCAAAAGGTTTGTCATCACTGTCTAACGCACCCTGTTCTTACTAGATAAATTATCTATTTAATTAGAAATTAATAGTAGGCTGTACTTTTCCTTTCAGCATGAGGTGACGTTTCAAAATAATGTGAGTTCACGGCTGAGCCATTGTGAAAATGATGTGTAGAATCAGGTGACATGATGAGAAAATCCAGGCGGTTATGTAACTGGACAGGAAACATCTAAAAAGCAAAATTTGTCTGCGTGTATCAAGAAGACCAGCCTCTTCAACCATATGCAGATTTCTTTGGGGATTTCTTTCTGGGTTGATCCCAGCTCATGCGAAGAAAGATGAAACTACCATTCCTTGTTTTAAACACTTTATGGTACCTCATCTACTGTTGGTATTGTAAGTCTGAATTGTCTACAGTCTAAGGACAGGATTGTTTTCTTCATACATTTCAAAGGAAACTAATTGAAATGAACCAGATCTTTCTGGTCTGACTTGTACTATGTGATGTATAGAGAATAATAGAAACTTCTAACAGTCAGAAGTGACCTTGGTCCCATTGAGGTGACATAGTCAGCATTATCTCTTGGCCTATCAAGTCTGTCCTTCCCACTCCAAGGTGAAACAGAGACAGGACCTATGTAAATAGAGCATTGCTGTTGAATTGAAGGGAAACCTTGTGTCATAAAGGTGGATGGTCAAGATTACCCTATTTAGCCCCCTCTTTGGGACTACTAGGGTTGTACAGGGTTGATTGCTTTAATAGGTTAACTGTGTGTGCTAACTCAGGTTACTCTCCCCCATCCCATCATGTGATGTATGGTGTATAGCAGCCCCTTATGTTCTAGAAGAAGGTTCTTCAGAGTTCTGATGTGGGTGCTCACTGTGGGTGCGATGCACTAAGCAGTGATAACTGCTTTAATAGCGCAAAGAGGCTTTTAAGGCCGATACAGTCTGCTGCTCGATTCACTAAGCAGTGATAACAGCGCATTATCGGCCTTAAAAGTCATTTTTTCAGCCCTGTGAGATAAGCACGTCCGATAAGGCAAAAACCGGCAAAATGCGCCGTTTTTTGCCAGTCAGTGGGATTCACTAAACAGGGATAAGTCTTTGTTTTGTCGAAAATCTTTGTTTACCTTTTTTCCAGGACACCATTAATACAACAGGCCAGCTGATCCCCACGGGAGTCCCCAGGTGATCCCTGCGGGAGTCCGGGGCCCTTAGGGTGATCCCTGCGGGAATCCGGGGATCCCCGCTGGCCTGCGGTACTAATCGTGTGCCCCACAATAAATAAACAATACTTTTAAATAAATTCACCCCCACTCCCCAACACATACAGTACAGTAATGGGCAAAATTACTATTATCCAGATATGAATAATAGTGCATCTGCCCATTAAAATACAACATTAAGCAGCATAAATAAAGTAAATAAATCTTGCAATCACCCCTGCCAGACTGCCACGATGAAGGCCGTCCTCATCCTCATCACCGTCCATGTCCTCCGTTGCTACAAACAACACAGAACAATAAAAAAAGACAATCTAATGTCCCCTAACCCCTTAATCACCTTAGCGGTTAGTAAACGCTATAGTAATTAAGGGGTTAATCCACCCTCCCCAACTACCCACTCGGTAGGCCTAAACACCCATCCTTTGGGACAATACCCCCTTCATCCACCCCCGCTACCCACAATAAAAAAAAATACACAACAGCCCCACTACCCACCTCTTAGGTCCCCAATAAACCATTATAATATTTAATAAACACCAATACACAACCCACCCCCTATGCCCCCACATAAAACCAACATTTATTTATTTACACACAGGATTACTATTACAGGCCAACGGGTGTCTCCGGTGGTCACCACGGGTATCCGTGGGCTCCAACGGGGTAACCCGGGTCATCCCCTTGGGTGTCTGGGGGCCCTCGGGTGGTTCCCATGGGTGTTTGGGGGCCCTCGGATGGTTTCCACAGGTGTCTGGGGGCCCTCGGGTGGTCCCTGCGGGTCCCCCACAGCTGTGGGGCCCCCGGTTCTTCCCCGCAGGTGTCCGTGGGTCCTCAGGTGGTCCCCGTGGGCATCCGGGTGGTCCCCGTGGGTCCTTGAGTGGTCCCCGTGGGTCCCAGCTGGCCTGTGGTGCCATTCCTGTATTTAAAAAAATAAAACATGGACTACATTTCAATAAATACACCCCCCCCCCCAAAGACATACAGTACAGTAATGGCCAAAATAACTATTATCCAGATATGGATAATAACCGCTATAGTAATTAAGGGGTTAACCCACCCTCTGCCACTACCCACCCAGGAGGCCAAACCACCCTCCCCAGGCAACTACCCCCACCCTTCACCCATTCATTGATACAGTGGGTGGGTACATCATGCTCATATAATATGGGCATGATTTACCAATGGTGAAGGATTAAAAAAACAGGCCCAAATAAAAAACATTACATAGCACAATTTGCCTTGTAGCATTTAAAGCCCCCAGTCACGTGACGTGGGACCTTTAAAAGCACAGGGGATACCGGCACTCCATAACGGGGCCTTTATCTCATGAAGTAGGGGTTCCCCGAGCCTGAAACTAATACAGTTCAACTCAGGAGACCCCCTACACATGTACACTATTATAAAAATGTATATTTATGCTTCACGAGCGCCTGTAAGAGCCGTGCATGGAGACGCAGCATCTCAATGCAGTTCTTACAGGTGGCTTTTTTTTCTATCAGCTATCGCGCTTTACATGTTTAAGCGCGATAGGCGGGGGGGGGGGGTAAGCTCGGGCGATCAGGCATATTGTAACGGCTGAGCAAAAAAATTCCAAGCGGGCGCAAAAACGTGCTGCTTAGTGCATAGCCCCCTAAGACTTGCTGCTCAGTCGAAAGTCGGAATACTTGGACATGCAGAGTGGTAGCAAAGCTGGAGACTCGGTCACAGGCTGTATAAGCTCGTCATGAGGCCGAAAGATGGATCCGAATTTCTCCATAGGAGTTCCCGAGTACGAAGTAAGAAGCAGAGGGTTGGTCAGAATCATAAGGCAAAAGTTATAGTGAAGTAATTTTATTACTCTGATCAGCATGCAAACGATCATAAGACTGCTCTGCCACAGGTTGAATCTGGTCAAAGGACAGTGAGTGAGGGGGGCTCTATGAAAGGCTCAGATACAATCCTCTTTTCAAAGTTTAGTCCAGTTATACATAGCCACTTATATGTGACAGTTGAGGTGACTAAATAGTTTTCTGCCATTGGAATGGCCATAAGTAGGAGGCTAGTACCTTGGGGCAGTTGGGTGTCTGGATGCATCAATGCAGATGCCAGGGAATTTGTGAGCGACAAACTTGTCTTTGAAGTGGAGGCCATAGAACCAGCAAAAGATGCATCAGATACTGCAGGGAAATCAGAAATACAGTAAGTGCACTTGTCTTTTAAGTGGGTGCCATAGAATCGGCACAGATTATATCTGAAATGCTTGTCTCTGAAGTAGGAGGCTGAGAATCAGTAATAGATATACCAAAAACTGTGGGAACAAGAAAATGGATATTAAACTTTGAAGCAGAAATCTTGGACTCAGAAACAGGTTTAGCCTTGTTGGGAAGTCAGTGAAAGGTGAATTTGTCTTTAAAGCAGGAGTCTTAGGGGCCTATTCACTAAACATTGATAAGTGGTTTAATGTTTGATAAATGCACTTATAGCGCGATACTGCCTGCTTTGCTATTCACTAAACAGTGATAACAGTGCAGTATTGTGCTATAACGGCTTTTCAACGACCTTTAACACTCTGAAGCAAAAAAGTAATCCGACAAGCCAAAAAAAAAACAAATCGCATTTGTAATGCCAGTAATAGCTATTCACTAAACAGTGATAAGCATATCGAACTTTAAAATCTTGCAATATTTTGTCCCCAGCTACACCCTGGCACTCAAAACATTGCAATATGCATAAAAGCCTTTTCTTTCTGTACAGGATGGATACCGAATGCCGACGGGGACCCCTTGGAGATCCCCGCCCGCCTCCGTTATCAGTCCTGTGCAGGAAAAAAAAATTGCAGCCAGTTTCCTTACCTTAGCGGTTAGCCACTAAGGTAATGAAAGGGTTAAAAAGGAGGCACTGCCCAGTTGTTGGTACAGGGGGTGGGTGAAGCTTGTAGTTGCCCCAGGGTGGGTGTATATGCCTTACGGGATGGTGGCAGTAGAAGATAACCCCTTCATTACCTTAGCAGTTGCAACTGACAAGGTAACAAAGGGGTTAACACCTCGCGCTACCCTCACGCAAGGCGTAAATACCACCCTGGGGCAACTACCACCTTCACCCACCCCCTGTACCAACAATAGGAATGGGTAAAAGTGCTATTAACCAAATGTGGTTAATAGCACTTTTAATGGATTTATTATGTCAGAACAGCATGACGTTTCAACCTGCTATGAGGTCTTTTTCAAGTAACTGGTCATGCCAGTCACTTGAAAAAGACCTCATAGCAGGTTGAAACGTCGTGCTGTTCTGACATAATAAATCCTTTGAAAAATCCGTAATGCCCTGGATCATCTATTCTTATTCAAGTCTACATGTGCTGAATCACACTGGGGACAGGGATGTGTACTGCCACAGCAACCCGTGAACAACTTAAAGAAGGTAGAGAGAAAGGAACATAGCGTAATACGTTTTACTAACAATAGGTAGATAAAAAAGAACGCACTCACAAACGGCTCATAAAAAATGCATAAGTGAATAGCTTCTCAGCCTTATTCTTATCCACTCCAGCTCTCCCACGTCTGTCCCTCTGCCCTGAAGCTCCGGGGTTGCTTCATGGTGATTTCTTCAGCTACTCCTGGATCCCTTAGTCTCTGCTTGATGGTGGCTCCCCCAGGCTTGTTCACGGCCCGGTTTGCGCCCTCCGATTCCGTGCCTACAGGGTCTGGATTGTGCAGCTCCACAGAGGTCCGCCAGGGTGCCAGCTGATTGGTCGATCGCCGGTTTAGTGGAGTATAGTGGCTTACAATGGTCAAACTTCATCAAACGTGTTTCGCATATCGCTTACTCAGTGACAGGGCAGAGACGTGGGGGAGCTGGAGTGGACAAAAATAAGGCTGAGAAGCTATTCACTTATGCCTTTTTTATGAGCCATTTGTGAGTGCATTCTTTTTTATCAACCTATTGTTATTAAAACGTATTACGCTATGTTCCTTTCTCTCTACCTTCTTTAAGTTGTTCACTGGTTGCTGTGGCAGTACACATCCCTGTCCCCAGTGTGATGCAGCACATGTAAGTGTGTGTCTGTTAGCATTTTGAGGTTTTTAGTATCTTGGTATCCTAGCTATCATACAGTTCTGGATTTAGTTCTATATTTACTGATACCTTTTTTTCTTTTGTTTTGTTCTGTCTGTCTCTTCCCACATATACTCGTTGAACTGAGTCTATAAAGGCTTTAGGCGCCGCCCCTCCTTTGTAACGCTAACCAAATAACGTCACACCACACAAGGTTGGAAGAAAAGGTCACAGCTTTATTTTAACACCCGCTGTTAAAATCACCCAGCCTGCCCGCCAGCCAAGCAGGATCCATGCGAAATGGGGGGGGGGGGGAGATCCCTGCCGACAGCCAGCAATCGGCCCGCTCCCTCCCCCCGCCCGTATCATGTGCATGGGGGGGAGATCCCTGCCGACAGCCAGCAATTGGCCCGCTCCCTCCCCCCGCCCAAAAGCACTGTAAAATGGGAGGGGGAGATCCTCATTCAGCCGATGTTGGGCTGCTTCCCTCCCCCTCCCGCCCCTAGGGTCAGCTTAGGCCCAGCCCTAAAGCTGGCGCCCAGCCTTTTACCAGCGTTGATTGGGCATAGGCCGGCCCGGCCCTACAGCCGGCGCCTCCAGCCTGCCGCGCTGTTCTAGGGGCTCCAGCTGACAGGCGGACCCTAAAGTCCTCGTCCGTTCTCCGTCTCCTGAGCTTGGCTGGCGCGGCAGCTCCGCTGTGACGAGGAGACAAACTGCTCCTGTGTGATACAAATCATGTTAATATAACAATCCAACAGTTTAATACAATAGCAACACATTGGGGATTGGTGGGTGGGAATTCCGTTATCTCTGACTATTCCCCCCGGGGACCCTCTCTTTATACCCTCTCACCCTCCTCCCCCTAGATGGGAGGGGACAAGCAGCCTTCCCACTCCGTGGGGGAAGGGGGGTTATCCGACCCCCCAGCTCACGCCAATCAGTACGTCGCAGCCCTTAAGGAGCCTACGACCCCATTTTGGGGCCTCTGTCTCATCATGCGCTGGAGGACTTCTCTTTTCTGCACAAGCTGCTTTTTTGGAGTGTTTGGAATACCTCCATTGGACTCTAGCAGCAGGACTCTGCAGACACTATCAATTTAGTATTTATTTCTATATCTTAATTGAACTGCTATTGTCTTGTATCCTGATACAGTATTTGGTTGGCGCCACCTTTTTTTCTTTTATTCAAGTTTAGGATTGTTTTTAGACAGGTTTCCCTGAACCATGAGCACCGGTAATTGCAAGTATCGTTGATTGATTTTCTTGGTGTGCAGCATAACATCTTATTGTTAATAATAGCACTTTTAACCATTTAAAAAAAAAAATGACAGTGCAATACAATAAATACAACCCCTCCAACCCCAACATATACAGTACAGTAATGGGCAAAATTACTATTATCCAAATATGGATAATAGTGCATTTGTCCATTAAAAATAAAACCAGTCAGCATACAGTAAATAAAACTTGCACTTACCCATGCCAGGATGAAGGCCGTCCTTGTCCTCATCACAGTCCTTGTCCTCCGTTGGCAGCAACATAATAAAAAAATACAAACTAATGGTCACTAACCCCTTAAGTGCTGTTGCTCCTGCCCTGAATTTGTATCCTCTCTACCTGCCTATATAAACGTCCCCTTGCTGCTACTCAAGTGCTTGTTTATACTGGTTTTAACTGCACGTGCTACGGTTCCTGTTTTGTCCCTGAGTCCTGTCCCAGTCCTGTTCCTCTTCCTGCCTTTGACCTCTGCTTGTAACCCTGATGATGTCACTTTGCTCTCTGCTTGTGACCCTGACAACGCCACTTCACGACCTGCCCTGAACCCTGCTTGTGACCGTGTTTACGTCTTCACTTTTGCCTCACTATTCCAGCCACTGGGACCCACTCCGGCAGTAGCTCCCCTTTTGACACTTCAGTAATAGGTATACCAAATATTGTGGGGCATTTTAAGGTAAGAGCCTTAGGGACCTTTTCACTAAACTTCGATAAGTACATTTCTCCCAGGGCTCTAGGTTCTTTTTTTCTTGAATAGATAGGTGCATTAATGCTGGTTAAGTGCCATTTTCAAGTGATATTGCATGCGTAGCTATTCACAAAGCTTCAATAACAGGGCAATATTGATGTGCGTAGCCGAGGTCGAGGTATAGAGAACATGGGAGTCCAGGTACGAAGCCGAGGTCAAGGATACTAGGAGACAAGACGTTAGTAGAATTCCACAAGGCAAAACAGGACACGGCAAGCGAGGTGCTTGTGGGTAGCATGTGGCTAATAGTGTTTTTGGAATATACTTCTTTTGGTGGTAATACCGCATTTTTAGGTTACTGCAGTTTGATGTATTCGGGCCTTAATTTGTGTGGTTTGTGAACAACCTATGCCCGACAAATCTAAAAATAAATATGTTTGGGCTGTGTAAAGAAGATTTCAGAAGAGAATCTTAATGTATTCTACCAAATCTACTAAATTTAACGAAATGTATGTGTTACAAATACAGTATGTAAAGGAGGATAAAAGCACACTTGTATTTGGGTCGAAGGTTCCTGAGCTTTCCTTGATATATGAAGATATTGAGGTACTATCTTCAGAAGTTTAAGGGGAATATTTTGTATATAATGTAGAATCCTCATTAGACGAAGAAGGCGAGTTAAAATCAGCCCCCTGATGAACTCACATCCAGTGTCGAAACGCACAGGGCGTTCTCTCCCTCTGGTGATCAGTTTGTTTTACCATCAAACTGTTATTCTTCCAATCCTTGAGGTTCACTGCTGAACATATACTCTCTGTTGTCTGGCCTTATTACTGACGATGTGCACGATGGTGTAGCTCTTGCCAGGACTCTTGCATGGAGCAGGAGCAGCCTGCTACACTGACTTTCCAACGCAAGGAGTATTAAGTGAGATGATAAGCATGGCAACTGGTTTTATTAATGAGTTTTGATATTCCCTCAGTATTGTGAGCGCAATGATTTTACCTTTTTTATATTTATGAATTATAGCGGAATTAATCTACGAGGCATGCACTTTTTTCCCTCTAATTCCTAAGGTCCACTATTTATGTATGTGATCGATTCTCTGAAGCCACAAGGTAGCTCTATCCTGAGATTTATGATTTCCTTTGAGCATCTAACATTTCAGCAATAGCACTATTTGGTTTCCTTTGTAAAACCTGTTCAACTTTATGGTCTAATTTATGGACTTTAACACTGTGCTTAACTATTTAAGAAACAACCAACACTCTGATCTCTGACAATTTCAGAGTAATTTTTTGTCATATGTACACTTATTTTGCTCACTGTTGAGATTTTTTTCGTTATCCCTAATCAATTTTTATTTTGAGCTTTTGTGGTTTCTGATATAGACGGGGGCAGCTGAAAATATAAAATACTTAGAGCCATTCAGAATTTTTAGAAGCCAGAGTTTTGTTAGGCGCACGCCATGGGGGAAGGGCGTTCCGGCTACCCCACTACCCCTCCCCACCCATCGTCAGCTCTGTGTCACTATGTGTGTATGTCACAATGTATCTGTGACACACTGACACACACATACAATGATAATCTCGCACACACACATTGATACTCTCACACAAACACACTGACACTCTCAAATCTCTGCTCTCAGCTCCGACGAGCCCTGCTCTCCTAACTGAGCTGTGCAGTGACACACACACACAGAAACTGACACTCTCTCACACACACACACTAAATGCTACATATATCAACATGGCTGAGGAGGATTCCACCTCTGCTGCTGCTGACCTGACTGCTCGAAGGATCGGGAACACCAAATTTACGGAACAGGAATTAGGGATCCTCATTAATGGGATGGTGGATAACCACTCCAAGTTATTAAGGGCCCTGTGTCTAAAATTAGCACAGCTGAGAAAAAAAACCAACCCAATGTAATGCCCTAGGCAACACAGCTCGAACAGTGGACATGCTGAAAAAAAAGATGGGCTGATAGTAAGCGCAAGGTGAAATAAAAAATGGCTGACCATGCTGCACACACATGGCGCACTGGAGGGGAACCACCATCATATTGCCAATTGATGGATTTCCAGGCCTGGTGTACACCGAAGATCTTGCACAGGATCAATCTGGTAAGTCAAAACATACTACATATATGTAACCCTTTCCCTATGCCCTAAACTGTGAGCGATAACGCGTGCTGCTGTTAACTGTATGCTTGCAGGAGGCCTGAGCCTCCACTTCTGGGAGCCTGGGTGAGCTCTCTCTCTCTTTGTGCAGCGCCTCCACCTACGTATGTGGGATCCCAGCTTTGGTGGGATGATTCCTCATAAAACTCAATACACTCAATAATAATAATACCACATATAACCCCACAGTATGCAACAACGCAATACACAAATACACTAACACACTGATACAATACCCCTGTGTGTCTTCTTCAAAGTACTGAGGGTGCTCGGGGCACCTAAACACCCGGTGTCCGCAGAACAATTCCCACCCAAATGTGAGGTAGCGCTACCCCCTTTGAAGTGGTGGTTCACAGTGTGTATCCTTCTTGGTGAATGGCCTAACCAGGGAATGCTTGATAATGGTGTTGGATCCTGTCCCACGCAGCAGGGCCTCCAACACAATTCCCCTCACACCTTATCCAGGAAGCGGTCTGCGGTGAAGTCTCCAGCCGGAGGGTTCCACCTCTCTGTTGCCACGTGCAGCTCCTGTCCCAGGCCGCAGGTCACTGCATGGACGTCCATCCACCAGCGCGGAAGTGCGGCGGTAGTACTACAGTGGTGAGGGTCCCATTCTGTGGCCTTCCTTACAATACGGATCTATAGTTGGCTCAAGGTCTAACTGGGGCCTAGAGGGCAAGGTCTGGCCTAGTCCAGGAAACTAATGCTTCCTGGACACTACCTTCCTCCTCAGTGCCTCCGTCAGCCTAGTTCGCGGGCTCTCTGCCCGCAGAGTATATCCTGCTATTCCAAGATGGCCGCCGCTCTGCCGACACTCCGCATGTGCTCCTTGCCACAAAATGACCGCCCCCACAAACTCCATTGTTGTGTGGCGCTCCGCCAACCAGCTGAGCAGCGGAGCAGTTACTCCTCACCGGAGGTAAGGAGGGGGGACTCTGCTACATATACAGTGTATATCAAGCTCATGTATTCATGTAACATACCTTGGAGATTAGAACTAAGATCACTGTATTATTTGCACTGCAGTCAGTGGCATAGCCAGACATGCGTGGGCCCCCAGGCAACATTTTTTTCAGGGCCCCATTATGTGTGACCATATTCTGTAGATTTAGCAGTTTCCATCGCTCCCCCCCTCCCTCCCCGCACATGTTGGTGGCCCTGCGAGCCCCCCCCCCCCCCTCTTTACCCTCCTCACGTATTTCTCCCCCCGCTTACACCCCTCCCTCCTAAACCCGTTTCCCTCACCCCCCCCCCCCGCTATCACTCAGTAACTCCCCCCTGTCACGAGAGAACAGACAATATATAGAATAACCGGGCCAGATTGAACAAGATTAGGATATAGTAAACTGAATGAGTTTATTTCTTATGAGCAGAACAGACAATCCATGAAGCAAATAACATTACAGAAATATTCACACTTACTGGGGTTGGACAAGGAGATATTCAGCCGAATAGCAGCTCCTTAGTTGTTACAGTCACGAAAAAGCACAGGAATAGGGGGTGCAAGCAACTATATAGATGCAGGCCCCCATTCCTAAAATGGCAGTTCAGTTATTGGTGAACAGTTACCTTGTCCCAATCACAGGTTGACAGGTAACGCGAGAAGCAGGGTTTACCCAGCCCCTCATTAATACACCCCTCCCCTGTTCCTACTTGGCCAGCCCATTTATAAAAAAAATATGGCCACAGGCATGGGTGCCGTTCTGTCTAGCAAAATGCTTATTGGACAGAGACCGTTCCTGAAAGGGTGTTATATTTAACAGGTCACAATGGTTAGTATCCATCTGTGAGAGCTGGCTGCATATGCAATGAGGCGAGTCACCTCCATTGATGTCAAGGTCTTTTCTCACCTCTAACTTCTCCACGGGGGACCTTTCAAGTATCTTCCTTTGATTGTACAATTACATATCAAAGCTGTCATCTGGCAAGCTTTTTGTCCTATGTCCAAAGTTATAGTAAAAACAGCGATAACTCATAACTATATTTCACATGTCATAAATCGGATTAACGATATGTATGCGACCTGTGTTCTTTGCATAGCAAAACATATCCACATTTCACCTTCGTAGCATGTATATAGCAAAAGTTATAATTTTTTACACTTTATCCATTGTCAGGGATACAATACAATTCTCCCCCTCCCTCCATGTTAATACATAACATAGCAATTAATTCTGCTGAAGCGAGGAAATGCAGATCCACATATACACAATATGGTTAACACTTTCCCTCCCGACATGATTTATACACATACAGGAATATAACACAGACTGCTGGAAAAATAAATCTAAGACCTGGGACGATTCTGCTGAAGCAGGGGGATGCAGATCAACATATACACAGATCCCATTAACCCCTCATACCCCGATCATGACACCCCCCCCACGCTCAATCCAGCTCCCTAAATCCTCCCCTCCTCACATTCATTTCCCCGTCACCCCTGGCCACACACTCATACAAATCCCCCCCTAAAATACAGTACCACCTTCCCGCCCCCACAATACACAAGTCAGAATAATCCCCTACACGCACACTACAATAACCTCCCCGCCACATACAAACACTACAATAACCTCCCCCCCACATTCACAATGCAACAACCTCCCCCCCACATGCACACTGCAATAACCACACACTACAATAACCTCCCCCCCACACGCACACTACAATAACCACATGCACACACACACAATAACCTTCCCCCCACATGCACACTACAATAACCACACACACAACAATAACCTCCGCCCCCACACACACTACAATAACCACAAAACACAACAATAACCACTCACTCCCCACACGCACACTACAATAACCACACACACACACACACACTACAATAACCTCCCTGCCACATGCCACTACAATAACCTCCCCGCCACATGCACACTTCAATAAACCACATGCACACACACTACAATAACCTCCCCCCACACGCACACTTCAATCAACCACACACACACATGTAACCCTGCTTCCCCCCCTCCCCCAGACTCTACGGTGATGTCTAGGGTGCATGAGGGCAGATTACATGCGGTGTGGTGCGTACCTGTGAGGAAAAGGAGGGCTTGAGCTTCCCGCGATGTTGTGGGGGAGCCAGGACCGGGCTTCTGGGGTGGTAGCCTCCATGATCTCTTAGTGGTGCAGCACCTCCATCTTCTATACTCCCAGGAATATGGGACAGGACCGGTATAGAAGAACCCATTGGGTCCCAGGGTAGTACTTTCCAAGTCACACACAGTCTTTACGGATGAAGATTAGTCTCTTTATTTGACAAAGCAACAATATCCCAACGACAAGGGCTTCCAACAGCCGCAACACAATAGCCAGGACGGGTTATACACCACTCGCCTTCGCCCAGATAATTCCTCCTCTCCTTCCCTCCAAGTCACTCTTCCGGCAGGATGGTCTGAGCTAGAGCTTCAATACCCCGTGGCCCACCCCCGAGGTTAGCCTCGCGGTGGGTCTTTAATTCTCCCCATCACCCCTGGCAGTGGGGTGAGGGCATTGGTCCACCAAGTCTATAACTCTATCAGCTCTACTAAAGGACGCTGATTCTTTCCGCTCTCCTTTTGCCAGCACTCTGCGCAGGGGGAACCGTAGTTCTCTCCAAATCCTCGGTCCGATCCGCAGGATTTCTTGACTCATGGCCTGTTAGCGGCACTGCATACTCCCGGCATAACTAACCGGCAACTCCAGACTCTGACTAATCTCGAACGAAGAACAAACTACTCACCGGAGTTGGCTGCTAAATATAGAGCTAGCCCCGCCCCTCGTGATGTCAACAGGACCTCCCCTCGTGCTCACGCCTGCAGCAGAGTCCAGGCCTGCGTCTATCATTCAGGATAGGGCTATTAAGGGGGAAAACCCATGATGATTACTGGTGCCCGATCTTAACAGGACTTACCACAGCAGAAGGAAGATAGGTATAGCCTGTGCTGTTTACAGGGTCTACACACACTACAATAAACCCCCCACACTAAAAATAACCTCTCCACACATGCACACTGCAATAGCCCCCTGAGGATGAGGGGGGAGGGGCTAACTAGGAGGATGAGGAGCAGGGACGGGGGGGGGGAGCAGCTGAGGAACAGAGGTGGGCTCTGACTGTGCATCTGAGGGGTGGAGATAAGACCTAGCTGCTGTTGAGGCGTCTGATAATGTAAATATGCGTAAACGAGGGGAATAATTTTGTCTTTTTGCACCCGAGGCAAGATTCACCAACTGCGCCCCCCTCACTAGCACATTGACAGACACTGAGGCACACACAGCATACTGACAGACACTGAGGAAATACAGTACACTGACACTGAGGCACATACAGCACACTGAATCACAAATAGCACACTGAATCACAAATAGCACACTAACAGACACTGAATCACACACAGCACACTAACAGAGTGTAGCCATGCCACCTGTGGCTACTAACCTGCCCTACTCCTGGTAGTAAGTCCTGGTACAATCAGGCTGCCAGTAGTCAATATGGGTTTCCCCCACTCACTGGAGCTGCACTTGAGTGACAGTGGGAGGCGGCGACATCCGGCCTGAGCATGTCCAATCATGGAATGGATGTGGTGCCCTACTCCTAGCTGTACTTAAGGGCAGTGTCGCCCCAAATTCAGTAGTGCCTCTACCTACTTGAGGGAGGCAGGTCACACAGCCAAGAGCCTGACTATTGGGCCTTCTCTGGTCCTCTTTCCCTCGGTGGAGAGTGAGTGTGTACCATACCTCTGCTCCTGCTAGAGGGGCAGAGAAGAGCTGGGACTGCTGCGGGTGCCCTTGGCCTGTAGTGAAGGTCCAGGGACCATACTTCAGTGAGAAACTGACAGTTGCTGCATTGGGCAGAACCCTGCCATGTACTGTGCTGCACAGAGAAAGAGAATAAACTGTTCCTGTTGTTATACTCCCGCCTAGTGTTTGATCTTACTGGGTGAGAGGTGACAGTTCTACTGTAGGAGATCATCTTCACCTACAGCAGATGGAGGCGCTGCACTGCTAGAGAACCATGTGGGTAATGTACCCCAGAAACGTGATCCTATGTCCCCACTACCATCGGCGGACAGCTCAGCCCTCCTATTACCAGCAGGTATCATGCACCACACGACCATAATGGCAGAATTTCCCAGAGGGTGGGGGAAACACCGTTACAAGAGAAAACTGTAACTGGCAAATTTACACACAAACATACAACATACTGACAAACTGAAGCACACTGAGACTGACACACACACAGCAAACTAACACACAAATACACACACAGCAAACTGAAACACAAATACACACAGCAAACTGACACACAAATACACGCAGCATACCTTCCCACAGCAGCACATGCAGTAGTAACTCCTCCCCCTGATGTCAAGCAGAGCAGGGGCGTGCAGAGCTCGGCCTCAGTTCCACCCCCAGCTTCTGCTGCCTGCTCTCTCTCTCCCGCCGCTCACAGCTTCCGATCCAGCTTTGATGTTGTGCTGTGAGCACTGACTGAAGCTAAGTCACTGCCAGGAGTGGGCCTGCCGGCAAGCAGCTATTAAGGGGCCCGGAGGAGGAAGGGGGTCCTGACTTCAATGGTCGGTCGGCTACACAGCTGGGCCAAATGTCCTGGCTCTCCACCCCTGTCAGCGGGCCTCCCAAGAGTGCTTTGCCCTGGCTGCCCGGCCTATAGCTATGCTCCTAACTGCAGTTACACATACAGAGGAGACATGACTTTAGACCTCAATGTCGTTCCGCCCGAGAAGTATGCTGTTCCTGGGCCCTCACGTGCTATAACAGCATCCTCACCTGCTGTACCACCTCCGAGACCTCCTTCTCTAGCACTGAGACCTACTTTGCCAGCTGACCATTAAACCAGAATGGCCTCATTGAGTCGGCAGCAGCTTCTCAGGATGCATCGGTTAGCCTAATCACGAGATGAACCATCATTTGGCCAGCATGTCCCAAAACTTCAGTTGCCAATTTAGAGTGGTAACCCATCTCCTGCGGCACCACAGCACAAACGTCACCAACATGTTGACCTAACCAACTGCGGTAGTTAATGGGCTCACCTGGGCTATTCAGCAGGCTAGAGAGAGCTTGCATGTAACGTCAATTATTAGAAACGCCAGCTGCATCCAGAAAATCGCTGGTGATAGCAGGGGTTTCACTCCTGATGTCAACTCCAGCTCCTCCTTTTTCAGTGGCTGCACTGAGCATCACACTTACCCAGTAGCCCCAGCTCCATTAAGGCATGGAAAACTATGTTGAAGGGGTCCTAGTGAGCCTGTCCCTTCCTCTGCCAAGAAGAGGAAGAGATTATTTTTCTTTTCTTTTTTTCCCTGTTAATTTTCTCACACAGTGATATAACTGCGTGTGAAGAAATGTTACGCTCACTAGTTCTGTCTCTTGGTAATTATTGTTAAAAAAATAAATAAAAGTTGTATTCTTATTATACACACATAATTTAGTCAGTAAACAATATATATCATATCATGGCAAGTCTCACAAACATATCCTACATTCAATAATCAATAAATAACATTCTGCAGGTTATAACATGAAGTTATTAGGGTACCACTTCAGACCTACCTTTGTTATTTTAGGCAATTCCCAGAAATAACGTAACGATAATCATTGAGTGGCTGTGAGTAATGGCTACTTTTGGTGTGACCTATTTATTTCTCTGCGCTAACATTAACGGAGGTTCATGGATCTGTGATGTTAGGCTAATGGCCAATTAGCATCTCATTTGTAAATGTGTAAGCCGTAAATTTGTAAACGTCCATCTAAAGTTACTGATATGATATATTACTGGTTAACTCGAGGTCATTGTTACGTCACGATAAATAGCGTAACAGATTTGTGCTTTTGCCCCTATGTTTTTTGTGGGGCATAAAAAGTCGAGGTTTTTTCAAGTTGTTGTAGATTTATTTATTTATAAAATATTTTACCAGGAAGTAATACATTGAGAGTTACCTCTCGTTTTCAAGTATGTCCTGGGCACAGAGTAAAACAAATAATACATAGTTACAAGTACAGTTACATAAATGAACAAGGTATACATTATATACAGAGACATTGCGTGCACAGTTAAAGAAAATATATATTATGAGCGTATGAAACAGTTACAGACCAGATTAAAGTGTGAGACAGCCTTAGATTTGAAAGAACTTAAGCTGGTGGTGGATATGAGAGTCTCTGGTAGGTTGTTCCAGTTTTGGGGTGCACGGAAGGAGAAGGAGGAACGTCCGGATACTTTGTTGAGCCTTGGGACCATGAATAGTCTTTTGGAGTCTGATCTCAGGTGATAGGTGCTGTATGTGGTAGGGGTGAGGAGCTTGCCCAGAAAGTATTTGAGGGTGAGACAGGAAAGGTGAACTTTGCGCCTAGACTCTAGTGATGACCAATCTAGTTCTTTGACCATTTCGCAGTGATGTGTGTTATAGTTGCATTGGAGAACAAAACGACAAATTGAATTGTAGAGGGTGTCAAGTTTGCTAAGGTGGGTTTGAGGAGCCGAGCCATATACTATGTCTCCATAGTCAATAATTGGCATTAGCATCTGCTGTGCAATACGCTTTCTGACCAGGAGACTTAGGGAGGATTTGTTCCTGTAAAGTACCCCTAGTTTGGCATAGGTCTTGGTTGTCAGGGTATCAATGTGCATCCCGAATGTTAAGTGGGAGTCAAACCATAAGCCCAGGTATTTAAAACTAGTGACAGGTGTTAGGGTGGTGTTAGCGTTGGTTCTAATCAGGAGCTCAGTCACTGGAATCTTTACAAATTTAGTCTTGGTCCCAAATACCATTGTTACAGTCTTGTCAGTGTTTAAAAACAGTTTGTTTTGGGAAATCCAGTTTTCGAGTCTCAAAAAGTCAGACTGAAGTATGTGTTGTAGGTCAGAGAGGCTATGGCTGTGTGCATATAGGATTGTGTCATCTGCATACATGTGTATTGAGGCTTCCTTACATGCTGTGGGAAGTTCATTAATGAACACTGAGAAGGGTAGGGGCCCCAGAACAGAGCCTTGCTGGACACCACAGGTGATATCCAGGGGGTTGGAGTTAGAGCCTGAGATGGACACATGTTGGGATCTTCCTGATAGGTAGGACTGAAACCAGTTTAAAGCATGTTTCCCTATTCCAGAGCTCTGGAGTTTGTTAAGCAGGATAACATGATCAACTGTATCAAAAGTCTTTGCAAAATCTAGGAATACTGCACCAGTGAGTTGTCCCCGTTCCATTCCACACTGGATTTCATTGCAAACTTTTAGCAGGGTAGTTACGGTGGAGTGTTTGGGATGAAACCCAGACTGGAATTGGCTAGGGAAATTTGTCTTGGTGTAGAAATCGCTTAATTGGGAGTGGACACATTTTTCCATTACTTTGGATAGAATTGGGAGAAGTGAGATTGGCCTGTAGTTTGAGACAGTGTTTTTGTCCCCACTTTTGAAGATTGGGACAACTCTGGCAGTTTTCCAGGTCTTAGGGATATGGCCTGCAGACAGGATAGAGTTGACTATGGACGCAATTGGTTTGGCAATGGCTGGGGCACCAAGTCGTAGGAACCTAGATTGTAGTAAGTCGGGTCCACATTGGCTGCTTAGTTTTAGTTTGAGGAGCGCTTGTGTAATCTCCTCTTCAGATACTGGGCTAAATTGAAAATTGTGGGCAGTGTTGGGAGGGGGTGGGACTGTAGGGATACTCCCAGGATGAGATTCATGTTTGGGGTTTGTGCTGCATTTCGCTAATAAGTTAGTGGCACAAAGATATTATTGGAAAAAATTGAGTGTTGCTGAAAGAAAGATTTCTTTATATAAAAGATTTAATCAGATTTATCCCTTTCAATTAGAGGATGTGACCTAAAGTGGATGCACCTGTTACAAACCACAATTCCCTTAGAACACGGGTGCGCAAAGTTTGTGGGCTGTCCCCGCCTGCCTGCCTGCCAGCCCCAGCGCTCGCCCCCACCCCTCCCCCTTTCACAGGATCCGGCGTCAAATGATGCTGCGGGTCAGGTGACGTCACCCCAGAGAGTCACAGGGGGCTGAGAGTCACAGAAGACAGTCATAAGTAGCAGAGAGTCACAGGAGACAGAGGGGGCAGAGTCACAGGAGACAAAGGGGTCAGAGAGTCAAAGGAGATTGAAGGGACAGAGAGTCACAGGAGACACAGGGCAGAAACTGTCACAGAAAAGAACACAAAGACAGAACAGAAAATATACAAACACATACACAACAGGACAGAACAAATACACACGACAGAAACACACAGCCTCACCTCTCTCTGTCCCGTGTTGCTTCCTTCTCAGCTTGGCCACATCCCCCAGGCTCCTGACACCTCCTCCTGATTGGCTGCTTCTGGGTAATGTAGCCAATCAGGATGGAGGAAACTGCCCAGCCCCCTAGCAACTGCCCTGCTGTCTCTTAGCTCTGGGAGATCGGGGAAATCCTGCTGCACCTTTTTAATCCTCTCATGGAACCCCAGGGTGCCACAGAACCCCGGTTCCCAATCATTGATATAGAGCTTATATTGTCTATATAACTTAGCCAGAGGGCCATATGTGTACCGGCTGCTCTCACAATGCGAGCCAAGGTGGAAGTATGCGTAGTTTGGGGTAAATGCGCCCATGGCCATCCCTTGTAATAGTTGTTAGAGAGTACAAATTGCAGTAGATCTAGGTTTCTGTCACTTTCTTACCCACCATAACTTATTTAATTTGTGGATGAAACCTATCCCAGCTTCATATTGCAAAGCCAGTATAACTATCCTCACACTGATGTAACTCAAAAGGTCGGAGCAGCTGTCTGTGAGTAGGTTTTACTGGCTATGCGATTCTTTACAACAGGTCATGCTGAAAAGCTGTGTAAAACGGCTGCCATAAGCTTACAGGGCTCCATGTAAAATGGTGAATTTATTTAAAGATTGGCTTGTTGACATTCAAAGCACTACATGATCAGGGCCCCAGCTATCTGAAAGAGCTTCTAGTTCCCTACACTCCCATTCGCTCACTCTGATTTGCAAATGAAGGACTCTTAACAGTTCCCAGAATCTCCTGGACTTTCTTTGGGTCCCAAGCTATTAGCCACGCTGCTCCCACTCTCTGGAACAATCTGCCTCGTACAATTTGAGAGGCCTCTTCTGTGGAAATCTATCAAAACAGGCTCAAGTCCTATCTGCTTACCCCGGCATTTAATTAATGAACCACAACCTGTCCAGCATTATATAGCTACAGTAACGTTCCATCCTGTATTGTATCTTTCCTTATGTATGGTCCGTTTTATAACCTTAAATGTTTTCTTTATTTTCCCTTTTTGTAACTGTAAAGCGCTTTGAGTCCCTTTGGGAGAAATGCGCTATATAAATAAAGTTATTATTATTATTAATAATAATATTGTCATTTCTCACAATCCCTGGCTGCAGTGGAAGCACTGTATGCAAAGAGATAATGGCGAAGAGCAGGGTTACAGATCTGTCTGAGATGTGAATGTGCTCACAAGTGATATTTTTTATTTGCAGTCGATCTAGTACAAACCCATTGTATGCTTTATAATGAGTCCCCCTAGTGGATAACAAGGAATTCACTGCTCTGCATACAGAGATTCAATATCCAGCATTACAAGTAAAACATCTTGACTGATAATATAATTATTTATATTGTCTTTATGATCTTTTGGAATAATGTATTCTAGGTTGGTCAATATACGTGAATGTGAATTCATCCATAATAATTAAGCTCTTTCTCTAATAGTGCATGTAGCCATCTTTTAATTTGATCTGCTGGGTCCATAGTAAGTTTGTTATAACATCTTTTGTTAATTAATTGCTTCATAACTTCCTTCTTGTGATACTGGTAACTTAACAGGACTTGTAACTTAACACAACCTTTGTCAGAGGGCTTCATAACAGTTTTCCTCATGGCTTAAATCTCTTAAAGCTTGATATTAGTTGAACTGACGTACCTTCCTACCAAATCTACATTTGAGTTGTATCACACTCATTCAAGACCATACCCACTAGTCCGCACTGTATATGTTAACACTTTGTGGGCGTTCCCATGGTGAAGAACTGGTCATAGGTTTACGTAAAGCTCTAACTGGATAGTGGGTCCTCTGCCTGTCTCAAGTTTGAGACAAGCAATGTCCTGTGCCTGTCACATGTGCCTGTCTCAAGTTTGATATCTCCCAAGTTTCCCAGTAAGTTACTTTTCCACTTATTTGTTTGAAGCCTATCCATGTTATAATGGACCCTGTTACTATGGCCCAAGTAACAATGCCCCCTTATACAAATACCTTTATTACTAAGGGCCCTGCTAAACTGACTTCTACTGCATACTGTGTCTCTCAGTCAAACAACGCAGCCACTTATTGGCCAGGAGTGGCTGCATAAGTCAGTGTACCTGTGCCATACCCACCACCTTATGAATAGATGCTGCAAGTGTTGTTTCCCATCTTTAGGCCAGATCCAGAGAGGTTCTTTAAACAGTGCTGGACCATTATAAAAAATCATTAACAGATGTTATTTTCCCTGAGGTAAAACCTCCCACAAAGCTAATTATATGCAAAAACAAGGACTGTTATATATATCGGATTAGTGTAGGCTTAAAGCCATTTTAAGGTAGCACTGCCTTGCATTCGCTTCAATGTACATGACTCACGTTAATTATGTCTTACCTAAAGGTGGCCATAGTCCCATACAGGCCCTGAAATATAGGGTTTGTTTTCTCTCTCGCCAATTCATATTGTAGGGTTTAAATGGTACCAGTAACGGATTTCCCGTTAGGCCCGGGTCTAGGATGCCAACATTTGGGGGTGGCAAAAATGTCCACCCCCATATACTTTTGCCATGCTCTCAGGCCTGATGGAACGTCACTTAGCTGTTGCGGCTGCCTCCTTACCTGCTTCCCTCCTTCTCAACCCACATCACACGGTGTTTCATTGCCATGGCAACGCAATGTCGCAGCGTCAAATGACTCCAGGACATGCCATGGTAACACGACACCGTACGACATCACATTAGTGACATCCGCTGCATCATTTAACGCTGCAGTTCAGAAGGAGGGGGGGGGAGGACCACAACAGTACCATGGGGCGGCGGATTTTCAAATCCACCACTGAATGGGACTAGCACCACATTTAGGTACGACCTAACTAACATCAGGTTAAATGCATGCTCTAACTATAATGGACTTCTTTGGATTTGCTTTTCTAGGGGGGAACGCCTCTTTTGCATGTTATTAGCACTAATGGCCATTATACTTAACACAAGGCCCTGTCCGGATGAAAAAACACATAACGTTTGTTTATTGATCTTTAAAGACACATTAACACATAACATGGCGTTAAAGTAGGCCAACGTCTTTGTTGTAACGGGTGCTCACCACAAACTGGATGGGACCGCGAGGCTGAGGTCAAGATGTTAGTAGCCACTGACCTACAACAGTATAAACGCACCCGGAGTGCAGAGTAATGGTCGTGTGGCAGGGTCAGGGTAAGGAGAAGTCTGGATGGTAGTATATGATCGCCGTGGTCAGGGATTGAAAAGAGTAGAATCGTCGTTATCCGTAGCTGTGGTCAAGGAGGAGAGAGGGTGGAAGTCAAGAAGCGAGCTGAGGTCAAGGGGTTCAGAGAAGGCAGGTACGAGCTGTGGTCAAAACGGGAAGCAAAACAAGACAAGGCAGTAAGTTGCTTGAGGCAAGCACATCATACACAAACCTGAGTTTATGCTCAGCCAGTTTGTAGGAGAGCTGGCTGAGCATTTAAAGGACAGGCAGCCAATGGAAAGGCAGCACACAGGTGCAAGGTAACGAATGTAGGACATCCGAGAGCTGCAGGGTAATGAGTAGTTAGACGTATGCTGTCCACTGATAGGCCAGGGCAGAATACACTACAGGTGTGGAGCAGCTGATGAGAGTGTTAACCCCTTGTTTGCCTGTGTCCGCGCGGCGCCTGCGTGTAGGTAGCATGCGACGTGCGTCGCCCATGTCGTCACGGGGCGGAGCCTGGGACCGGTCCTTGGTGTATTTTCTTTCCAAGTGGTGCGGCGCCTGCATGTAGGTTGTAGCTGACGGGCGTCACCCTTGACGTCGCGTGGTGCTCACGGAGACTTGGCCGTAGCCCGATCCTGACACTTGTTAAGTAAATAACGGATCTCTGTGAATCTGGGCCTTTGTGCCTGCTGCAATTCCCACCTATGAAATGAACATGTCTTTTAGGTTTATTTGCACAGTTAGAGAACCAAGACCTAGATCTACAAAGCTCCATTATGTCGGGTCACCTAACGATCCGTTATCAAACTCCATAATGGATATTATTTTCCCTGGGCTTAACCCAAATACACAAAGCTAATTTTATGCCAAAACGACATCTGTTAGTTATCTTATTAGCATAGGCTTAACAGTAAATTTAAAGGCTTCTGCGCGAATGTGCGTTAAACAAGTTAGTGTTAGCATATGCGTTAAACCATAGTTCTACACATGCGCAATGACAAAATTCATTGCAATGCCCGTTAACATCTAATACAACCCATGTGCAATAAAAATAGTAGTGTGCAAGCGCGTTATCTTACTTTAATGCACATAGGCATTATGTTACAAACAATCAAGCTGTGCTAATTCAGTATAAATAGAAGTTATAGATGTTTAGGCAAGATGTCACAGGCAGCATCTAGTGATCCCTCTAAGCAGTCAGGTAAGATCAGGATGCAGAGGTTCACAGCAGAGGAGATTGGTAGTCTCAATCAGCATAGTACACAACCAAGCAAAGCTTTTTGGGGAGCTATGCTATCGCACTGTACTGTACCTCAGAAACAAAGTGGGATATGGAGGACTATCCTGGAGGAAATAAATGCTCTGGGCCATGCTGTGAGGACAAAAGATATGCTGAAAAAGAGATAGGAAAACAGCAAAAGGAAACAAAAATTTAAAAAACCTCCGACAATGCGAAGGCTGCCAGAAGGACAGGAGGTAGTTCACCTCACTCTAGAACCACATGAACGGCGGATGATGGAAGTGATATCCAGCTAACAGTTGGTCAGTCTGCTCAATTTTATAGACACGTCTGACATGCAACAGGAGGAAGGTGGTAAGTGATCTAGCAATAAATATGAATTACAATGACCTATTCACAATGTCCTAATTTACATAACATTGTAAAATGTTAGGCCTGCATCAACTATTTATTTAGAAGCTTTTAGCATGCCTCTGGCAACAATCATATGAATGTGAGTAAAGGCGTGTAAAATCTTAACACAGTTTAGGTCAGCTTTGGCTCATTGTTAAAAGCATTTTATGTTAAAAAATAAATAAATATATATATATCTATATATATGCAAATACAACTGTATGCTCATCTGCATGTCTTAGGCAGGTCTGCAACCCCGCCTTTCCCCATTATGTTAAAAAATATATACCATCACGTTTTAAGTTATGGTGGGTGAAAAAGGCAACAAGAAACCTCCACCATATTGCATATAGCAAATAAAAAGATCACTTGTGAGCACATTCACATGTCTTAGGCCTTGGCCATGTTTGGCGCATGCTCGCTCTCGCTTGCTGCCGCTCGCTCTACCAGGATCTTTTTGCTGTCCTTACAGAGGAGACAGCAAGCGCTTGGGTGGCGGGTATCACTGTGTGTGTGTGTCACTTGGTAGCTGTCAGTGTGTGTGTGTCACTGGGGAACGTGTGTGTGTGTGTGTGTGTGTGTGTGTGTGTGTGTGTGTGTGTGTGTGTGTGTGTGTGTGTATGTACAGTATGTATAGTTATGGTGGGTGAAAAAAGGCAACAATAAACCTCCACCGTATCGCATATAGCAAATAAAAATCTCACTTGTGAGCACATTCACATGTCTTAGACAGGTCTGCAACCCTGCCTTTCACCATTATCCCCAGCATACAGTGCTTCCACTACAGCAAGGGATTCTGGGAAATGACATGCAAATGAGTACAATGTTGCCTTTTTGCTTCAAGTCCATGTTGCCATGGACAAGCTTATGTGAAAAGCAGAGTTGCAGACCTGCCTGAGACATGTCAATGTGCTGATCATTATATTTTCCTTTGCTCTATGCTATACGGTGGAGGGTTTTTGTCACTTTTTTTCACCCACCATAACCTTAAATAAGTTATCTTTTTAGAAACCCCCCCAAAATGGCCTATAAAAATGACTTGCTAGCAAGTTCAAGTATTAGTCGCAAGATTATTGGCATGTAGCCTGTGCAAAGCATATGATCTTCTAATAATTGAATCTGTCAGACAGTCGCACACTCTGGCCCTAAAGCATGAAACTATTTGCTATAATCCAATACAAAGTGAGAGGTTCTGATTGAGAGGGATTTTTTTTTTAATCCTTTGACAAGCAGAGGGGGTCATGAAACTGTGTTTTTTTTTTTTTTTTTAAATGGCTAAAGAATGTGTTGTTTTGTGTTACACTTCTACCTTGCATCTTGTTTTTTTTATTATTACCAAGTAATATATTGGTATTACCAAGTAGTAACCAAATTTCCCTGCCTTTGTTTTTGTTGCTCTCTTCAGTGGCAGGCTGTCTAGTAGCACAAAATGCCCAACGTGCTGTGGTACTAGGCCACGTGACCAGCCAAAGGGTCATTTCTGTGCAGAGTCTTGTGCTGTTCTATCTACAGCAACACGCCACTCGAAGGGTTAACGCGCGTTAAGATTTTCTTTTCCGCAAGAGAAAAGGAAGGCTAGTAGATAGGAAGACAGTATCGCAAGAACGAAAAGATTTCATTAGCACAGATACCAAGGTGGTGTCACAAAAGCATGTAACGTGTGATGTAAATTACAGGTAACAAGACGCCTGGCGCCGAGCCTGATATGATTCATCTCTAGTTCTGCAAATCAGGAGCAACAGGAACGACACCTCCTGTGCAGAGGGTTGAAACAGGATAGTTTTGTATTTTACCCTTATGGCATGGAGTACCACTATTATTTTTATATAAATATAGCAATGAATCTCAATATAATTTTATGGAACGGATTTGACAATTTCAGTGCTTTTTTCCATGAGCCAAAAGCCCGGAGGTGAACTGCTTGTGTTTTGCCAGGAGCTGTGCCAGTGCCGGCCAACGGATGGAAACTGCTCTTGCTGTAAGGAGTGTATGCTGTGCCTGGGGACACTCTGGGACGAGTGCTGCGACTGTGTGGGTAAGTTTGTCCTTCATGTAACCCTTCTTTATTTCCCTAGATTGATTGAGACATACTAGGGCGGGGGCCCGAGTCCTGCTCCTCAGTATCTACTTCACACTAACCAACCAGTGGAGAGCCTGGTTGGGGTCAGACATTGACAAGACACGTATATTTAAATAGCAATGTTTTTGTATTCATGTAACAACACAATGATCCCGTTTTGAGGACCCAATACACTACTTATGGCAGCTTATCAGAATAATCAACCCATATGTGTATCGATGTGCTACTTTCTCTCTGTGTCTCTTTCTCAGTCCCAGTAGCCCAGCACTTATGAAGAGGGCCCGGGTATTTTATTTATTTATAAAATGTTTTACCAGGAAGTAATACGTTGAGTTGTCTCTCATTTCAAGTATGTCCTGGGCACAGTTATGATGACAGATACATGGTTACAAATACATTGTTACATTAAGTGAGCAAGGTTATACATTATATACAAGACATTGCATGCACAGTAAGAGATGATATATGTTCTAGGCGTATGTAACAGTTACAGACCAGATTAAAATGTGAGATGGCTTTAGTTTTGAAAGAACTTAGACTGGTTGTGGCTGTGAGTCTCCGGTAGGTTGTTCTAGTTTTGGGGTGCATGGTAAGAGAAGGAGGAACGGCCGGATACTTTGTTGAACCTTGGGACCATGACCAGTCTTTTGGGGTGAGGAGCTTGTTCAGATAGGCGGGTAGCTTGCCCAGAAAGTATTTGAAGGCAAGACAAGGAAGATGAACTTTGCGCCTGTAGGTGCCGGCACAGCATTGTAGCTCGTTTTGGCTACTGATGTGTGCACAGTTACAGGCCTGTTTCTTTGCAATGACTTGGGGTAACTCCTGTGTACTGACAAGGATATTGTAGGGGTTATCCCTTAGCTGTTTCTCCTTGTTAGTTACTCATGTATCCTGGGACCCTGTAGCCTGCAGGTTATCATTGGACCTTTACTGTTCTCTCTGTGGTCGCTCCGACCCTGTGTTACATGATAACTCCACTCCCGCACTGATCTTTCTCTCCTCGGTTCCTTTGGGACAGGGACTGCTATCCTCTCTCTCTAGCTCTTCCCACCTCGTGCTCCGCTTGGAACGTTTAGCCTCTCCTTAGGCTCCTGATAACCAATCACATGAACACTCCTTTGGGTTCAGTGATTGATGGGCGAGCCTGCCCATCATTACCTAGGTATCCTTTGAAGGGGGTTACATTCATATGGAACCTACAAACTATAGCATAGAAACACACTTCACAACCAGAATAAAGCCACAGTCCCATTTAGCCACACATAATAGATTTAAATAAAAGCAATCCATCATGCAATGTGGTTTTGTAATTCTTGTTTGATCATTTCAGGTGTGTGTGTGTGTGTGTGTGTGTGTGTGTGTGTGTGTGTGTGTGTGGCACTGCAGACAGGCGGCACGCTCGCAGGCCATTGACCACTACCTTCGTTCTGTAGGGGACAGGGGTGGTGGCTGGGGGGGCGTTGTATATATATATATATTGTGTACAGAATAAAATAATTTGTGCAAAACCCTTTAGTGATAATGCACAAGTTGCAGTCCATACATCAGGTAAGTGAACATAGTAAAGTGCAAAATGAAACCATACAATGTAGAGGCTTTTTTCTTCTTAGCGTCTCCTAGTACCAGGAATCCTCAAATTGATTCAGAGAAAAGTGAACTTCAGCTTGTAGTTGTAGATAGACACATTCATACAAGTTTTGGTGCAAAATATTACACTCACATTTTGTACATGCCTATGTTCCTTGTACAGGGGTCTTTGAGGGTCTTTTAGGTGGTCCTCGTCCAGTCTTCGTATTATTATCTCCTGCTCCTCGCTCGTGAGTCTGAAAGGATACTGGTACTCTCACCCATCGTGCTCTTCCTGTTTGTGACGTCTCGCGTCTCGCGGGAAGCTGGTCAGGTGGTGTTTCAGCTGGAACACAGACCTCCGGACACCTCTCTCTCCTCTGCTCACGATTACTCCTTAGTCTAAGGCCCCGCTCCCTCAGTCAGCGCGCCCGCACTGCAGACAGGCGGCACGCTGACAGGCAATTGACCACTACCTGCGGTCTGTAGGGAGCAGGGGTGGTGGCCGGGGGGGCGTTGTTTGAGCGGAGGGACCCACTACTCTCCCCCTCCCTCCACATGCCCTCTGCCTCTAGCTGGGCGCACCTCCCTCCTCCCGAGCCGGCCAAAAGTTAACCACAAAAAAACCAAGACACACACACAGCTTCCCTCCCTGCTCCCCTCCACTCACACACACAGGCACTCACACACAGGCAAATACACACACGGGGGGGGGGGTGAATCAGAACGGGGATCGGAGCAGAGGGGGGAAATCGGACTGGCTCCCTTGCGTCACATGACGCGACACTCTCCGAAACTCAAAAGCTCCTTGTAGCTCCGGCTGGCTGACGCGTCACAGCACGCAGTCAGCCACGCCGGAAGGAGCCTGTGGGGACCTCCAGAACGGAGGCAAGCAGCTGGTGGCCCGCGGCCGCGCACGCTGCCAGCTGCAGCGGGACCAAGGCCTTAGACTCTACACGTTTCACCTCATAGGCTTCATCAGGTGTCTAAAGAGCATGTGTCTGGCTAACATTTATATACTCTATATGGCTAAGTTTTTAATTATTGCTCAGATAGATTTAAAAAAATACATTATAATTACATTGTTTCCTATTAAATGTGCAAAAGATATCCATATATTCATATCTAACTCCTTATAAAATACATCCACCTAAAAAAAAATTAAACAATTTATACATATCAACCAATATTATTAATATTAATATTAAATATTAAGAAAGATACAAATATATATATATATATATATATATATATATATATTAGTCTATATTATGATGTAATTATAATGTTTTTTTTAATCTAATTGAGCAATAATTAAAAAGTTAGCCATATAGAGTATATAACCTATGAGGTGAAATGCATAGAGTCAAAGCACAGCTGGGAAAAGACAGTTATAATTGGGGTAGGCCCATGTATGGGTAAGCCAGGATTTTAAAAAGGTATAAGTGTTTTATTCTGTGTGTATTGAGGCAGAGCTTCTGAGAACCATGAAGTGATATCAGCAAGAATACAGCTCTCCACTCATGACTAATATTACCTGTAAATAACTATATGATGCTTTCTATCTGTCTTGGAATAAATACTGGAACAAGAATCCGTTCCGTGGAATTATTGACTGAGATAGAAATACCCATCTTCAAGGTTAAAGAAGCAATCCAAGCAATATCCTAAGTGGTTTTTTTTTTATTAATCAGTGCTGTAGTATTAGATAATACTTACTATCTTTTTTATTTTAAATGTCAACTCTTTATTCCATTTTAATGGGTTTTAATATACTAGAATCTTTTGATTTCTATAGCAGGTTTTAGAAAACCTCCCCAGCAGTGCAAAATCTTTGTAACACTTTCCTGTTTGTGATAATTTGTTGCCAATGTTCCCAGCAGTTTGTGCTGCAAACTGTAACAATAGATCATGTTACCTAAGTGATATAAGAATACATTATAGCTGCTGAGTTGCACTGACTGAAGGATTGATTTGAAACTGAAAGGCAACCATTTAGTGAACCCGGGGAAGCAAGATTTTGCTGATCGATCACGGGAAACCGAATCGATTGTCAGCTTAGATAATTAGTTTTCAATAAAGGTAATCAAATTCTGCATGTATCAATTATTATTTTTTTAAGATGCTTGGATGGCCTCTTTAAGGGTCCTGTCACATTCGGCACATGCCCTTTCAAGACACCAAACAGTGGATTAATTAACAACATCATCATAATATATCACACACTGCAAATGTTTTTTTTATATATATAAATGACTAACACAATTCTATCCCTCCATCCGTAATATCCTCTGCTCCAACAGGATGGGCCTCTGTATGTTATTTGAGATCTAGCTCTACAGTATGTTACCCGCTTGTTCAATAATCTATTGAACACAGCATTTTCACCACAGCAGGAGAGCCATGACTCCAGGTACAGTGTTAACAAAATCTGGTCTTCATCTTTAATTAAAACCCATAATTGTGGCTGGGATCTACAAAAAAGCAGCGTGGCACCTTTTCCTTTGAAATTACATGGAGATTACTGTTTTCTAAATATCGTCGTTGTACAGGTAAAAGTCATTAATTACATTCTTTGAGTACTGAGGAAAAGGCGATTTAAATGTACTTTTTCACAGGGGAAAAAAAATCTGTCTTTAAAAAGAAAGGTATTTTGATATGACAAGTTCTGAAGATTAGGTGTCTTTAATTAGTTTTTAAATAGAAATGTCAAGAAATTCCCAGTCAGGAAGTCCGGTTTTGCTTAATGAGTTTTACCCCTACAATGACAATATGATATATACGGCATATTAGCAATCTCTCTATCCTCTCCTGCACCTATCCACCTTTTCTCTCTCCCCCTCTATCTCCTGTACTCTACACAAGTGGTCATGCTGCAGTCACAACAACTCCACTTCCGTTTGTTTGTTTTTTCTCTTTCTCTTATATCTCTCTCTCTCGTCGTATCTCGATCTAGCTGCTCTCGCTTCGAGATATGCTATCAGTATAGTCTAGATATATATATAGATCTGTAGCTCTGTCGCGCTCTTAGAGCTAAAGGAATAACATCAAGCATCATCACCCAAGTAACGAAAGCAATCCCTAACTCCTAGACCTGGAATCTAGCAAGGATCGCATCTCTCCCTCTTAACGACTCGCAAGATCGTCCTAGTCTCAAGTGCGATCCAGGGAATCGAACATCTCGCCGATCTATTCTCGGTCGACTATCGATATCTTGAGGCTATCAGCTATATAGCTTGTGACTCTCTCGGATCTCTATATCCTCTCCTCACTCCTCCCTCTATATCTATACTCTGCGTATCTATATCTCTAGCTCTCTCTATCTCACTCTCTGACCTGTGCTCGCGCCTCAGATCTCTGTATCTACTATCTCTCTATATCGTCTCTCTCTCTCTCTCATCACAGCATTCATGGGGTGCATAGAGATTATAGTTATGTATATATCTCTAGGAATAATTTTAAAAATGATTTGCGTAATTTAGATTGGAATGGTTGTATTATATTATATGGTATGTTTGTATAAAACATCTGAATATCTATAAGATGTAAGGTGGCTTGTTATGTTGGTGTATTGTAACTGGATGGTGGGGGTTGCTAATTACAATAGCTGCACTTCTGTAAGGCAGGCACATTTGGCTCATTCATTAAACTTTACATTTTATTGCCACTGGTGTAACTTTAAAAAAAGTAACGTCTTTAGAAAACAAATAAAAACATAACAGTATAACAAGTAATAACAACTATATTCACATAACAAACTATGATAACGGTATTTCCTTCCCTTTCTATCAGTGGCAGTGGATGGTCCACGGACGCCCCTCCTTTAATGCCATATGTCATAACGTTGTGTAGATGAGGACCCTATTGACGGATGGGAAGTAGCACTTGAACCCACAGATACTCCCAGTGTGCTGGTTTGAGAAGGCGGACGCATGGGTTTTACAGCTTGCTCCAGCTAGATAGTTTTTTTTTTTACTGCTGCTGTTGTTTGTGTCATGTAGTGATGCAGGGCTGCTTCTAGCTGTGATAGCACAGCTTTAGTTTGGCTTGCCTGATCATAGCCACTCGGCGTTGCCTGCATAGGTGAGAGGTGAGTTGCCTAAAACCTCTGGATATCAGTCTATTTCCCCATAGCAATTTATTTTGAATTGCCAATATGGCCCTATCATTATCCTCTCTGACAAAATTACTGTTAGCTTGATACTGGATACTCTTTCAGAAGGTACTCTGTCTGGGGTAGTTTGCACTGAAGATGGGGTAGGTGTGGCTGAGAAATGTGGCTCCTCTTGTATAGTAACTGCTGCAGTAGAAGGAAAACCGTCTTCTCCCTTTCACTTCAGGGATTCTTGCTCCTGTGGGATTTCACTGAGCACTGGCACATGTCCATTGAGATGGTCCTAAATTAAGGTAAATATATAGTACATGTTAAAAGCAATGAAAAGAGAAAAGACAGCGCACAACTCTCATGATGTATTATTTAAAACTATATTGTGCTAAAGTGGACAAAAGTGAGTACACAGAGAGTGAAATCGTCTCATTGCCGCCGTGCACCCCAAAACTGGAACAATCTACCGGAGACTCACAGCCCCCACCAGTCTAAGGGCCTCATGCAGAGAGCAGCGCTAGATTAAATTGGAGAGTTCAAAAAAATTTAGCTTTATTGGAGAGTTTTTTTCTCCATATGCAGAAAGGGCATAAAACTGCCTTTCTGCATATGGAGAGTTTCAACCAGCGCTATGAGCGCTGTTGAAACTGTTGGGAAAAAAATCGCGTTTTTTTTTTTTTCTCCCCCCTCTGGCCAGCCTCCTGCCAACTTTTTTTGGCGGAGGTAAATAGAGAATTTCTCTCCATGTTATTGGCGCGATCAGCCACTAGATGGCGATCGCGCCTTTCTGAATATGGATATTTTTAGAACAGGGGAAATTTAGGTTCTCTCCGGTAGCTCGGCGAGAAACACAAAAAAAAAAAAAAAAAATGGCGCTTTTTTTAAAACTCGCCAGTACCTGCCGTTCTACAGGCATTTCTCTCCAATAAATGCCGCTATTCACATTACCGCTGCTCTCTGCATGAGGCCCTAAGTTCTTTCAAAACTAAAGCTGTCTCACGTTTGAATCTGGTCTGTAACTGTCACATACGCCTATAATATACAGTTAGGTCCAGAAATAATTGGACACTGACACAATTTTCATAATTTTGGCTCTGTACACCACCACAATGGATTTGAAATGAAGCAACCAAGATGCAATAGAAGTGCAGACTTTCAGCTTTAACTCAAGGGGTTGAACGAAAATATCGTATGAAACGTTTAGGAATTGCAACCATTTTCATACACAGTCCCCTTATTTAAGGGGCTCAAATGTAATTGGACAAATTAACACAATCATAAATAAAATGTTCATTTTTAATCCTTTGTCGAGAATCTTTTGCAGGCAATGACTGCTTGAAGTCTGGAACGCATGGACATCACCAAATGCTGGGTTTCCTCCTTTGTGATGCTTTGCCAGGCCTTTACTGCAGCTGTCTTCAGTTGTTGTTTGTTCGTGGGTCTTTCTGCCTTGTCTTCAGCAAGTGAAATGTATGCGCGATCGGGTTGAGATCAGGTGATTGACTCGGCCACTGCAGAATATTCCACTTCTTTGCCTTAAAAAACTCCTGGGTTGCTTATGCAGTATGTTTTGGGTCATTGTCCATCTGTAAAGTGAAGCGCCGTCCAATCAACTTTGTTGAATTTGGCTGAATCTGAGCAGACAATATATCCCTATACACTTCAGAATTCATCCGGCTGATTCTATCTTCTGTCACATCATCAATAAACACTAGTGACCCAGTGCCATTGTAAGTCATGCATGCCCATGCCATCACACTGCCTCCACCGTGTTTTACAGATGATTTGGTATGCTTCAGATCATGAGCTGTTCCAAGCCTTCTCCATACTTTTTTCTTCCCATCATTCTGGTACAGGTTGATCTCAGTTTCATCTGTCCAAAGAATGCTGTTCCAGAAATGTCTGGCTTTTTTAGATATTGTTTGGCAAAGTCTAATCTGGCCTTTCTATTCTTGAGGCTTATGAATGGTTTGCACCTTGTGGTCAACCCTCTCTATTTGCTCTCGTGAAGTCTTCTCTTTATGGTAGACTTGGATAAAGATATGCCTACCTCCTGGAGAGTGTTCTTCACTTGGCTGGATGTTGTGACGGGGTTTTTCTTTACCATGGAAAGGATCCTACGATCATCCACCACTGTTGTCTTCCGTGGATGTCCAGGCCTTTTTGTGTTGCAGAGCTCACCAGTGGATTCTTTTTTTCTCACAATGTACCAAACTGTTGATTTGCCCACTCCTAATGTTCCTGCTATCTCTCTGATGGATTTTCTTTTTTTTGCAGCCTAAGGATGCCCTGTTTCACTTGCATTGAGAGCTCCTTTGACCGCATATTTTGGGTTCACAGCAATGTCTTGTTGTAACGGATCAGGGGACTCATGCTTCCCAGCGTGTCCCCGTCAACCTTGTTCCCACGACTTCCAATCACCCTTCCTTCCTGTGTTCTCACTCTCTCCCTTCCTTCTCTCACCATCGCTCCTCCGCGGCGTGGTTTGTGTACCCTGACGCGCGTTCGGGTCACGTGCGCGGCCCCCGCACTGCGCGCGCACATTCCCGGCCACTTGCTACCCTCTGCGGTACCAGCACCCCTCGGCGTACGCCTGTATCCCCAGCCCTCACATTACCTGGCTCCTCCGCCTCTCCTTCCCTTCCGCCTCCGATGCCAAACGTGCCAGCGGCGATGCATACCTCGCACCCTGTGACACGCGTGGTGCATGTGCATAACACACTTACAGAAGGCGCGCGCACCCGCTCCAGTTATTTGCCGCCCCTAAACTCTAGCTCCGCCCCCCGTGGCTTACAAGCTATTTCCCTTGATTATTTCCCTGTCTCCTCCCCTGCTCTCTCAGACCTATCCCTGCAAACTCTCACTCAAGCCGCCTCTGCTCCACCTCTCTTCCCTATTGGTCCTCCTTCCTTTATAACCCTTCTCCGTCCTCTTAGTCATTGCTCTGCATAGCTTTCCTGTAGCTCCTGTGTGTGCAGTGTCTATGCCTAGCTCCCTTGTCTATTTCAGCGCTGGTTCCTGTCCCTGCCCCTGTTTGGATTCCCTTGGTTTGAACTTGTGTACTGCTTTGGATTTGACTACTCTACCTTCTCCTGCCCTTGAACTCTGGCTTACGGACATCACTACGCTGCTTTCTCCAACACTTGAACCCTGGCTTACGGACATCACTATGCTGCTCTCTCCAACCCTTGAACTCTGGCACACAGACATTACTCTCCGATCTCTGGCACCCCGGACTCAGCAAGTATACGTTAACCCTTTCTTACCAGGCCCAGCAACGCATTACCACACTCCGGGCACGCCCTCACTGCTGTGGGTGTGTGTTATACCCTGACCCACCTCAGTACTGGGGACTGGCCAGGTCTGCGGGCATACAGGCGTTACACTTGTATATAATGTATACCCTGTTCACTTATGTAGATGTAGCCTAGCCTCCGGCCGCTACTTCTTTTCCTGGGCCAATTCCTTCAAATATGCCTTGTGTGCTTTTGCAGTTTTGGATATATTAGATGTCACCAAGGGCGGGCCTAGCAACAGCCTGAGAGTGTCAGCCTGAGGGGTGGGTACTGATTGGACAACATACTAATGATCTATTAGTATCCAGATCTGGCTTGTTATTATTCAGAGTTTCAGTGACATCCAAAGGATATAAATACTGGCACATTCCTAAAGTGGGTGTCTCCCTTTCCTCCCCCTGTGGAGTGAGCACCATCTATCCTTTATCTCACTAGGGGATGTGAGGAGGACTCCAGAAAGCCTGGTCTGGGCCTCAAGCCTTATCAGTGTACTTTCAATAGTGGAAGCTGGGAGAAGAATGCACCTGCTTTGTACATCTGCTCTGATTGCAATAAATACCTTGGGACCATCATCAGTGTGTTCCAATGTCTTGCTGCTGAAAGAAAGGTGTCAGTATAGGCTATCCTGCTGCTATCCAGAGGATCCATGCTGACTGGAGGCGCTGGGTACCCTGTAAACCTATCCTGTTCTCCCCATAACACTGCGGAGCACTCAGCCCTCCTGTTGCCAAACAGGTACAGCACAACACCTAAATGGAGTAGCCAGAGAAGCAGATGACTCCAATCTCACTCAGGGTGGGGGTACAAGGGCTACATTTGGAGGCGCTGCTGAGATTTTGTTATGCTCACAGGACAGGTTTTTACAACAGCAGGACAGCAGGACTTATGTGTTTATGCATCACAGACTGTTATATGCTTTCCCTACTATGAAAGGAAAGAGTGAATCTCTCCTTGAGGCTTCACCAGGGAGGGGGTTACCCAGGCCCTTGCCTAAAGAAAGAAAATATGTTGGGGCGTACACTGGCCTTCGTGCCAGGGAGTGTGGTCACCCTCATATCAGCACATACTACCAATATGTGGGGTGTACCCTGGGTTCTGCCAGGGAGCATGGATACCCACATCCTCCGCTGAAAATATGTTTGGGGCGTACTCTGGGCTTCGTGCCAGGGAGTGTGGATACCCTGCATATCAGAATAGAAGAAATAAAGTTGGGGCGTATCCTGGGCTGTGTCTCAGGGAGCGTGGTACCCACCAATAAAGAAAGCAGCAAGGGGACAGGGCCTCTGAGTTGTCACCAGGGACCCCAGTGCACCCACTCATCGATGTACTGATGAGCTGAATAGGTGGGCGTTCCCCAAGGCGCCAACGGGGAGCGTGGCACCCATATAATCAAGTGCAGCAGAAAATATGTTTTATTGTGTGTGGCTCTTGAAGAAACAAAAGGAGTTATGCATGTACTGTTTAGCAATCCAAAATGGTGGTTCCCGATGATACCCGGGAATCTGCATGGTTGCTGGACTCTAATTTACAAAATGGCGGTTCCCGCCGATACCAGGGAAGCCGCATAGTGTTTTGCAAAAGTTTCATGCAGTTGCAAGCTTTTGCTGCAACAGTTTGCAAGAAAACAGTGCAAACTGCCGAAACTACGCCCCCTTCCTTGCTCCTGATTGGACTATCGTCTTCACCAGGGGGAGGGCTGGGTGTGCCAAAACGGAGCAAACAGGATGTGAAGAACCAGATTGCATGTGTATTCTAACAGCACTGATGTGTATACAGAGCTGCTTCATCCTATTCACTATGGCAGAAATTTGTAAAGTCTATGAGCTGACCGGAGGAGTCCAGGTGATCAAACACCCAGATGACACTCTCTTGCTAGGAGTTTGCCCGCTGTGCGACTATCCAGGCGGACAGCTACAGGGGATGGGGAGTTGCCCGGTTTGCTGAATACCTTACCTAAGGCTTAAACCAGAGGAGAATTTACGGCCCAATCCTGATATAAGCACTGAAGAGCTGCGGACGATATACACCCTGGTGAGCAAGCTGTTGCTACTGGCTCAAGGATCTGCCGGAGATGTCCCTCGGCACTACCTAGCCATGGTATATGAACTGTTCAACCCTGACCTGCAAGTGTTGACCAACTATCCAGAAGCCGAGCTGAGTATAGAGCTACACTCTGTGCGCCATGTGGGGCGGAAAGAAGGCTCCCTTCTGGGCCCTACAGCTTGGGTGAGTGCCTTCCAGAACGTGCCCAATGCCACCTTGCCTCCGGAGCTGTCCTTTACCATGTCCTTTACCATGTCCTGTGTGACATCTACGCCGAGTAGCCAAACGTCTGAGCCCCGTGGAGAAGCGCCACCCGCATACTGTGAGGCACGCTCTGCTACTGCTCCAGAAAGCTGTTCCAAGAGGGAGGAATCTGCGGAGGTGATCGTCATCGGTGAGTTGGAGAATGAGGCCGATGACATCCCTGAGGTACCTGCCGAGACCTCCTATGTACCCGAGTCTGCTGCGGAGCTACAGGTTCCGGTAGTCGTCGCTGGAGACCAAAGATTGATCCACTATGCTGATCCGTGCTGGGACCAAGCGCAGAAGGCTGCGGATCTTTACCTACATCACCAAGAGGAGATGCCACAGGCCCGCGCTAAAGCTGCCGCCTACTGTACGTGACCGCTGCGGAGCGCCACTACGATGTGCTGAGGCTGCTGGAGCAATTTCCTTGCTGCGAAGTGCCGGCCGGCACCACCACAGATGCCTGTGATTTTATACCGATTACAGCTCCACCACCGAGAGTCGAGAAGGCCGCAAAGCCATCCAGCCAGACGGGCTTACCTGCTACCGCTGTCAATCCGGTGAATGAGAGGTCCGTTGTGGACCCCTTCCTCCTTCGTTGCAGAGAACAGAAGGAAGCGCGAGACTCTCTCAATGCCACCGCCCTGGCTGAAGCCCGATACATTAAGGCTAAAGGCCGCAGTCAACTGAATCTGGCCGGGACAGTGGACTGTGCTATCACTCCTCCCGTGGAGACTCCCAAGAGTTTCCTCTCCAGAGACTTTAGTGTGCCCACTTTTCCCCATTCTGCCCCAGTCACTGTCATACCTACACCTTCTGTCCCGCCATCCACCACCACCTAGAGTCCTAGAGTAAGACCCCTGACTCCCAGGCCCTTATCCCCAGTGAGTCCTGTGGCCCCAAACAGTACTGTCAATCATGATGATATGCATGTTGTATCTGTTAAGTCTGTACCATGGGGGGACCGGATGGAACAGGAGGACAAGTCTTCATTAGAACCCGTACCGAAGGAGTCAGTTAGAAGTAGTATGTCAGGGTCAGTGACTGCCTTATCTCCGGTTAGGGAAGCAACTGTAGAACCACCATTATGGGAAGGGGCCTTGTTTTGGGTTCTACCCGGCACAGCCAGTGATTTAAGTTTAATGAAGTACAGCCGAGCAGAGAGAGTGCTAGTACATAGATTCCATGAGATGGGATATGAGTACCCATATCTCCCAGAGAACCTCATGAGAACACATGATGGAGTGGGTGGAGGAGGCTATAGTAGTACACTTAGCCAATACTGCTAGAGACTCCAGGAACCGTGACTTTGATGGGGAAAAACACCTACTCAAGTTTTGGGTAGTGGGCCGCAACATACACCTAGACAGAGTAGAGTACATCTCTGAGTCTGGAAAAAGGAGGTGTTACTCTGTTAAAGTACCTGATGGTCAGGGTAATATGATTAAAAAGCCTAATCCAGCCCACTACTACTAAGGTAGCCCTGACACACTTCCAGCATATCCAGGTTCCAGTTGGGGATGGGTATTCAGTATGGTACTGTGTTTTGCAATGTATATGCAGATGTTAATGCATTTGTTTATGTTATGTAATTTATGGGTTGTTGTACAGTATGGGATATTACGCATACTGTAGTCCAAGAGTGGGCGTTGGAATTTTTCACCAGGGGGAGGATGTAGCCTAGCCTCCGGCCGCTACTTCTTTTCCTGGGCCCTACCAGTATAAGTTCTGATAGGTGCAGGAAGTGGATGGGCTAATTCCTTCAAATAGGCCTTGTGTACTTTTGCAGCTTTGGATATATTGTATGTCTTTATTTATATAGCGCCATTAATGTACATAGCGCTTCACAGCAGTAATACATGTGGTAATCCAATAAATAACAGATAATATAAATAACAGATCATGGGAATAAGTGCTTTAGACATTAAAAAAGAGGAGTCCCTGCTCCGAGGAGCTTACAGTCTAATTGGTAGGTAGGGAGAACGTACAGAGACAGTAGGAGGGAGTTCTGGTAAGTGCATCTGCAGGGGGCCAAGCTTTATGTGCCATGTGTTCAGAATAGCCACAGTGCTATTCATATGCTTCTTTAAGCAAGTGTGTCTTAAGGTGGGTCTTAAAGGTGGATAGAGAGGGTGCTAGTCGGGTACTGAGGGGAAGGGCATTCCAGAGGTGAGGGGCAGTCAATGAAAAAGGTTTAAGGCGGGAGAGGGCTTTAGATAAAAAGGGGGTAGAAAGAAGACATCCTTGAGCAGAACGCAAGAGTCGGGGTGGTGCATAGCGAGAAATTAGGGCTGAGATGTAAGGAGGGGCAGAAGAGTGTAAAGCTTTAAAAGTGAGGAGAAGAATGGAGTGTGAGATGCGGGATTTGATCGGAAGCCAGGAGAGGGATTTCATGAGGGGAGATGCTGAGACAGATCTAGGAAAGAGTAGAGTGATTCTGGCAGCAGCGTTAAGGATAGATTGTAGGGGAGACAGGTGAGAGGCAGGAAGGCCGGACAGCAGGAGGTTACATTAATCAAGACGGGAGAGAATGAGGGCCTGAGTCAGAGTTTTAGCAGTCGAGCAACAGAGGAAAGGGCGTATCTTTGTTATATTGCGGAGGAAAAAGCGACAGGTTTTAGAAATGTTTTGAATGTGAGGGGCAAATGTGAGAGAGGAGTCGAGTGTGACCCCAAGGCAGCGTGCTTGGGCTACTGGGTGAATGATCGTAGTTCCAACAGTAATGTGGAAGGAGGTAGTAGGGCCAGGTTTGGGAGGAAGTATGAGGAGCTCTGTTTTTGCCATGTTGAGTTTAAGGCGGCGGAGGGCCATCCAGGATGATATAGCAGAGAGACATTCAGAAACTCTGGTTTGTACAGTAGGTGTAAGGTCGGGTGTTGAGAAATATATTTGTGTGTCGTCAGCATAGAGGTGATAATTAAACCCAAAAGATGTTATTAGGTCACCTAGAGAGAGTGTATACAGAGAAAAGAGAAGAGGTCCCAGGACAGAGCCCTGGGGTACCCCCACAGAGAGATCAATAGAGGAGGAGGAGGTATTAGCAGAAGAGACACTGAAGTACGATGGGAGAGGTAGGATGAGATCCAGGATAGAGCTTTGTTCCGAATGCCAAGAGTATGGAGAATGTGAAGGAGAAGAGGGTGGTCCACGGTGTCAAATGCTGCAGAGAGGTCGAGTAATATGAGCAGAGTGTAATGACCTCTGTCTTTGGCAGCATGGAGGTCGTCAGTTATTTTAGTGAGGGCTGTTTCCGTGGAGTGAGCAGTACGGAAGCCAGATTGTAGAGGGTCTAGGAGAGAATAGGTGTTGAGAAAATGGAGCAAGCGAGCGAATACAAGACGTTCAAGGAGTTTAGAGGCAAAAGGCAGGAGGGAGACAGGCCGATAGTTAGAAAGACAGGTAGGGTCAAGCTTGCTGTTTTTGAGTAATGGTATGACTGTTGCATGTTTGAAGGAGGATGGAAAGGTTCCAGAGCAGAGGGAGGAGTTAAAAATGTGCGTGAGCGTAGGGATTATAGTAGGAGCAAGAGGTTTTAGGAGATGGGAGGGAATGGGGTCAAGAGGGCAAGTGGTAGAGGGAGAAGATATTAGATGTATCCAAGGGTGGGCCTAGCAACAGCCTGAGAGTGTCAGCCTGAGGGGTGGGTACTGATTGGACAACATACTAAATGTGATGGCCTATCAGTATCCAGATCTGGCTTGTTATAATTCCGAGTTACAGTGACACCCAAAGGATATTGAATTGATATTGAATTTAATGTTATTATTAACCCCCTTGATGTCTGTAGTGCACCTTGGTAGCCACAGGCATCAGAGGGGTTAATAGAATTTCTACCCTAGGGAAGGGAAATAATAAATGTTACAGAACACTATGGTAGAAATACAAGTAATGCCTTAGTTATGCGGGAATTCATGCGTTATTAACGGTCGCGTTAGAACACAAATAAAGCTTTGTACATTCAATAACATCTCTCACTCCCAGCACAGCAATGCACTGTGTTGCATTCCCCTCTGGCAGCAAAGGAGTTAAAGGTTTATGCTATATCTTTGTTATAAAACAGTCTGAGCTCTTTCAAAATTAATTCTATTTGAAGGGAATAATAGTACAGTAGTTTAGGTTGGTAACTAAAGTAGTATTTAGGCTCTGACCCACCATATGTCATTGTTATGTGAGTACTGGGTAAGGACGGTCACTGAGTCTGCTCATTGTGTCCTTCCCAGGACCTTGCAGACTGATTGAATAATCAGTCATTTGGTCCTGAAAAGCACAGGTGTACAAATCTGCATTCAGTTGATATTGTATGTCATCAAAATCAGTGACGCTTCTATTCCAACGCTGTGGAGGGTAAGGGTAATTCCCCAGTGGCCGCTGCGATGTGTGCTGCGGTGTGTGCACCACACACCACAGCACAGCCCTCTAAGGGGCATGCCCCAGTGGCTGTTTGTGTATGGAGCGCAAAGCGCTGTGACGCGTCCCCTGGCAGGGAAGACAAAAATGTTGTCTTCCCATGCCGGGGTCATGTACTCAGCAGGCAGACAATGGAAGTGCAGATATGCCCTGCCATGGCCACGCCCCCTGCCATGGCCGCGCCCCCCATCATGGCTCTGCCCCTTGCACATCCAATAGCTCATCTACAGACCGCAGATCGCTGCTGTATTCTGTGCACGCGCCGCGAGGGCTCCAGGCGCGCGTGCAGCAGAGAGCACTAGGGTCGAAGCCTTACTACTCAGTCTCTTGTCTTGATGAGAGGTAGATTATGTTTCTTGCAAACCAAATTGAGGAAACAATTTTAAAATTTGAGATGGATGTATCAGTAAACACAACAAATCAGAAAGCGGTGACAGTCATTAATACATTATAATTATTATGTTTAACTTGCAGACATCAGTCATTATTTTCAAAAGTAAAAAAAATATGAGCTGCTCTTTTGAAAAGTTTAGCGGTACACTCAGTGGCGTAGCTAGACATGCGCAGCCCCCCGGGCAAAAACATTTTCAGGGCCCCATTATAAGTGAACATAATCCGTAGATTCAGGAGAAAATGTTGACTTAATTTAAATTGCAGGATATCTCTCCTCATCATCTCTCCTCAGCTCTCTCCCCCTCATCATCATCATCTCTCCTCAGCTCTCTCCCCCTCCTCATCAGCATCCCTCCTCAGCTTTCTCCCCCTCCTCCATGCCTACCTGTGCGATAGAGGCAAGGGGGGGGGGAGATGATGGTACGCGGTGGCGGACCACCAGAGTTAAGCAGAGGAGCAGCCGGCAGAGGAGTTAGCAGTTGCACGGAGGCAGAGCAGGCCATCAGGGGAGGAGCGCGCTGTAGCAGCATAGACACCAGAAGTAAGAAAGACTTCCGGGTCAGACCGCTCCTCCCCAGCTGCCCTGCTCTGCCTCGTGCAATTCTTAACTCCTCTGCCGGCTGCTCCTCTTCTTCCCTCTGACGGCCTGCCGATGGGTACCATCATCTCCTCCTCGCCTGCCTCTATCTGGGGGAGAAGAGAGAGAGATGGTCAGCAGGGCCGCCGACAAGGGGGGAGAGCGGGGCACCAAGAGGGCGGGCTGCCTGGGCTATAGCTATGCCCCTGGGTACACTTTACATTTACATATTCAAATGATTATACTCCAACAGTTATTGTTATGTGATGTTTTCATACATAACTTAATTTTTTTTCTTGGAGATACAGTTTATAAGCAGCTTTTGCTGTGAGTGAAGAAATATATTTTTGCGGGGGGCAAATAGCAATTGCTCGGAAGTGCAAACACTCAGTACATCATTGAAGTTTGGTACACTAGCCTTTCTCTTCACATCCCTTTTCAATACTAAGCCACACCTTGGGCTGAAATATTTGCAACAAGAAGTGACTTGTGTTACCCAGCATTCAGATCCACATAAGTATCTTTGCTATGTTTTCGATCTTACACTAACAGATTCCTAAGCGTGTGCCTACAGATGGGGTGTATTTATTGACAAAGAAAGTTCTTAAAGAGAGCTGGGAATTTTGTGCAACATAAAAATAAAGACTAGTGTAGCCATGTATCCTCTTGGCTACTAATCTACTGTACCCTGCCTATCACATAAGCCCTGGTAACAGTGCAGGCAGTGTTAGGGTTAATCTGGGTTTCACTGCAGTTTACAACTCTCTTGAGTGACACGGTGAGATGGGCCTAAGGCCTGTGTACTGCCCTATCACGGGCTCAGACCTAGGACCATCCCCTGGGTACAAAAGGAGCTGCAGAGCCTAAATTTGGGCTCGATGAGTTTTGGAAGTGTGGAGCCAGGGCTCTGGCCACCTTCCTTCCCCTCCCGCAGGGGATTGGAATTCTACCCCTTATTCCACCATGGAATTGGGGAGCTAAGGATTGACCTTTAGAGCCTCAAGCCTGGGGGTTGAGTTCAGGGACCCCTTTGAAGAAGTGTCCGTGTTGTATGCTGTATCCTGTGGAAACAGATTAATGGAAATACAGCTGAAAGCTTTATAAATATGAAAAACAGAGGCTTCCAGGATCCGAAGTAGCATGGATCCACTGGAGGGAGATCATGTCAATATGATTTTAATGACTCGTTAAATAGTTTAGTATTGATAAGAGTGGAGCAGTATATGTAGATTTTAGTAAAGATTTTCACACTCTTCATATGTGATAAAAAAACAAACTGGGAAATGTATCAAGTCTGAAAATGCTTGGATAGTATCGCCGAAAATTGATTGAGACAATAGATTAAAGTGGTATACTGAATTCTCTCTGCAGAAATGAAGGGGGCCATTGGAGTTACTGTGACCAATATTTTTATTAGTGACTTTACAGAAAGGTTGAAAGAAAATAATTCCTCTTTGCCAATGACACAATGATTTGTAACTGGGAGGATAGGTGAGTAATTTGCAACCTCGCAAGAGGTAGACAAAATGAAATGCTTGCAGCTAGAAGAATGCTCAACATTGTGGAATCTATAATCCATCACTAAAATGTACAAAACATAGAACAGAATACAAAATCAATAGTATTGTGCCACTCACCACCACAGAAACTAATGGCTCTGGAAGTTACTGTATGTTATTTTATGACATAAAAATAGCTAAACATAATAACAGACGATGGGGAGGAAAAGCAGAGTTCTTACTTCATAGGGAGTGTTATGTCTAGTGGATCATTGTTATAACCACCACTACTGTACATCAGTGTTTCCATATGTGTGTAAAATGACAGAGGCACAGTAGAAGGGATCCAATGATTGGAAATTGAAATAGTGCTTGATATACATTAACAGTATTATGAGTGAAAAGTCAAAAACAACTGTAAAAAAGTTGTCAGAGAAGTGGGGCATGACAAAGACTTTCAAATATCTCAAAAGTATAAATACATTCTGCAGAAAAAAATAATAATAATAATAATAGAGCAAGAGACGAAGTTAAGAGTTGTAGAGTGTTACGCCGGAGTAGCCCGCAGACCAGACCTGTCCCTAGAACTGAGGTGACAGGTATGAATACACACACCGACAGAGCGAGGGACGTGTCCGGGTTGTGGTATTAGATGGTGCCAGGCCAGATGGGGAGTATTGTGTGAATACTAGCCGGTACCGTTTTTTTTCAAGAAGAATGGTCGTTGCCGTTGCCGAGATCAGGGGTAGGAGAAGTACGGAAGGATCGAGGTGGGAGCCGTGGTTGAAGGGAGCCAGAAGGTACGTAAACAGGAACAATCCGATGTCGAGAGCCAAAGGGGGAAGTCTGCCAAGCCGCGTCAAAACCGAGAGAATCAAAGAACAAGCACTGTGAATCACCCATGCAAAAATTATGACGAGCGAGAAGCACAGAACAGAGAGGGTATATAAAGCTGGAACAGCCAACCAGGAGAGGGGGCATGCCTGGAGGAGCCCAGGGAGCTTCAGCGCATTGGCTGCTGTTCCTAGAGCCCAGGTGACACTCAACAAGAGCCAGATTGTAACCGTTCGGTGTTTGGGGGCAGAGCCTGAGCGGAGATAAGTTCAGGGGCTGTTGTGTGTGCGCTGTAAGTCCGACGTGCGCATGAGAGGAAGCAACGTGGGGTTTGTGCATGTGCGCCGACAGCTGCGGCGTAGAGTGTGGAGGAAGTACCTCGTGGAGCGTCCCACCATGCCGAGGGGTATGTGATGCAGCTGAAGGGGGCTTGCGTGGTTGTAGCGGAAGGATCTGAGCAGTGTAAGGAGAGAGCCGTGAGCTCCGCCTGTGGCGCTGTGTGCTCACATTCCTAACAGTACCCCACTCTTCAGGATCGGCCTCAGGACGATCCAAGAGCGGCTTCTCCGGAAATTTCCTCTTAAAAGTCTTCAGGAGGCTGGGTGCATGGATGTCTTTGAGCGGAACCCAAGACCTCTCCTCGGGTCCGAAACCCCTCCAGTGGACCAAAAACTGAAGCTTCCCCCTGGAGATGCGGGTGTCCAGTAAGGCTTGTACCTCATATTCTTTGTTATTGTGTACCGTGACTGGATCTGGCTTGCTGGTCTGTTTAGAAAAGAAACGATTGGCAATGTGGGGTTTTAATAGCGAGGCATGAAAAACATCGGGGATCCTCATGGAGGGTGGTAGTTTAAGGCGAAACGCCACTGGGTTAATTTGCTCCACGACGGGAATGGGACCCAAAAACCTAGGAGCCAATTTAGGGGAAGGAACTCTCAGGCGGATGTTTCTTGAAGAGAGCCATACTAAATCCCCTGGCTTGTAGTTGGGTGCCGGCCGACGGAGGGGATTGACCTGAAGTCTAGCAGTATCGGCGGCCTTGTGGAGAGACGATTGTACCTTGGACCAAATGTCTTGGAGAGTGGAAATCCATTAGTCTACCGCCGGTACCCCAGAAGCAACATTGGAAATAGGTAAGCAGGGAGGGTGAAACCCATAATTGACAAAAGGGAAGTTGGTAGAGCGACGCTCAATAACCATGTGTACACACAGGCATCTTGATAGTTGAAAAAATAATCCAAAAATAGGAACACTGTATTCAATCCATAAGCTCACATATATATCATAATCATATAAGGGGGGGCAAAAATAAAGACCTAGCAGTCAGTCTGCCTGACTACCGCAAAGATGGTCAATAATGCACACCCCACTTAAAGCATAAACATCCCCATAGGGGTCAAAGGTATAAAGATGAGGGCTAATGCCCATTACCTGCCCTTGGGGTATACTGAGGTCCGGAGCGGCAAAGCAGGATAGTAGTTCCTCTGCGTGCAATCCTGGAGTGTAGAAGCAATAGAGGTGAAGTAGAGCAAAGGTGCACTGAAACTGTAGAAGTTCTTTGAAAAAATATTTATCAAGGTAAAGTCCTGAGGGATGAAACGCGTTGGTGCGTTTGTCATGGTTATCTACTTGTTAGTTCATGCATTAAATACCCTCTATTTTATTTTGGAGTTGCCCGTGATATTTTTTCAAAGAACTTCTCCAGTTGCAGTGCACTTTTGCTCTACTTCACCTCCATAATTGACAAAGAATGGAGATTCTTGGGTGGATTCGCTTCGGGCCGAATTGACCGCGTACTCTGCCCACTGGAGGAGTTGGGACCAATCGTCCTGGAAATCGGAGATTAAACATCTGAGGTATTTTTCCAGCGACTGGTAAGTTCTCTCTGTCTGTCCATTGGACTGGGGGTGGTATGCAGAGGAGAAAGAAGAGACAATTCCCAGTCTTTTAGTGAAGATCCTCCAGAACGTGGAGACGAACTGGGATCCTCTGTCAGAGACAATGGAAGACGGAATGCCATGGATCCTAAAGATATGCTCGGAGAAAATGTCTGCTAGGGCGGGAGAGGAGGGCAGTCCCTTGAGGGGGATGAAGTGGGCCATCTTCGAAAACCTGTCTACAACAACTAAAATGGTGTTGAAGACCCTAGAGCTAGGGAGATCGACTATGAAGTCCATGGAGATATGGGACCATGGACGAGCAGGCACTGGCAATGGGAGGAGAAGTCCTTGAGGTCTCTGTGGAAGTGTCTTTTTCTGGGCGCATACAGGACAAGCGCAAGTGTATTCCGCAATGTCTTTAGACATACTGGGCCACCAAAAGTTCCGACGAATTAAGTCTAACGTCCTTCTGAAGCCCGGGTGACCTGCGGGTTTAGAAGAGTGTCCCCAATCTAGGACCTCTGGAATGAATCTGGGCGAGACAAAGAGCCTGTTAGAGGGGATCGCCGTGTTTGAAGGCATCTGTTGCTGGTCCCTTTTGATCTTGTCTAGCGATTTGAAGGTGGAAGTAGCCAAAATTCTTTCGGGAGGTAGGATGGGTTCCAAAGATGCCTCAGGCCTGTCTTCCGAGGCGTATTGTCTGGACAACGCATCTGCCTTCACATTCTTCGTTCCAGGGATGTGGGATAGGTGATAGTTGAAGCGAGAGAAGAAGAGTGCCCACCAAGCTTGTCTAGGACCGAGGCGACGTGCTCCTTCAATATACAGTACATTTTTGTGGTCCGTTAAGATAGAAAATGGCTCCTTTGACCCTTCCAACAGATGTCTCCACTCTTGTAGTGCCATCTTAACGGCCAATAACTCTCTGTTGCCGACGTCGTAATTCCTCTCGGCGGAGGAGAATTTCTTGGAGAAATACACACAAGGGTGAAGTTTATCCTGTGGCGAGAACCTCTGTGATAGTACTGCCCCTGCACCGCAGTCCGATGCGTCAACTTCTATTACAAAGGGAAGATCCGTGTTTGGGTGGCACAGGATCGTGCCGTGATGAATGCCTCTTTAAGGACCTGGAAGGCGGAGATAGCTTCGGCGGACCAAGCAGAAGGATCAGTCCCTTTTCTAGTCAACGCCGTGATGGGGGCCACAAGGGTAGAGAAATTGCGAATGAACTTCCGATAGTAGTTCGCAAATCCTAAAAAGCGCTGGATAGCCTTGAGAGTTTCTGGTCTGGGCCATTCCGTAACTGCCTGGAGTTTACCTGGATCCATCAAAAAGCCTTCGTCCGAAATAATGTAGCCCAGAAATTGGGTAAAGCGTTGATGGAAGGTACACTTCTCTAGTTTGGTGTACAGGTGATGTTTGAGTAGATGTGAGAGGACGTACGAGGTGTGACGAATGTGATCCTGGAGATCCGGGGCGTTGCATAAACCAAAAGGCATGACGAGGTACTCATAATGCCCACTGCGGGTGTTGAAGGCCGTCTTCCACTCGTCGCCCTGCCTGATGCGGACCAAGTTGTAAGCCCCACGGAGATCCAATTTGGAAAAGATCTTAGCCCCTCGCAGTTTATCGAAGAGTTCCGTGATCAAGGGGAGAGGATAGCGGTTCTTGATGGTGATACCGTTCAAGCCCCGGTAATCAATACATGGCCTCAGAGTACCATCATTTTTCTTCACGAAGAAGAACCCCGCTCCCAACGGGGAACTGAAGGGCCGTATGACTCCTTTCTCAAGATTCTCCTTTATGTAGTCTTCCATGGCTTGAGACTCAGGTATCGACAATGGGTAAGTCTTGGACTTGGGCAAGGTGTATCCTGGGACCAAATCGATGGGGCAATCGTAGGACCGATGAGGAGGCAATTGTTCTGAGCGGACCTTGTTAAAGACCTCGCGTAAAGGGTGGTACACGGGGGGAAGAATGGAATCCTGAGTCATTGTGTTAGCCAAGAGTTTGGGAGACTTCTCTGACCTCGGTTTCCAGGTGATGGGGGTAGGTGAGACCCAGTCAATTGGATGGTTGTTCTTCTGCAACCAAGGTAGGCCGAGGGTTACCGGTGTACCTGGGGCCTGAATGGCGTCAAGGACCAGGGTCTCGCTGTGGGAGTAGGTATATAGGAGGAGAGGTACGGTCTGTAGCGAGATAAAGGCTGGAGACAGCAAAAGTCCGTCAATCCCAACCAAGGCGATAGGTTGGGCCTTCTTCACCAAAGGTATCCGGTTCTCTTTGGTGAAATCGAGGTCCACAAAGTTTCCTCCAGCACCGGAGTCGATAAAGGCAGCAGTAGGCACCTGCGAGAGAAAAAGGAATCGTAAGTTTCTTAGACAGTGCCTCCTTGGGGAGGGGACGAGAAGAGATAACACCCAGTGAGAGCCCCTCTATACTCACTGAGTGTTCCCATTTCCCGGACGCAAAGGGCATGCACGGACCAGATGTTCAGGAGACCCACAGTAGAAACAGAGTCCGCCGGCGTAGCGGAGTTGTCGTAGTGGATTCCGGATCTGTTGCACCCCTAATTGCATTGGCTCAGGAGGCTCCAGTGCCAGCTGCTGTGAAGGAGACGGTCTAGGAACCAGAGGAGAGTTGGGGAAGGGTGCTTGGAAGGTTAATGGCTGGGCATGCTGACGCTCCGAGCGTCGTACCTGAATGCATTGATCAATGCAATGTCCAAGTCGATGAGCGCCTCCAGTTGGTCTGGCCTGGGTTGCCGAGCAAGCTCGTCCTTGATGGACTCCGAGAGACCTTGCCAGAAGATGGAGACGAGCGGCTCTTGTCCCCAGTTCGTCTCGGCGGCAAGTGTGCGAAATTCCACCTCATACTGTGACACCGATCTTCACCCCTGAGTTATCTGGAGGAGGGAAACAGACGCCATCTCCCGGCGCGCAGGGGAATCAAAGACTTGTCAGAACTCACCCTTGAAGGCTAGGTAGTCTTGAGACAGGTCCGGGCGCAACTCCCAGACTGGCGAGGCCCATGCCAGCTCGCTGCCCGTCAGTAGGTTGTACACGCAGGCTACCTTCTTCAGACCGGTGTCGTACTGAAGGGGTGCCATTTGAAATTGAACCTCGCACTGGTTAAGGAAACCTCTGCACTCCTGCGGGTTGCCAGCGTACTGCTTGGGAAGCGGTATCTTCACGTCCAGAATGACGTTCCGCAGCCTGTGGAGGAGAAAGAGGTACAGGTGCTTCCGGTACATGAGCCGAAAGTTTGGCCATTTGGCGTGTTAGGGCCACAATCTGATCGGCCATGGCCTGGTTTTGCTGTATCAGCGTAGAGATTGCTTGCCTCAGTTCGGCCTTGTCTGCGTCTTGTGGGCTCGTCATAATGTTACGCCGGAGTAGCCCGCAGACCAGACCTGTCCCTAGAACTGAGGTGGCAGGTATGAATACACACGGACAGAGCGAGGGACATGTCCGGGTAGTGATATTAGATGGTGCCAGGCCAGATGGGGAGTATTGCGTGAATACTTGCCGATACCGTTTTTTCCAGAAGAATGGTCGTTGCGTTTGCCGAGATCAGGGGTAGGAGAAGTACGTAAGGATCGAGGTGAGAGCTGTGGTTGAAGGGAGCCAGAAGGTACGTAAACAGGAACAATCCGAAGTCGAGAGCCAAAGGGGGAAGTCTGCCAAGCCGTGTCAAAACCGAGAGAATCAAAGAATAAGCACTGTGAATCACGCATGCAAAAACTATGACGAGCGAGGAAGCACAGAACAGAGAGGGTATATAAAGCTGGAACAGCCAACCAGGAGAGGGGGCGTGCCTGGAGGAGCCCAGGGAGCTTCAGCACATTGGCTGCTGTTCCTAGAGCCCAGGTGACACTCAGCAAGAGCCAGATTGTAACCGTGCGGTGTTTGGGGGTGGAGCCTGAGCGGAGATAAGTTCAGGGGCTGTTGTGTGTGCGCTGTAAGTCTGACGTGCGCATGAGAGGAAGCAACGTGGGGTGTGCGCGTGCACACCCAGCGGCGATTCCGCGCCGACGGCTGCGGCGCAGAGCGTGGAGGAAATACCTCATGGAGCGTCCTACCATGCCGAGGGGTAAGTGATGCAGCTGAAGGGGGCTTGCGTGGTTGTAGCGGAAGGGTCTGAGCAGTGTAAGGAGAGAGACGTGAGCTCCGCCTGTGGTGCTGTGTGCTCACATTCCTAACATAGAGATAACATTGGATTGGGTGGAACATTCTTTCTATAAACAACTATACTCAATGAAAAGCTTGGGTTACACTTGAGTGATAAATGTTGTGCCTTTTTTTTGGTACGCTATCAAACATTACTTTAACAAAAGTTAAAAATAAATCAGTTTCCCAATTATTTTGGCACTGGACATTTGGGGAGAAATTTTGAATACTAAAAGGGCACTTTTTTTGTTGTGGTCACCTAGGAATGCTGTTAGTCGTAAATAAGTTATCAGCAATGTGGTGAGACAATTGCACATGTGATTCAGGGTACAGCATGTTCCAGTGCTGAACAATGTCATTACAGACCTCCCATTTCTTTTTTTTGAACATATTTATTTTTGAGTTCTAAAAATAACAAAAGGGATACAGAATAAAAAGTGGGATGAGTACACACAATAAAAGACAACCCGTTATGGGGTGGTTCGGAGGATAATACCGTAAGATGAATAAGGAGAGGCAGGTTTTTTTTTGTTAATATAACTTAGATTTTTTTGGTTTTTAAAGCAGGACAGAAACATAGCATACATCCTTTGTTTCATAGAAATTACCAATGCCAATCATATTTAACAACAATATCAGAGAAAAATTAAATAAAAATACAAATTAAGAGGGGGATGGGGAGGAGAGCGTCCGCTTGTAGAGGGAGAGGGGGATTGGCCAGGTATTAAAGGGGTTGCACCCCATATGGCCACCCCCTGACTTCACCAGGGAGGCAAGGGGTTAACTGGGCTGCAGTCCAGGAATGTGGTTTTTACCTTGCTGCAACATCCAAATGTGTATTCCCCTGTTAACATGCATTGTCACCATTTCAGTGTCTGCACCACACACACACTGGGATCCGTTCGGGGGTGAAGGGTTAATAGTTAAGAAGTGATTATAGCCCTTTGTTCCATGTTCCTGCCTTTTCAGGCTCCCTTTTGCAGTGTCCCACAGGTCGCCATTGCAGCTCCATTCAATCCAATGGCGAATCCAGCGGTTTTGGACCTGTTTCCAGCGAAGACCAGCAGGTGGCGTCCGAGAGGAGGAGCGGCGGTTTCCCATTGTAAGTCAATGGGCCCATTGACTTCAATGGGGATTCCTCGACGCCGACCTCCAGGAACGGGTTGGCAGCCATCCAAACCGCAGAACGCAAAAGCGGATACATTTTCTTAAAGAGAGCTTTATCACTATCAGTTCAAGTTCAACTGCAATTGGTATGGGAACCTTAGGTTCTAGGGCACCCAGAAATAAAATTCTTTTTGCCCCTAGCTCCTAGGCACCCCCACACTCGACCACCACCGGGTCCGCAAATCAAGGTCCCCCGTAAAGGGTCGCGCGCGCTAAGAGGGTCGCGCCATTGACTCCAATGGCGGAAAAAAGAACAGCGCGAGAAAACGGCTAAGTCCGAAACCCTAAAATGTGTAAGCCCATATCTCCGGTTCTGGGAGGACCAGAGGGCTGGGATTTGGGTCACATGTAGTCACTGTTCCGGCATGACTGCATGGCCATTTCCAGCCCTCTCCGACCAACCAGACGGAGTGTGGACAACTGTAAAGATTGGTGATTTTCCCCATAGACTTCAATGGCGGCATTACACCATTGAAGGGCTATGGCGGAAGAGCCCTATAGACTTCAATGGCGGAGTTTCCCCATTGAAAGACTATAACGGCGGAACCCATTGACTTCAACGGCGGAGTTGCTCCATTGGAAGCCTATGGCGGCAGAGTCCGTTGATTTCAATGGGAAAAGAGTGAAAAGCAGAGATTCATTTTTAAAGCGGAGAATCCTGTATGAAAGTAATGAGTTTTAAACTGTTTTTGTGTATCTCCGGTTTGGAAGGTCGCAGCGAGCTGAAACTTGGCCACCATGGAGAGTCACCTCCGGCATGAGGGACTGGCTCGTTTCAACCCGCTCGGCCCAACAGAACGGATTATTTTAATATGTCTTAATATTAAAAACTGTACTGAATTTTAAAGTGGGGATAAAAGCCCGCGAAGATTCCTGCAATCTGTGGAATGTAAATGCTCAGGGGGGCGGCCTATTGTCTACAACAGACCCCCTGATCAAAGGCTCAGCCACCCTAGCTGTATACATTAGGGCGGAGAAATGCAGAGCTTGAGTGGTCTGCAAGTGCTATAACTCACACCTACAAACAAAGAATTTCCTGACCAGATCCCCATCTGGTAGACTTGTAGGCGCCCTGACTTTTGTGTGGGGCTAAAGAAATGAGACCCCCAGGGCCTGAAGTACGCATGTGCCAACTAGCTGGGGGGGGCATGGGTTATCAATGTTCCCACATTAGAGATTGGGTGCAGATAATTGTTCTCCAATAGCCTGCACTCAATGATAGATATAGGACTGGAATTATATATAAAGTGGTGTCAGCCCTATATCTTTTGTCTTCATTTTACCAACTGATTGATGCCTGATTGCTGTTGAATTGCTAATCCTGTTTTCCTGATTACTTCTACATTCCAATCCCTAAGTGCTATTTCTTGTCTGTTATTTGTACTATCTGCTGTGTTCACCTATCTAAGGAATAAATTATTTTTATTATATCTAAGTCGTGTCCAGTTCAACCCAGTTATTTGGTGTATATTATATCCTATCACAAGTTCCCGTGACACCGCTCCCTTCATCTGAATTGCTTTTCTATCTTCCTTTATCTGATCGAGTTGTATTCGAACTTGGTTAACAGTTGTGTCCTCAATACCTGTGTGAGATAGGGTTTTTCATATCCCTAGCACTCGCGGGGTCCCTCGTTGGCTCTGTCTTCACACTGTCATCAAAGAGAATGCATCTAGAACTATCAAAGCAAAATTGTGGAGATCTCCACCCCTGGGATATCTGCCTGAGCCAACCATGGCGTCCAGACTTTTAGAATATTTTCGCCTGTGTCATTGACTAAACTTGTCAATTTTTCCATCTGGTACATAAACCAAATTCTATTTTGAATTTTGGGGATTGAAGGAATTTCATTCTGTTTCCATAATGCTGCGATCTCACACCTCGTTGCTGTTGCGAAGTGAGCAACCAGTTTGAGTTCTACTTTGACTAGGCCCGGCAATGGTCTATTTAAAAGGAAGAGCCATGGTTCTAAAGGAATTGCGAGGTCCAAAATCCTCTTTAGCCAATCTGTAGCATGTGTAAAGGGTCTGCGAACTCTCCACATTGTCTAGTGCACAATGGGGAGTATCCCGATATAAAATTCGATAATTTGATTGGGGTGAGATACCATCTCATCAATACCTTATACGCATTCTCCTTTAATGTCGTGCAAATTGAGCTTTTAGTAGCCGCCGTAACGATCAGTGTCCATTCATCCGGTTCCAAGACCTCTCCAAGGTCTGCTTCCCATTATGACATATATCCAAGCTTTTGTGTTACTTTAGGGTCAGAACCGGTCACTTCTCTATACATTTGCGATGTGAGTCTGCGTGTGTCGGTCTCAATAAGACAGAGCTTTTCAAAAGTAGTCAATGGTGGGTGAGGGTTGTGTTTGTTATAAAATGCCCTGATCTGGAGGTACTCAGAATTAAGAGTGAGGGATGTTTTTGTCGGAATTAATTTGTACGAATGATTTAATCTTATTATTACCCTCCAGATCTGTAAGTCTATTTAAACCATTTTTTCCATCTTGAGAAGTTGACACTATTCATACCTGGAGCAAAATCTGGAATGTCCCATATAGGAGTCATCAATGTGTTTCTAGAGGTTAGGCCGCATTTAAATTTACACGCCTCCCAGATTGATAATGAGTTGGTCATAGAGAATAGCTGCAATTTCATAGCTTTCCAAGCTATCTTTTGGCTCCAAATCAAATTGTTTAGCTCCAATGTGGAGCAAACTTCTCTTTCTAGTGCCACCCATCGTTTCAATTCTGGGTCAGTGCCATTGGGCAATTTGGCATAATTGAGCCGCTTTGTAGAACAATATCAGGCAAGGTACCGCCAACCCTCCTTCTGTAATTTGCTCCAGAAGGATATGTTTCCTTACTCTCGCTTTTTTACCTCCCCAGATCTTTAACTCTTCCCTCTACTCTGGTACCTTTCCTTCATCCTTCAAGCATGCAACCGTTATACCATTACTCAAAAACAGCAAGCTTGACCCTACCTGTCCTTCTAAACTATCGACCTGTCTCCCTTGCCTTTTGCCTCCAAACTCCTTGAACGTCTTGTATTCTCTCGTTGCTACACTTTCTAACACCTATATGTCTAGACACTCTACAATTGGCTTCCGCACTGTCACTCTTACTGAAACAGCCCGCCACTAAAATAACTGACGACCTCCACGCTGCCAAAGACAGAGGTCATTACACTCTGCTCATATTACTCGACTTCTCTGCAGCATTCGACACCGTGGACCACCCTCTTCTCCTTCACATTCTCCATACTCTTGGTATTCGGAACAAAGCTTTATCCTGGATCTCCTCTTACCTCTCCCATCGTACCTTCAGTGTCTCTTTTGCTAACACCTCGTCCTCCTCTATTGATCTCTCTGTGGGGGTACCCCAGGGCTCTGTCCTAGGACCCCTTCTCTTTTCTCTCTACACACTCTCTCTAGGTGACCTAATCACATCTTTTGGGTTTAAATATCACCTCTATGCTGACGACACACAAATTTACCTTTCAACCCTGAGCTTACACCTGCTATACAGACCAAAGTTTCTGAATGCCTCTCTGGAATATCATCCTGGATGGCCATCCGCCGACTGAAACTTAACATGGCAAAAACAGAGCTCCTTATACTTCCTCCCAAACCTGGCCCTACTACCTCCTTCCACATTGCTATTGGAAATACGATCATTCACCCAGTAGCCCAAGCACGCTGCCTAGGGGTCACACTTGATTCCTCTCTCTCATTCTCCTCTCATATTCAAAAAGTTTCTAAAACTTGTCGCTTTTTCCTCCGCAATATCACAAAGATACGCCCTTTCCTCTGTTACTCAACTGCTAAAACTCTGACTCAGGCCCTCATTCTCTCACGTCTCGATTACTGCAACCTCCTGCTGTCCGGCCTTCCTACCTCTCACCTGTCTCCCCTACAATCTATACTAAACGCTGCTGCCAGAATCACTCTACTCTTTCCTAAATCTGTCTCCGCATCTCCCCTCCTGAAATCCCTCTCCTGGCTTCCGATTAAATCACGTATCTCACACTCAATTCTCCTGCTCACTTTTAAAGCTTTACATTCTTCTGCCCCTCCTTACATCTCAGCCCTAATTTCTCGCTATGCACCATCACGACTCTTGCGTTCTTCTCAAGGATGTCTTCTTTCTACCCCCTTTGTATCTAAAGCTCTCTCCCGCCTTAAACCTTTCTCACTTTTTGCCCCACACCTCTGGAATGCCCTTCCCCTCAATACCCGACTAGCCCCCTCGCTATCCACCTTTAAGACCCACCTTAAGACACATCTGCTTAAAGAAGCATATGAGTAGCACTGGATAATCATGGACACATGACACACAAAGCTTGGCCCCCTGCAGACGCACTTACTAGTATTCCCTCCTACTGTCTCTGTACGTTCTCCCTACCTACCAATTCGATTGTAAGCTCCTCGGAGCAGGGACTCCTTCCTTAATGTTACTTTTACAGTATGTCTGAAGCACTTATTCCCATGATCTGTTATTTATATTATTTGTTATTTATATGACATATATTACTACTGTGAAGCGCTATGTACATTTATGGAGCTATATAAATAAAGACATACAATACAATTTGGAGATTGCAGACTGAATTGAGAGTATATCCTTCAGTCTCAGTGGCACCGGTAGGGTCTGGAATAGATATAGAATATGTGGGAGGTTAATTTTTACGTTGTATATCTTCTCAATCCAGGATATATTGTGCTTTGACCAACATCCAAGATCCTCTCTCAAGGACTGAATACGTTTAGGGAACTTTGCTTTGTAAATAGAGTAAAAATCTTTGGTGATGTATACTCGTAGATATTTGAGGGCTTTGTGTTGCCAATTAAAATTAAGCGCTATGAGTTTTTCGGTTGTTTTTGGTAAATTTATATTTAGTGCTTCTGATTTGGATTGATTAATTTTGAAGCCTGAGATTTTATTACATTTCCCTAGCAAATTGAATAGATTTGGTAGTGAGGTGAGGGGTTTAGATAGGACCAGGAAGACATCGTCTGCTTACAGTGATTTTATGCGTTTGGTTGTTGAGTTCGAGCCCCGATATATCTGGACTATGGCGGATCTGGGCCGCTAGTGGCTCAATGCACAGGGCAAATAGGAGGGGCAAGGGGGAACATCCCTGTCTCATGCCGCTTTTGATCCTAAAGGGATCTGAAGGGAAGCCCTGGTGTATCATCCTAGCAGCTGGGCATGAGTACAGTGATAAGATTGCAGACGTGATCCTTTCACTGAAACCGAATGCTCCAAGCGTATTTTTTAGGTATGTCCAGTCAATCCTGTCGAAGGCCTTTTTTGCTTCTAGACTTAACACCATAACCTGTACCTGTTTTGAATTGGCTATTTCTATCAGATCAATGATTCTTTGTGTGTTATCTGCTGCTTGTCGATCCTTTATAAATCCGACTTGATCTGGGTGTATTAGTCTAGGCAGAATGTGACTTAACCTATTGGCAATTAATTTAGAGTAGATTTTGATATCTGTGTTTATGACAGAGATTGGTCAATAGCTCTTACAATCTAGGGGATCTTTTCCTTGTTTATAGATTAGGGATATAGACGCCTGGAGCGTGTGTTCCGAGAAAGAGGCCCCCACTAGCACTGCGTTGAACATTCGGAGCAGATGTGGGGCTAGTAATTTAATATATCTTTTATAGTAAAGACCCGAGAAACCATCTGGGCCCAGGCTTTAGATGGTTTCCGGTTTTTGATCACCTGCGTGATTTCTTCCATAGTAAAGTCCTTCCCCAGTTTTCCCTTTTCCCAATCATTCAATCTTGGTAGGCTTGAGCTTGCTGGAAAATCCAGCAAAGCCCTTTTTATGTTGGAATTATGTGACACTTTTTCTCCATTATATAAATCTTTATAATATTTTTTACATTCTTCCACTATCAGTTTTGTGTTTGCCATGGAGGCTCCTGATTTTAATTTTATGGTTTGAATATTATAATTTGGGGGATTATTTCTCAATTTATTTGCTAGCATGGTATCTGGCCTGTTCGCTTTCCCAAAAAATTGCCTTTTTGACCAACATAGAGTTATTAGCCTGGGAGGTTAAGAGTAGGTTCAGTTCAATTTTGACATTTTTTGTTTAAGGGTGGCCGAATTGTTATCTTGTTTATGTTTTTTTGAGAGGTCCTTCAGTTTGGTCTGTAGCAGCATTATTTTCGCATTCCTTTCTCTTTTTCTATTGGCTGCAATACTGATCAAAGCACCCCGCAATGTTGCCTTGTGTGCTTCCCATACTGTCGAATGAGAATCTACTGTACCTTTCTTTAGTCTGAAGAATTGGTCTATTTCACTATTTATTAGCTGGGAAATTTCTGGGATTTTCAACAGGGGTTCATTAAGGGTCCAATTTGCTCCAGGTCTGTCTAGACTTAATTGGGTGCACGTAGCTCTATTGGTGTGTGATCTGACCATGAAATCTCATGGATTCTGGGCTGGGAGATCTTCGGGACCAGCCTGTGCGATACAAAGAAGTAATCAATTCTGCTATAAATTGTGTGGGGGTGCAAAAAGAAGATATAATCCCTTTCAAAGGGGTGGAGCTCCCTCCATATATCTACGAGATTGTTTTCCAGTGAGCCAAACCTCAAGGTGGATTGTCTTTAATATTCACTCTAAGGGGGCCAGACCTATCTAATTTGGGGTTCAGAACAATATTAAAATCCCCAGCCACTATTAACTGCCTCCTTGTAGTTTTGTTCAGGATCTTAAAAAGTGAAGTGAAAAAGGAAGGGTCGTGATCACAGGGGTCATATATGGAGGCTAGAGTTGTGAGTTGGCAATTAATCGAACCTTACACTCCCTATCCTTTTTTATTAAGTCTACTTTGAAGGAACATCTATTGTGGAAGAGTATCACCACTCCCTATTTCTTTTTGTTCTTGGAAGATACACAGAATTGTCTGTAATGTTTACCTATATATTTTGGGAAACTTTTATTACTGGTGTGTTTCTTGCAGTAACACTATGTCAGCTTGCCTCCTATTATACTCAGCCATCGCCAGTCGTCTTTTCCCTGGACTGTTTAGGCCCTTAAAGTTATGGGAAATTATGGTTCTTACCATCTTAATTTGAATGGGTTGCTACTTTTTACCATTGCTCTAATCTCCATGTTGTATAGGTTTCTCTTTACCTTATGGTGTTTTTTCAGGGCTCAAGGTCGGAAGAGAACGGACCAATCCTCCAGGGAGGTGAGAGGGGAGGAGTAGGGGGGATTGAGGGAAGGGAACAAACTTGGAGAACCAAAGTTAGTCACTGACGAAATAGGTTCTCTTGCCTTTGGGATAATACTGATTACTGGAACACCTAAAAAAAAATGTCCAGTGAACCGAGTGGACGCGGTTCTCAACTTCCCAAAGGTCATAGTTGAGTGCCTGTGAAACATCCAGGTAACTCATCTTGAGACGCAGGTATTGAACCCATTGAACTTAAAATTTACTTGCGAGACCAGTCACCAGTTCATCAACTTTTTGGATTTAGTGATATACTGTATATAGAGAATCAAAAGATAGAAACAAGAACATATCACAAATCTACAACTTTTTACTTACCGATAGCCATCATGATCCAAAATGGATCAGAAACATCCCTCTGGGGCAATTTTCTCGTTTATGGAGAAACTGCTCAAAAAAGGAAGTTTATAGAGAACAACAAGACAACAATTAGGCTAAGGTCCCGTTGCACAGCGTTTTACCGAACAGGCTGGCTCTTGCCGGGGCGTAGAGGTGCAACTCGCTGTACCGCGATCTGCGGTCTACAGGAAACGTTTGTCGGAGCGGGGGGGCGTGGCCAAACGGGTCGGGGGGGCGCAGCCATGACGTGAGGGGGCGCGGCCATGACATGAGGGGGCGCGGCCATGACGGGAGGGGGCGGGGACCAAAACCAAAACAAAGCAGGGCTCACAGCACTGCAGCAGCTCCACACACAAGCAGCCAAAATGGCGCTCTCAAGGAAAGCAAAATTAAAGAAGATTGCAATTTTCCTGCTTATGGACAGTGCATGCATGAGATCCATGTTATTGGATGAGCGAGAAACCAACGTGCACGAAATAAATCACCACCGTGCATCACATGGCGAATTTTCAACCTTGTACCCAGTACTGCGTAAGTACGACAGAATTTTTTTTGAATACATGAGAATGACAATAACTACATTTGATTATATTTTGGATAAGATCAATGACAAAATCACACCTATCCAGACGTATTTTTGTTGCACAATTCGCGGAGATGAAAGGCTAATGCTCACCCTGAGGTAAGTTATACTACTATTATTTGCTTATTAATAACGCACTGCCGGATTGTGTTTGTATTATATATATATGTGTGTGTGTGTATATATGTGTGTGTGTGTGTGTGTGTGTCCAGGGCAACTTGTGTGGGGTGAGAGGCTAGGGGGCCAGGGACACTTGGTGGTGTGGGAGGCTAGGGGGCCCAGGGACACTTGGTGGGAGGCTAGGGGGCCAGGGACACTTGGGTGGGTGGCTAGGGTCGCGGGACACTTGGGTGGTGGGAGTCTAGGGGGCCGCGGACACTTGGGGGTGTGGGGGGAGTTCTGGGGCCAGGGACACTTGGGTGGGTGGTGGGCTAGGGGGTCCAGTGGACACTTGGTGGGAGGTAGGTGACTGGGTGTGGGGTGACTTACCTTGCCACCGGACGCTTTCCCCTGCAGCCCCGATATCCCCTGCTGCCCGGACAGGAGGTGGGCTTGGGGCCACGGGAGGTGAGCTCGGGTACTGGCCGCGGGGGAGCGGGCCGAGTAGGAGCTTGTACTTCACCCTCCCCCATGTAATGTCGGGCCGCAGAGGAGCTGGTACTTTCTCCTCCGCCCCACGTTGGGAGCGGGGGGGAGGAAGGGAGCGGCCCTGCTTGCCCTGCGCAAGCGCGCGGGACCAGCGGAGGAATCACAACCATTTTTTTTTAACTTGAGGGGGGGATGGGAGAACCGCGCGGCCAGCCTCGCTGCGACCCGGCAATTTTGGTGCCGTGGCCCGGTGCCGGGTCGCGACCCACCATTTGGGAAACGCTCATCTTAGCTTTTAAGTGCTACTATCATCCGCCTTGCTTTGATTACCTTATGATCATTGCATGTAGTCTATGGTGTTGTGCTTATAGCTATGGCTCTGAATATGAGCTTAAATCACTTTTGCCAGTTCTATGGCACTTACAGGGTGTTTGCTTTGGGCCATCCCATTCGATTGGTTGCCACCCGATAAAATACCGCGGATGACACTGTGCATGACCTCCTAACGAAGCACATAGTGCGAAACGCGTAGAGGTCACGCAGGTCATCCTGCGCGTGTTGCTGCCGGGCTGAGACGGTGCCTGCAGGAAGCACATGCAGTGTTTTCCATCTCTGCGTGCCGTGATCCGGACCCCATACGGTCACCGTGGACCCATCGCTGCTTCATTTGATATACCGTCTCCCCTGTCAGCTATTGATAGTCCTCTATGGCGGTTTTTCCCTTAACCATCTTGGATTATTGTTTTAATTAACTGATTACTTTTTTGTATTTATGTGTTATACTGTGTAGGGATTAGTATATCTCAGGGTTCATTGTATGGTCACTGTAAAATAGCTGTGTACAATGGTTACAGAGGTGGGGGTTGGATCCCCTCAGTATTATTTGTGTTATTTTATTATAACAACAATTACTTAATCCCTGGTGCGCATGTGTGCATTCTCTTTTTTTGTTTTTCAGGGTGTTTTCCCACCTTTTTAGGGGGGACCACCTTGAGGTGGGGAGCTGCTTAGGGAGACGCTCCACACACGTGCAGCAAGGGATTTTCCATTAACCAATCACCTGCACGAGCGCTGACCTCCTGTATTACCTGCTGTTCTTAAGTATCTTAATAACAAAAAAATGAAAAGAAAATATAGGACCCTTTCAGTGTGAGATGGGTAGGCAGATTATTGGAGATAAGGAAAACAGGGTATTAAACAAATTCTTTGCCTCTGTGTTTACCAGGGAAGAATCAAGTTCAAAGTAGTCTGTATCTATAAAGCCATCTTACATGTCTGGACATTTGAGTTTACTCTGGACATTTGGACTAAAGAACAATTTTATTCTATCAATTTTTATTTTTGATTGTTAATTTTTCACATGTATTTCCACTTATCCCCATATCCCCTTTATTTAATTTAGATTTAACACTTGCCACATGACATATTATGTGAATATTTCAGTCCCCATCTTCCACTTACAACTTTGGGTTTATCACTTTGTTTATTGTTACACCAACCCTTATATCTAAATTACACTAAGGTTTATCCAAAGCACTATAGGATGTCTATATCAAAATCACACCACTCGGCTGATCTTTTATGTCACATATAATGTACACATGTTCAATTCACTTTAGATGCACCACACTTTTCATATTGATTATCAACATGGTATCCATGTTCATAATTAAATAAATATAAATAAATAAAAAATAACGACATTGAAGAGATATAATAAATAAATATAATAAATTATAATAAATAGCTATAATAAATAACTATACAGATTACAAAAATAATAAATAAACAACTGTAATATAATATCTAACTATAATAAATATTAAATTAAATAAATAAAGCTAGCAGAAAACTACAAGCAACCTACAAGGTGAATGGCTTGAAATGCAATGTTTTCAAACACAAGTTTTCCCTCTTCCGTGTTTGAACTTCTTTGCTCCCATTGGCTAGCAATAGCTGGCTTGCCATTGGTTGAAGGGAGCCAGTCTATGATTGGCCCCTTCGCGTACCATGTGACGCGTTGCCGCAAGAGAACACCATTCTCTCGTGTCTCCTGCTGGCTGCCGCGTCACAGTATGTCGCAAGTTTCAAGTGAGGAGGGACTGGGACCCGATCGTGAGTTCAAACCGCAATGGTAAGTTGAGCTCACGCCGCCGCCCGCGCCAACGGGCGCAGCGGGTCCCAGCCCTTAGCTATAAGTTAAGTTTCACTATTCAGGTCCATTTTATTTTACCACCACCAGGGTGCTGTTCCACTGTGTAATAGGCACCTAATACTAAAAGGGTTTAAGGTCTACTGAGGATTAAAATATCTCTCTTCAGATACACCCTCCATTCCCCATCCTAAGGTATACCAGGGATCACAAGTTGAGGGGATCCAGTCAAGTCATTGCACTGTGTGGGATTTCACAATAAGGTGATTATAAGAATACTGTATTGTACAACGTATTGAAGCAAATATTCTGTTGTTATATTCTTTCCAGAGATATATGGGTGTGTAGCACTCCAAAAAATTGCAAATAAATGCGATACTTGCGCAATGCCGGAGCTCCTGGTTCAGGGATGGCTATCTGCAGCAATCCAGGTATACAGCAACAAGAAAGATGATCCAGGGCTCCACAGGTTTCTTTAGGAAAGAATTTATTCAAGATACACAAAGTTTCGGCCTCACTTAGGCCTTTGTGAGCCCTGGATCATCTTCCTTGTTGTTATATTCTTTCCAACATATTCGTCGGAGAGAAAAGAAGATTGAGCGCCACTGAGGACTATTTTTGGGTACATTTAATCAAGAAAGACTTTTGAACAGACCTTCAAGTCTTCAGGGCTGCAGGACACTGGACTTTCTAACGAATTGGTATCGTATTTAATATAATTGTAATACTGTAGGAAAGTCTATCTTTAAACGCTAGAGTTGTGTTTTATTTGATACATGTTAGGCATAGGGTTCCGCATGGGACTACAGCCGCCAGAAGCCTCTAGTGCTGGGATCACGTGATTTGTGGAAGCCAATCAGGTTACTGAGATCACGGAGGAACCAGATTGATACCTTTGGTGCGTCTAGGAGCACGCCAGTCGGAGCTGGGACGTGTTCAGGGTTGGGTCTGTGTGTGCAGGTGTCTGTGGCACCTGCACTAGGCCAGAGGCCACACTAGGCCCCGACTCCCCTCAGCTTGTGGTTGCTGCAGGGACAGGCCCATAGACAGGGACACTGCCCCTGTAGTACCAGAGTGAGGGACCCAGCCCAGACGCAGCTGTATCCTGGCTTCAGGTGATCTGGGACCAGACACCTGCAACAAAGAGACATTGTGGTACACCCTAAGCGGGAGCCACCCAACGTACAGGCGAAGACTTTGCGGAGGACATCTTGGATCCATGGATCCCATCATTGCTCTGCCAGCGCGCCCGGGTTTGGACGCACCCGGCAGGTACCCAACGTATCACATGCACCAACAACACTATAGTGGGCAGCGCTGTACCACACATTGGGTGGGGTATTTACTTTGTGGACACCGGGTTGTTTGGTTGCCCAAGGGCCCCTAGGTACTGTGGGGACGGTGACTCCAGTGGGAAGGTACGGATGTGTGTGGCCTGGTGGGTAGGCTGTATATCATATTCCTTTGCACCCAGTAAAACTGTTCTGTATACCACGTGTATTTCTTATGTGTCCTGTAACGGGGTCATTCTACACTATAGAATACCGTACAGGTGGAGGCGCTACCGAGCATCAATCAGGTGCACCCCAGGTTTCCAGCAGCGGAGGCTCAGATATCCTGGGCACCAGCAGGTATTGCACAGCATTCACACACCATGGCCACACATCTCCCAGTGGGTGGGGGAAAGTGCACTACACTTAATAAATATTTATATACAGTATAGTCCACATCCACACGTAATGGTTCTCTATAAAGAATCATCTTTCTACTTGCACCCCATTGTATTCCCCTAAACAAACCTTCGCTTATTTCACTTTCTACATTTTTCCACTCCTGATTGTATATGTCGTATACAATCTACTAATCTAATATTCGTGTCACCAATATGTGACAATTTTACATTATATTTATAGCTTCACTGATCCCATAATATAACATCTGCGTTCTGACAATGCTGCAGATTAACGAACATTTGCCCAACCGAAAGATGGGCCAACCGAAAGATGGCGGTCGATGCGTCCTCGCACAGTGACCGAGAACCAGTCGTGTCGGTTGCGCAGCGCCGGATGTGGCGAAGGTCTCAGCATTGGAGGGCGGAAGTTCTGTGACGGGAGATAGCCATCGCCGGAAGTGCTGTTCGTTGGAACGTTGGCCGCACGTACTCGGTAGCACGTGTTCCCGGGATCGAGTGGATGAGGGCCGGTAGGGATCGGAGACCTGCAGAAACCGCAGCGGGTGAGGATTTATCACCGAGGCCTGTGTACGTTGTGAAAAGCACGTGCTGCCGGCGGCATGCTGCAGGGCACGGAGCTTTCACACTGTGCAGATATATAACACTGCAGAGCACGGAGCTTACACACTGCAGATATCTAACACTGCAGAGCACGGAGCTTTCACACTGCAGATATATAACACCGCAGAGGGCAGAGCTTACGCACTGCAGATATCTAACACTGCAGAGCACGGAGCTTTCACACTGTGCAGATATATAACACTGCAGAGCACCGAGCTTACACACTGCAGATATATAACACCGCAGAGGGCAGAGCTTACACACTGCAGATATATAACACTGCAGAGCTCGGAGCTTACACACTGTGCAGATATATAACACTGCAGAGCATGGAGCTTGTGCAGATATATAACACTGCAGAGCATGGAGCTTACACACTGGGCAGATATGTAACACTGCAGAGCACGGAGCTTACACACAGGGTTGCCACCTCTCCGGGTGGCGGCGGGGTGCGGCAACGTCTCCGGCATTCTCCTGCAATTTCCCCCTCCAACTGCAGTAACCATGGCTGGGTGGCGTCAATTGATGCCGCATTGATGCCACGTGACGTCATGACGCTAGGCTGCGTCCCATTGCCATGGATACGTGCCGCTATGTAGCAGTCCATTGTCATAATGCGGCGTCATTTGATGCCGCGCAGCCATGTTCACTGCAATTGGAGGGGGAGTTGCAGTAAGATGCCGGGAGGGAGGCACCATGCCGCAGCAAGTATGGGAATTAAAAAAAAAAAATCTCCAGGTTGGCCTTCAGTAGAAGGTGGCAACCCTGCTTACACACTGTGCAGATATATAACACTGCAGAGTACAGAGCTTACACACTGCAGATATATAACTCTGCGGAGTACGGAGCTTACACACTGTGCAGATATATAACACTGCGGAGTACGGAGCTTACACACTGTGCAGATATATAACACTGCAGAGTACGGAGCTTACACACTGTGCAGATATATAACACTGCAGAGCACGGAGCTTACACACTGTGCAGATATATAACACTGCAGAGCACGGAGCTTACACACTGTGCAGATATATAACACTGCAGGGCACGGAGCTTACACACTGTGCAGATATATAACACTGCAGGGTACGGAGCTTACACACTGTGCAGATATCTAACACTGCAGAGCACTAAGCTTACATACTGTGCAGATAACTAACACTGCAGAGCACAAAGCTTACACACTGCAAATATATAACACTGCAGAGTACGGAACTTACACACTGCAGAGCACGAAGCTTACACACTGTGCAGATATCTAACACTGCAGAGCATTAAGCTTACACACTGTGCAGATATCTAACACTGCAGAGCACAAAGCTTACACACTGCAGATATATAACACTGCAGAGCGCGGAGCTTACACACTGTGCAGATATATAACACTGCAGAGCTCGGAGCTTACACACTGTGCAGATATATAACACTGCAGAGCATGGAGCTTACACACTGGGCAGATATGTAACACTGCGGGGCACGGAGCTTACACATAGGGTTGCCACCTCTCCGGGTGGCGGCGGGGTGCGGCAACGTCTCCGGCATTCTCCTGCAATTCCCCCCTCCAACTGCAGTAACCATGGCTGCGTGGCGTCAATTGATGCCGCATTGCCATGACAACGTGACGTCATGACGCTAGGCTGCGTCCCATTGCCATGGATACGTGCCGCTATGTAGCAGTCCTGCAGAGTACGGAGCTTACACACTGTGCAGATATATAACACTGCAGAGCACAGAGTTTACACACTGTGCAGATATATAACACTGCAGAGCACAGAGTTTACACACTGTGCAGATATATAACACTGCAGAGTACGGAGCTTACACACTGCAAATATATAACACTGCAGAGCACGGAGCTTACACACTGTGCAGATATATAACACTGCAGAGCATGATGCATACACTGCGCAGATGCATTGCGGAGCATGGTTTGTACACACCGCATATGTATAGCACGGCAGAGAACGGCGCATACACACTGTGTGGATGTATAACAGTGCTGAGCACGGCGCGGATATATAACAGTGCAGAGCATGGCGCGTACACACTGCGTGATTGTATAGCATTGCAGATTTTGACTTGAATGGGAGTTTTCAGGGCTTATTGTATCAGTGGCTTAGTATTTGGGTCCATTGCTGAGCTTTAGTGTTAGATGGTTCTGCACCTTTAAAGCCTATCTAGGACTAAAGTGACCCAATGGTTGTGGTAAGTTTACTGTTGTAGGTTATTGCTCTATTCTCCCCCCCCCCACCCCCCAACAATAACCAAAAAAGAAAATGTATAAATAGATATTCTTGTCTTTCTTTCAGTTTCCAAACTTGACTAAATGCTCTGTGCTAATAATACCATACATTATAAAGCAGATAAACTTAAAAGAACATTTGCCTTCAATTTTTTATTTTTTTTTGTCCCTAGGTGGGAATCTCTGGAGGTGAACCTCCTGCTCCCCGAGCTACTTAAATCTGAGGGTGATGCCGGTTTATCACTTCTATTTAAAGGTCCCACGTCACGAGGGCCAATAGGAAGCCGCAAGGGATGACGTAGCGACTTCCTACTGGGACACGGGACCTTTTTAAATAGACATTTCCAGGGCCCAGCTGGAGCTGCTAGAGGCATCACCTTCTGATGTACGTTACTCAGGGAAGCAGAGGGTCCCCAAAGCTGAAATCAATGCGGTTCAGCTCTGGACACCCCCTTCAAACAAAAACAAGGGACACTTTAAGCAGCGTATTATATCTAACATAAGTAAAAGCTCCCACTTTTCGGTCCAAGAGAGCTATTTATTTTACAAATAACGTACTTTTACTTTTGTCGTGTTCTCACTTCTGGGAACATCCCCAGGTTTAGATTTGTCTGAGAAGAGGGATTCAAAAATGGATTTACATGGGTATTCCCTCCAAGGAGATGATTTTTTTTAGTGCAGTAACGTTAAAGGAAGATAACAAAACATCTGCGTTTAAAAAAAATGCAAATGCTAATTTTTCAGGGTCTGATCGGGTTAACGGCTTCAAAAGAGCTGTCGTCGGGACTGAATCTGACAGGAACACAGGATGGGCGCAAAGGGAAGGGGGTGGCAGTGCTGCAAAAGCCCTTTAAATGTATCTATCTATTTCACTCCAATGCCAGTACAGACAAATGGGGAATTAATGATTTCTTGAAAGTTTTCTCCTGCCCCCAACTCAGCTGGGCTTAAACTCACTTTCGTTTGTACTGGCACAGAGGGACTAGAAGAAAACTCTGCCCCTAGACTCGCCCTTTGCCCACAGTGCCTTTTATTATATCACTCTCCTACAACTTATTAGCAGTTTCCTCCCTGTCGTCCCGTCTTGCTCTCATGCTACCAGCCATCACTTCTCTTCTGCAGCTCACATACATGTTAGCCCCTCCTCCCTCCTTTTACTACAGCAGTACTGAGAAACTCAAGAGGGGAAGGAGGGCAGAGCCCAGCTGGGATGGGATTTTTTAATTAACCTTATGAGTGTTTGTGCTTCCCAAAGAAGCAAGCTAACGCTCCTGCACATCACAATTCTATCTCCAACTTGTTCCTGGTCCTTCACCAGTAAGTAGAACTGTACATACTGTTACAATATGTTGGTTGCACCTATTTATATTGATCTCAGGAGCGCGTTCCAGTTGTGGTTCCTATAAGCCTCCATATCTATGCGTTCCACTGATGTCATCTTCACCTGGTTCAGGTAATATTGAAAGACAAAACAGATCTTTGGTTAGATTGCTTTTAAAGCAAGTATTGTTTCTGTTTCCTTTTTGTTGTCTCCTACTAAGGTTATTTATTATAACCTCATGGATTTTTATCTTGTCACCACTATATCCATAAGAGTTTTAATTTATCTTTGTATGACTGTTCCCCTTCCCTCTTTGTTGCTGCATGGGTACAGAGCAGTTGCATATTAACAAAGTAGTACAGAGCATGGCTTGGAAACCTGCGAGCATGTGGTGGTTGGTGTTCGAGAGGTTGCTCACAATGTTGGACTCTGACACTGAAAAGACATCAAAGGAAAAGTTAATGCTATTCCTTAAAAGAAAAGCAAAAATAGTACTGTTTGCAAGGTCTATATTAACTAAGCATTGTTAAAGCAACAATAACACTGACAATCATGATCAGAATTTTTACATAATTCGAACTAGGGGATCCTCTGGATCTTAGCCATGTTATTTTTGACTCGGAGGGGGGCGGCAGTCGCCAATATACATACTGTTTTTAGCTGCTAGTCTTCCTGGACATTTAAACGGTTGTCCAATAGGAAGCTGAAATGTCAAAAGCCCAGATGTTGCAGCCTCCAATTGTCCCATTGGGTTGTGTGGAATTTGGGGGTCATTTTGATCTCCCTGAAGGAGTAAAAACTGCCAGCAACTAAAACTGCATGTGACCTGGGCATTTAAATACCAGATTGTACTGGCGCTACCTTCACCATAAATATCTCGGCAGCCAGGGAGTTCCAGGAGCTGAAATTGACGCTTGCTAATCATTTGTTCTAGGTCACCATACCAAGAACTTCTTCTTTTAGCACTAACATTTTACCAGTAGGCCCATCCTATTTCTGTCCCTTTTCGTTTTAGTGAATTGTGGCAGTTCATTCTCTGAAATGTATTTGATGCTTTAAAGGCACAGGACTCTGATACCACTTTGTAGGTGTATGTAAACCATCACCAGAGCTCATACCACAGAATGGGAAGCGCTGCTTCAATATAAGAATTTCCATATTAATGGTGAGGTGATACACCTCCCTCTATCTGCTGAAAGGTAGTAAACTTAAACAAGTATTTACTAATTGATGAGCAGATTAAGCTAAAAAAAATGTCTTTGCCATTCATATGCTCTTATGAATAGCACTGGATAATCATGGACACATGACACAAAGCTTGGCCCCCTGCATACGCACTTACTAGTATTCCCTCCTACTGTCTCTGTACGTTCTCCCTACCTACCAATTAGATTGTAAGCTCCTCGGAGCAGGGACTCCTTCCTTAATGTTACTTTTACAGTATGTCTGAAGCACTTATTCCCATGATCTGTTATTTATATTTGTTATTTATATGACATGTATTACTACTGTGAAGCGCTATGTACATTTATGGCGCTATACAAATAAAGACATACATACATACATAGGGATACTTTACATGAATCTGCAGACATTTATTTACATTATGTTGCCCACCATAAGGGCTATTATTTTGTACAACACCCGGGCTACTTTTTGGGAAGAAAACTAGTTGCTTAACATTCTGACCTAATTTAGTAGCCTTTTTTCTTTGTAAGCAAGTCAGGACATACAGATGTAGACACACTTACTGTACCTGTGGCCGCAGAGAAAATGCAGAGACCCGTGGCCACAAGGACCGTAAATCTTGCGGCCCGAAGAATCAATGCTGCGGGGATCCATGCTTTAGAATGGGATCCTGCAGCATTAATCCTTCACTTAATGGGCGTCCTGCAGAGAGAGAACCACTACTCGCCTTTCAGAAAAGCAGCGCAGCCGTGTCCAGTCCGGTCCCTGTAGCCGCCTCTGCCTGGATCCGTGTCTCCCCCCTGGCTGATGAAGGGGAGACTATATGGCCATATTTGGACATCTACATCAAGGGGACTGGACAGTGTCCCCCTGTCCAGTCTAGCCCCTGATGTAGATGGCATATAGCCGCACTCCCCCCCCCCCTCGTGATTGTAGAGACCCATATAAGGGCGTCTATGTCATCCGGGGGAGGAAAATGCAGCCATTCATCTCCGTGCCTCAGCGGCGACAGAGGCTGGCTTACAGTACAGGAACAGGACCGGTACGTAGCTTTTCTGAAAGGTGAGTGGTTTCTCCCTGCAGATGACCCAAAAGGTTAACTGCAGTGTCCCAGTTGGAAAGCATGAACCCGCAGCCTAATCCTTATGGGCAGCTTAATGTCCTCAGGGCTGCGAGATCTGCAGCCGCACTGGCACAGTGAAAACGGGTCAACGGGCTACATCAGTACTATCAGTGTAGGTTAATTTAATGTAAAATTTGCAATCCTTCAAAAACAAGTTTGCGAAAAAGGTTTTGCAAATATTCTGAAAAGTATTCAATATGTTGTAATTTGTTATTTGATATGATTGTCATGTAATCAATAATTAACATTTTCTAAATCCGATATCTGTTTAGACGCCCTTTTAATCTAATCTGCTATGGGCAGGTTTTTAAAACACTGGTTTTAAACCAATCAAGAGCCACCGGACCCCTTAAAATTTCCCCCAAACCACATCCTATGTAGCATCAAATATGCATGTGAGTGTGTCTGTGAATTTGTGTCTGTGAAGGTGTTGTTGTGAAGTGTGTTTCTGTGGATGGGTGTCAGTGAATGTGTTCTGTGAATGGTGTCCTTAGGTCGTCTGTGAGTGCGTCTGTGAGTGCGTCTGTGAGTGCGTCTGTGAGTGCGTCTGTGAGTGCGTCTGTGAGTGCGTCTGTGAGTGCGTCTGTGAGTGCGTCTGTGAGTGCGTCTGTGAGTGCGTCTTGAATGGTGCTTGTGAATGTGTGTCTGTGAAGCGTGTCTGTGAAGCGTGATCGATGCTTGTTGGAATGCGTGCTGTGAATGGCGGTCTGTGAATGCGTGTCTGATGCGTGTTGTGATGGGTCTGAGTGCGTGTCTGTGAGTGCGTGTCGTGTAGGCGTGTCTGTGAGTGCGTGTCTGTGAGTGCGTGTCTGTGAGTGGTTGTCTGCGTCTTGGGAGTGTGTCTGGAAGCGTGCGTGTGTGTGGAATGCGGTCTGTGATGCGGTCTGTGAATGGTGTCTGTGATGCGTTCTGGTGACTGCGTGTCTGTGAAGTCGTGTCTGTGATTGCGTGTCTGTGAGTGCGTGTCTGGTGTTTGTGAGTTGTCGTGGTGCCGTGTCTGTGAGTGGCGTGTCGGGGAATGTGCGTTTTTGCTCTGTGAGGGCGTGTCGGGGAGTGCGTTGTCTGTGGAGTGCGTTGTCGGGGAGTGGTGTCTGTGAGTTGCGGTCTGTGAATGCGTGTCTGTGAATGCGTGTCTGTGAATGCGTGTCTGTGAATGCGTGTCTGTGAATGCGTGTCTGTGAATGCGTGTCTGTGAATGCGTGTCTGTGAATGCGTGTCTGTGAATGCGTGTCTGTGAATGCGTGTCAGTGAGTTGGGTTACGGATAGGTTAGAACTTAAGTTTATATAGTAAATTCAGTGCATGCTTACATGGAGATGTTAAAGTGGATCTTTTGCTGCTCAAATAGCCACATTAGCAGCAATTAAATAAAAAATTAATTGAAACATGGAACTAGATTCTTATTGTGGCAACGTTCAAGCGAACACGTTATTTGCAGTTTCCTTTGCTGCTTGTGACCATAGAACTGTTAGGCCCGGGCCATAGAGGGGTGAGGAGAGCGGATGCGCGCTAACGCTGAGGCTCGCCTGCTTAAGTCAGCGCGATTCCACGGACTTGCAGGCGAGCCAGCGTGCGCGAAGGGAGCCGGGGGGAGGTGGTTGGAGGCGGGGCAGTGACGTCGCTGGGCCAATCGCCCGCGACGCACTGACGTCAATGTCACGGCGCCGACGTCACGGCGCAGTGACATTGACGCTGCTTAAGGCTGATTGGATGTTTTCAGCCGACAGCACGCTGAAAAACAGCTTGGCGCTCGGCTGAAAACTCCAAAGCCTCCGCACGCCTGCGGACGCTCGCGTGAGCCCCCTCTCAAGGCATCCTCATTGAGGATGCAGGGACTCAGCGCGGAGCGTCCGCACGGCTCAGCGCTGCTTGTACTTCTATGGACGCAGCCTTATGGTGGAAACCGGTGGGGGCGCTCACGGGATGTTACAGGAACTTGTACTGAGGCAGTAAGATAGGAGTGCTAACGGGATGTTACACAAAGTTGTACTGAGGCAGTAAGATAGGAGTGCTAACGGGATGTTACACAAAGTTGTACTGAGGCAGTAAGATAGGAGTGCTAACGGGATGTTACACAAAGTTGTACTGAGGCAGTAAGATGGGGGCGCTCACGGGATGTTACACAAAGTTGTACTGAGGCAGTAAGTAAGATGGGGCGCTCACGGGATGTTACACAAAGTTGTACTGAGGCAGTAAGATTGGGATTCTCCCGGGTTGTTACAACTTGGTGGTCCAACTTTGCAAAAAAAAATCGTGTGAAACCCTGCTTTGGCTCGATATATTAGCCGAATAAGGTAAAGTGCTACAAGCTTGCACAGCAATCATTTTTTGAGAAACCTTTAAAGATTGGTATTGTGTTAAAAAAAAAAAAAAAACAATTTGCTTAAACAAGATTACATGTGTATCTAACTGGAGCATATGTAATTAATACTTGGTACTACACAAGTTGTAATAAAGTCGAATACAAGAACCCGTTTTTGTGATGACACTCCACTTTACCTTAAAAAAATATATATTTACATATTTTATATTCCTCCCCTTGTAGGTGGGAAGCGGTGGGTCTGCATAGCTGAACTGCGTTAATTTCAGCTTCGGAGGGCTGAGATACTTACATCTGAAGGTGATACTGTTATCTCACTTCTGTTTAAGGTCTCCCGGAACATGGTTCAAAAGGAAGCCACAAGGGATGATGTCGTGGCTTCCTCTTGGCCCATGCGCAGGACCTTTCGATTAAACAGTCATTGTCTGTGTTCAACAGGACCTTCTATAGGCAGCCCCTTCATATGTAAGTATCTCCGGAAGCAGGGAGGTCCCCGGAGCTGAAATCAACACGGTGACCCTCTGCTTCAAACCAGTTTTAAAATAAGAAAAAACACAACCCTAGAGATAAAGCCACTTTAAGCATAAAATCCTGATTAATTTGTATCCTAACACTATCCGCCTGATTTGTGCTTTGTCCGTATCTTTCCTCAACATATTGAGCTAATGCACTTGAGATAGAACATGCAATTAGAAAATGTACTATTGAAAAGCTTTATTATAACACCAAGTACAACCTAGAAAAACATGGTTAGTGCTTTTTGCAGCTTAATTGGGCTGCAAATAGTTACTTGAATATGTAGTGCACATGTGCAAAGTCTAATTTGTTTGGGTTCTTATTGAGCACAGGCATCCCTTCTCTAATAATGGCTTGCTGCGTTGACTAACTCAGGACAGTTGGTGCCACTTGGTTGTTGCAATGTGGTATTGCTGGGGACGTTTTTTTAAAAATTTTAAGGACAGTATTGATTCTCATGCGAATAACTTGTTTCGTTCACTTGTTTTTCAGGGTTCTTTGACATGTCCTTAACGGTGCTGGCAGGTTACAAGTGACATGACAAAAATAAGCCAAAGGGTCAGCACGATGGCTTCAGAGACTCCTGGATCTGCAGTGTCAATGGTTGGACAAGGGACTGTTTTAGGGAAATCTTCGCTCTTCATGGTGGGGTATTTGGGAAAAGTCAGTGAAACTTTTTTGTTCTATGTTTCCACATCTGCGCATTTTTTTTTTTTCTGCAACTTTTTTTTTTCTCCACGGAAATCTGATTTAAAAAAAAGGCGAAAGATTGTTCATAATGTAAAAATTGCATTTTCTGATTGCGGTGTTTCATGCGTACAGAAGAAGTTTTGTATCGGATGTACTTGTGGTAAAATTGGATGGGCAGACGTATATATACATACAATCTAAATATCTTTGGGAGCGTGGAGTTACAGTATATATTTACACTGCATAAGAAACCAGAAAAGGCTCTGTTTTTTTGGGAATGTTACCAAATTTTACATGACATTGATACCTTTTTGTAAGAACCATATTTTGTCAACGCCCCCCCCCCCCCCCCCAATTACTCTTATCTGTATACGCAACATTACAAACACACTGCACACCAGAACTCTTTTTAGAGGGTAGAGTTGGCAAAAGAGCATTTTCAAAACCAAGGCCAATTCCGCAATTAAAAGCCAAATCATTCCTCAACTAATACAATTTATCAGCTCACAGCCACTTATTAAGAAGGATAATTAGAAAAGGTTAGGGTGTAGTGCAATGTGGAAACTCCACAAAATTAGGAAGATCGTACTAAGTGAGGCTTTTAAAGACCTTTCTGTGTATGAGTGGAAAGATTTGATTAATGCCACACAATATATATTCTTTCTCAGAAGAAAATGCATTTTAATACTGCAACTTTAAAATGTGCCTCAATCTGTCATTTAGAGGGGGCAACCTATTAACTCACTTCTGAAGAGCAGTTTATTTTGTATTTGTATTAAGATTTAGAAGAAAATCTAATGTTGGTTGATCCACAAAACTTGGGTTTTTCCTTGTTGCACTTGAATGTCGGCCCATGTTCAATTGTATAGTTTTGTTTCCTAGATTCCGGACTCCTGCACAAATGGTACAGATGGATGTTGCCCAGCCTGTAAGGCCAAAGGCCAGATACAAGCTCTCCGGACATACCGCATTAGTTTTACTCAATCAATATTCCTCTGTGCTAATCCACAGGTATGGTTCTCTCCAATTAATAAAATGTTTTTTTTTTTACCCTGTTCATTCAGTGGAGTCATAATTGTTTTTTGAGCAGCAGTGTTCCTAAGCAACACTAAGGCTTGTTCTATAGTATATGCCCGCACCTACGCGAACGCGCGTGCACATGACGCACACTTTTTGTGTGTACAGTCCGTGCTGCCGGGAGCGACAGGTTTGCTGTGTGTGTGTGTGCGCGTGCGTGTGTGCGTGCGTGCGTGCGTGCACGTACATGTATATATATGTACATGTAGATTGTGTTATTAATTTATTATATATTTTAAAAATAAAAGACACGTTGAGAATAAATGATTTATTCACACAGACACACAGACATTACAGCTGCGGTGGTGGCGCAAATACTTAGTTTCCTGAGTATTTCCCGCTGTTGCCCGGCTCCACGCTCGCTGCCGTGCGTGCGCACGGCCGTAGCATACAATGGCTGGCTAACCACAGCCAACTATAACTTCCGCACAGCGCAGCATGCGCCCCCACTATATCACGGGCCTTAGATAAGCTTCATGGGGTCTGACATTTCAGGCCCTTGTAGAACTGAACAGGTTACATTTGCCAAGTAAGTGGACGCTGCCTTCACGCAGGTGTAATGCAGATACAAAGGACTCAGTAGTTGTAGGTTTGAAGTGAGGTGCTATAACAATAGAAAGAAGCAAAGTCCTGCTTTCTGCAAACTAACTTCTAATGGGGGATCCTGGAAATGTCCTCTTACTGGCGGTCAGTGTAGAGTATTGGCAGAATCTTATTTTGTACTCTTGGTCTCCTGGTAAGAACAACAGTTTGGACCTCTAGTGTGTGATATCTGCCCATGCTTGACAATTTTAATAGAAAATGCATGTTACATATTCTCCCAATCTTCCATATGGAATCTACATTAGCTAAATGTGATATTTTTTATTTTAGTTGAGGTCATTGTAGATCATTTAATGATGTTTGAAGTGCTAAACTGTTCTTTGGAGCTACTTTTTAACACTTGTGCATAATTACAATATTGGAGTCAATCGTTATTTGGCAGTAATATGCAGAAAGACACTACTTGTAACGCTCCTGGTTTTTTTTTTTCTTTTCAGTGTATTTATCCCTTGGGATACACACCTCTGGATAACATAATTACAAACACTGCTGATGTGACAAAACACTGTAGTCCAAATAAGCATAAGAAAAGGAAGATTTTGGAAACCTCAATAACCAATCAAGTTTGTGGGAAGAAAACCAGGAATGATGCATCTGTTTGTGGGGAATATCTTTCAAGCCATGATTTTTCTTTCCCACAAAATGGCGTATGTATGTCTCCACCAGCCTTGACAACACCAGCATGTGAAATGTCAGGCCTGTTTACACCATTACACAATGTCCAAAATGGCAACACAGAGCTGCTGGCGCAAAATGAGATGGAAACGGCAAAGGCTTTGAGTAGTGATAGCACTGTCCTAGATGTCAACCATGTGTCCCTAGCAACTTCTATAGTACCAAAGTGTGAACTTTCAAAGCCACCTAATTTGTTGCAGACAGATGATTGGAATGAGTGTCAAGAAGGAGCAGCACAAAATGTAGTTCTGGAAATGACGAAAGCATTAAACAGGGGTCCTGTACTCCTACAGGATGGGGACACTGTGTGTCTTGCACCAGCTAAAATGAACGAGGAGAATGAGCACCAGAAAAGCATAGTGCAAAGTGCAGGGATGGAAATAGCCAGTGCTTTAAGTGGAGACCCAGATGAAACGAAGAATGGAAACCATGTATCCCATTCAGCATCTGCACAAACTGTGTGTGAAACCTCAAACACCCCATGTTTGTTGCAGGACAATCTGCCTAAGCACCAGGAAAAAGTGGAACAAAATGTGTTGATGGAAATATCCAGTCCCTTGCGCAATAAAGCTGCAGTACAAAACTGCAGCAATGAAAGCCTGGCACCGCCTTCAGTACCAGATTGTGAATTATCAGAACCATGTGATTCATTGCAGGATAGTCCAGATGAACAATGTGAAATAATAAAGCAAAATGTGGTGGTGGAAGTAGCCAGTCCTGTAAAAAATTCTGATCTTCAGAACACCAAAGATTTATCAGAGGCAGCATCTTTAGTGCCAGAACGTGAATTGAAAATGGAAAATGTAGTGAGGAAAGAAAACCATCGTCCTGTGACCATTTCAGCAATAAGTAATCATCAGACCACGAACGGTCCCACAGTAATACTTTCTCCAGAAGCACAATGGGTTGCTAAGCAGACTCCTGTTCTACTCACAAATGGTGCGGAATACAAGCATCTTCAATGGACGAACAAATATGCACTTTGTTGGTTAGACTGTATAATGTGTGTCCTGGTGCAGTCTGATACACTTAGGAAAGCTGTGGCGGCGGGGTGCACTGATAAGGAATCCGTCATTCACACGCTGTTTACAAAATATAATGAAGCAACTGAACTGCTGACCTCAAGTGCCAAGAATGGCAGAAACGGTACGAATTGGCACGTTTTAGAAATATTGTCATATTTTTCCCGCTTTTTTTTCCATTTGATTTCTGGTCACAATTGGAGGCACGTGTTATTATATTTTGTCTCTTGCACGCAACAGCATTTAAATGTACAATCCTTAGTTGGCGTTGCAATGTAGTGAAAGTACTTTAATCAACATTTAGAGCTGGTTTTATAATTTAGTAAAGATAGATGACCCACAAGTGTATCTTCATCTGTTGTACAGATCTTTAAAGGTGCAATCCCTTGTAGCCAGGCAAAAACAAACAATCAATCTAAGTTGCTTGTTTACTGTAATCTAACGCTAAAGCAAAGATTTGGATATATACATATTTACATATCAGATAATACAGTTGCCCCCGCACTCTACCAGGGAGCTCTGAGGAGCAGATTCTGCTGTTGAGTGGGCAGAATCATGGCTGCCCTACTCCCTCCATTTCCTTCCAACCTCCCACCTTCCTCTCCCCCTGTTTAGACTCCACGCCAATGGCTGTTTATTCCATTGCCCCATCCCATCTTGATTGCTTGTTGAAAGGGGTAATTAGATTATGACTAATGCTTTGTATATATCTTTACTGTACGATGATTGTGAAGTAAGATTTCCATCTGCATTGGGTACAATATCCCTTATCCATGTGGCCTCTGAGGTAATACACATACTTTGTATAGTGATCTTTTAATCCCATTATTGTTTTTCTTCTATACCTTGCAGGGGATGCAAACAAGATTGTCTTGGCTGAGATGTGTCTGGATGAAGTCAGAGTCTCTGTTTTTGAAGGAATAAAGCCCATTTTAAAGTGTGAATTAGGTCAGTTCAGTAAACTTACATACTATTGAATAATAGGACCCAAGGATTTTCTGCATAATGTACAGCTATAGCTAGGCTGTACCCAGTGATGGCTGTGGGGTAGTCAGCTGCAGGCATCCTAGTTTGCTAATATGCTGCGGTTGTCTGTTTCTGATAACTGCCCCATAGCTGTGGGGTACTCTGGCTACATCTGTATATCAGTATATTTGTTTCTTATATATTACTTCCGTGGTTACATATTTCCTATACATCTATTCTCCAAAGTTAAAATGGAAATGTTTGTTGTCCTAGTATTGCAATCCTACACTGTGTTTTCTGTATTTATACAGATACTGTACTCAAAGTACTTCCCTATATGGATATCATTATCTCCCTGTTTTTTTTTACTGTGCAATAGTCTTCAGCATTTCTTTCCTAGTCCCATGTTTAATACATATGTATACATGATATTGTCTCTACATGAATTGTGCCTCTGTTTTATATACATACACACCTATATACATACATTGTATGCCTGTATTACATAAGAGGTAAAGATTATCATGCCGCACTTCTTGATTAACCCCTTCAG
>CM071569.1:236642137-236712137 GCA_036426205.1 Ascaphus truei | reverse complement strand
TTAAATCCCATATTAAAAAAAAATGTTTTAAAGCATTGTGTTGCCTAGAGTGTTGCTTTTTAAATGGGCACAAAGAATATGATTCCCAGGTAGATGGTAGATAGTGGTTTCCTGGTCCACCCAGGTATGGGGTGCCTTGAAAAAGACACACAGGGCAGGAGGTCACTGGAGCTGAAATGAATGGGGTTCAGCTCCGGAGACCCCCTGCATCACACCAATTAAAAAAATAAAACCGTTCTGCTCCTTTAATTTAAACCAAAAGTCTTTACTTGCGCTGATTTTCTTGTAAAACTTGAGGTATTCCCAGAGAATTAAAATGTTCTTGATTTAGTAATATTTTTAGTGTACGCTATATTGATCCTGGGTAAGCGTAGGCTCATGGCAGATAAAATCGCGGTTGAGCGCTTTTCACTGACCAACATAACCACTTTTAATAGAGGTAGTGGTACATTTTCATCCTTAATACATGAACTAAATCTAGTTAAATAAATGCAAGCTTTCAGGACCCTGCACGACACTTAAGAACTTATGTTGGCCCATTAAAGTGTTTCAATTAGCCAATAACGGTATAATTTACAAGCCACATTTGTTGTTTTTCTGACTAATTTACTCTGATCGGGAAATGTTTGATATGGCATACATTATTCCTTGGTGTACGTATTGAGGCCTTTTACAGGGTGTCCACACTGAGTCGCAGTGGATTTACTTTAATCCTGTTTGTGCCTCTTAGTGAGAACACCCTGTATATGTAATGTCACTTGTGGCCATGGGATGATATTTCTTAGTTCTATTTCAGTGATGCACTTTGGTATAATGTTGAAGATGACTTTGGTTTCTCAGTTCCCTTTCAATTAGACTGTTTTCTTAATTTAATTAATTTCCACTAATTATTTTAGGGACGTGGCTGGAGTCAGATGATTTGAATGGGCCGTACGGCAGTAAACACAAGAATTTTGGTGTCCCTCCAGCAGAGATGCATATTGTCATTTGGGAGAGGAATCCTTCGAAAACCATAGAAGAAAAAGATGCAAATCCTTGTACCGTGGAAGCCGAAACCCCAGCACTTAACTCAACAACCATTTCCCCATCATGTCCTGGTCAAACATTGGATCCATCTTCTTTGATTGCCTTACCGATAGAAACAGTATCTATTCCTACATCTACATTATCAACGTCAAATAGATCAAATTTGCTTTCCGGTTTGGAAGGTTATGCTGATGATGACATCATAACACTGACTCTTGTACAAATTCCATTTGACTCTGTGGGTATTCCACTCCAAAACAACCTTGTGCCAGAGCTGGATGGTACTTATGCAGGACAAGTACAGGCAAACATACATTCGACTTCTCCATCTGAAAGTTTATCTGATGGTGCTCAGTTTGAAGTGCCTAATAACTGCATGATGTTGCCTGAACATTTGTACCAAGCAAGTCAGGCTTCAGCTATATTATCATCGGAGTCTACCAAGTCACACTTACAAAACAGCACGCCCCATGCTGAGGGCATTATGCAAAAACCATGTTCCGTCAAACAGAATAACTACAGAGAAGAATCAAACTCTGGTACATCTGCAACCACTGCAACCAGTTCTGCCATTCTGAATAGTACAAAGAAGGGTGTAGTCGGCAGTTGGATAAAGAGTTTGTTAAACAAAAATCCTTCTTTTCTGGCTTCCAATTTGTATGGTTCAAATAAGAAAAATATAAATAATTGTCCTAAACCACCTTCTCTGTTAAAGGTAACTGATCAACATGTCGCTTGTAAGAAGGCAGAGAATTTTGGTGGTTTTACAGCCAAAGGTACCCGTAAAACTATTAATACAGTGGACTCCAATGTATGCTCATTGCAAAATACAAATGGAATTCTGCCTTCAGCCTTATACCAACGAGGCCCAGATCATAATGCAGGTCCCCCAAAAGATAAGGCCTCTAAACCTGTGGGAACGTTCCTAGCACCTACAGCCTCAAATCAAACTAAACGTGGACGGAATGGAATAGATTATGGCAAGATGCTGGCAAAGAACGGAAGCTCGGCCAGTGAGGATAAGATTCGTAGGCTTCGATTAAAAATGTTAAAAAAACTAAAAGCCAAGAAAAATGAACTGGCCTCGCTTGAAATGCTAGCAAAAGCTCATAGTAACGAAGAAAGTCCCCGTAGCAATCAGATAAAACATTTCTCTCAATATAGTAGTCTCAATCGGCGGGAACAGCTACGTGGCTTGCTACAGGAGCTACAGGAACAAATTGATAATGCGGACAATGAATCTGTATGCACTATGAGTTCCAGCACATCTCTCTGTAGTAGTCCAGGAGACGCAGATTTCTTTGCAGACTTATTTTCCCCGGTGGCCACTGACGTGCCAGGAGGTGGATCTGATGATAGCAGATTCTTCGAAATGTTAGTTGATGGGGGTTATGGATCATCATTGCCCAGTTGTCAGACAGATGGATTATGTAATGAAGGTACTGAGCTGAAACATGATCGTTGCAGTTTTAAGGACAACCAATCCCTTCTGCAAGCTACCTCAGCAAATAATTCATTCATTGAGAGTTCCACCAAAGAGGACGTGCTGAATGATCTCCTTTCATCATCTACACTCGAGGTGTTGAACGACCACAATGAATATTTTCCTCCCTTTGATGATATATATTTTTGACAATTGTTAAAAAAAAAAAAACATTTGGTAGCATGTTGTGCAAAGGCTCAGGGAGAGAACTGGCTTATCCAGGTGTTCAAAAGGAGATCTTTTATTTAATCACTTTGCTCCTGAAAGTTCATTGCTATATATTGCTAGACCCTCCTCAGCACCCCCCCAGCAGTGAAAGGGTTGAACATATACACCGCTGCATTTGTTGCACTTTGGCCGTACGAAGTTATCACAACCAGAGAGCACTGGTCTATTATAAAATAAAGTCCAGCCAGTACTACAATTATTAAACCTTTATTTTCCAATAAAAAGCTAATACTTCCATGAGAGGAAATCCATTTACAATTCTGCCAAAATGCCAAATAGGCCCACAAGAAATTTCTTTACAACTACTGTACGCTTAAATAAATAAAAAAATGTAAAAACATTTTTTTAGAAAGTTACATCAAGGCAACTCTAATAATTAAAGTTGAGTAGGGAAATCCAATACTGAAAAGTAATTGTGTATGTGCATATAATTGTCAAAATACTAACATTTGAATGTACTGTTTGGATTTTTCCTGATGTATACTGCTTAAATGACATGGGCTGGTTGCTCTTTCATTTGTTTGAAGATGTGCATGTATTCATTTTACAGTATTTTGTTCTCTGAACAAAGCCAGTATTTACTAAACAGTGCTAACCTGCAGGGCATCTTTAAGCTCATTCACTTAAATGGTCCACAAGGTGCCTTATGGCATAGCATTACTTCTGAAATATGGCCTTCTTGTTTTTGCACACAGGCTCTTCAGCATGCTCTTCCCCTCCTTGCTTGGGAAGATTTCATTTCAAATGTGTGGAGCTCACCAAAGCTAGGGGAAGACTACTTTGCAGAATAATGAATATGGGCCATGGTCTGTAAATATCCTGGTTCTACTTGAAGTTGTACATTTGTACAAATAATTATCAGAATAAGTTTTATTATTGCTCTATTAAAAGTTACTGGTTTTGTTTTTGTTTTCCTAAAAAATAATAAACAGTAAAAAATTAATGTTATCCATGTGATGTGTTGGCTCTTAACTGGTATGTGCCATGCATGCTAACTGGTATGTGCCATGCATGCTAACTGGTATGTGCCATGCATGCTAACTGGTATGTGCCATGCATGCTAACTGGTATGTGCCATGCATGCTAACTGGATGTACTTGAATCAAGTGAGAGGAAGTGTACATTGTGAAGCAATGTCCGAGCCCTTTGCAAATTGCTTAACGTTTTGGCCCAGATCCACACAGCTGTTCCTGTTTAACGATGCGCTAACTGGTTTCTTCAAAGCTCAGAACAGTGTTAAAGTGGCAATACAGGTTATTAGATTTTAATTGGTACAGCAGTCGCGTAGCTTTAAGGAAGTGTCGTTACCTTAACTGCTGATTAATCCTTTCTCCCATGATTGATCGGCAAAGATTCACACTGGCCGCCTATTTAAAAAAATCATTTTGTAAATAGTTGCTATAACAGCCAGTGTAGTTTAATACTTAAACCTCCTTTAAAGGGGCATAAAGAGGGGGGGGGGGATGTGAGAATAACAATGCAGTAAGTATTGTCTAATACACAACTGATGTATTATATATTTTGAAAAAAACAACAGTATTTTGAATGTATTGCTGCTTTAAGTGCTTTTTTTGACCACGAGAGGGCATTGCGCTTCCTATAACGGACGTTCATGCTTATGGTGTGCAAAAGACGTGTTCCCATGAACAATGCATATCCATAGAGTTCCATTCAGGTTAACGCAGGGATTTAGTCATTGGTTATGGTGAAGCGACATTAAATAATGGCACTGCGTTGCCATGACATGACGTCAAGATGCTGCATCCAAAACCCCACTGCACCGATCCCTGCAGGACTCCTAGCCGACCCTGTAAAAGACAATTGCATTACATTATGACCCAAAAGATGATCTGCGAAGTTACGGAAGCTGAATCACTGCATTTCCAGCACTTACTGCTAATGGACCATAAAGGAGCCCTCAGACAGGGCTGGTGCAGTGAGGTGCTTGGGCGCAGCAGGAGTGGATGGGGGTGTGGATGCAGGGAATGGGACCTCCTTTTATATCCTTGTCCCTTAAAATCTTGCTACATTTTATCAATGGTTCCCAGCACTCAAAAGCACGAGACATATACTTGATTTATCACAGATTGAAGGATGATAGAGAGAGAAAAGAACCATCATTTTTCTCACACACAAATAGAAATCTACAAGCACAAAAATAAATTGCAGATGTAACACCTTATCCCTCCCCCCCTAAGGGAGATTCGCTGGTATATTGTGGTGCTGTGGTGCGTACCTGTTCGTTCTCAGGAGGCTGAGTCTCCGCGATGGTAGGGAGCTTTGGGGTACAGGATTTCCTTTGTGGGTGCAGAGCCTCCACATGTAGGGCTTCTGCCATAGACTAGGGTTCATCCCCACTGGAACCTCCATAGTGTAGAGTAAAGAATCTGGAGTGCCAGTAGAAGTACAGCAGGTTTATTGGCACAACAGCAGTTACAGCATAGTTCCCTATCTGTATAGGCGTAACATCCCTTCCCTGGGCAGGATAGGACTAGGCATCCCAGTGGCTTGAGGCCCCCAGGCTAGTCTGTACATCCTCACTCCATGAGGGGCAAGGCAGGAACTACCAGCAATGGTAGAACACTCTCTTCCTCTGGAGCACACTAGCTAGCCTATGGCTAGGGCTGGGCAGAACATTCAGCCCTAAGGGAGGAGGCAGAACACCCAGCTCAAAGGGAAGGACCCTACCGTTTTTATACCTGGGGAAGGGTTAATCCCTCTGCCCCCGTAACTGGGCAGGTCTAGATGACTCACAGACATTACCCCACTATCCATGTGACCCAGTTAGTATCCTCCCAGGCAGACAGGGCCTGTTACTGAAACAAAGTAACTTGCTGGGGATGAGGCTCACATGCTAGGCCATGTGCAAAGGGATTTACCCTAGCATTGCTTGCTGCCAACAGGATTCATAAGGCCGAGCTCATGGTGGTAGCGTCGCTACGTGCGCGCGCTTGCATCCGCGCACACTTGAAGGACTCTTACCTGATTGTCTAAGGTATGGTAGTTCCTTAAGTGCCCACGACACGCGCCAACGCAGCTACATTTTGCTGCCACAACAAAAATTTAAATTGGGGCTGCATTCACGTGATGTCAGCGTCACCTGGGCTGGTTCAGCCGAGGAGGGCGAATCAGCTCTGTGACGTGTCCGTGGCACATTTGCTGCGACCCATCTCCTGCAGCTAGCACATGCATCACAGGGGCTGCAGGAGTGTGCGCGGGGGCACGCACGGAAGCGCACGCCCGAGCCGCCACCGTGAGCTTGGCCTAATACTATTGCAGGGAAATAGATAGCCAGGGGCTACATGGCTACACAGAGAAGACCGCATGGAGCAGGACAGTCAGCAGGAGAGACAGCCATACTTATGGCCACACAGACCACCTTCCTATACACCAGGCAGAGCACAATCCTGAAAGGAAGTACCACTGCTTTTGTTGTGGGAATGGGCCTCAAGAAAAAGCACTAGAGCTTGAAATGTTACTCACTGAAGGATGGTCCCTGGACCTTCACTACAGGTCAAGAGCACCCGCAGCAGTCCCAGCTCTTCCCTGCCTCTTATCAGGGGCAGAAGTATGGTACACACTTGCTCTCCACCAAGGGGAAGAGGACTAGTGAAGGCCCAATAATCAGGCTCTTGGCTGTGTGACCTGCCCCTCAAGTAGGTAGATGCACTCTAAATTTAGGGCGGCACTGCCCTTAAGTACAGCTAGGAGGAGGGCACCAGGTCTGTTCCATGATTGGACATGCTCAGGCTGGATGTCACCACCTCACACTGTCACTCAAGTGCAGCTCCAGTGAGTGGGGAAAACCCATATTGACTACTGGCAGCCTGATTGTACCAGGACTTAATGCCAGGAGTAGGGCAGGTTAGTAGCCACAGGTGGCATGGCTACACCCTCCCTCTGGTGAAACTCCAACGGCCCTGCTTGGACCCTAAAGTTTCGGGTACCATCCCTTAAGGTAACCTGGAACATAACAGAATAACATTCACATAATTGACATCACATTTAAGATACATGATACATTTTCTGTGAATACAGTCATTACAGCTTACTGGAACCATTTAGCAGCTTTATTTGACTACAACCATAAAATGGCAGCCTTAAGGAAGAAGGGTTCCTCCCAACATGGAGAACCTTATCAATAATAGTGCTCAGGATCGGGCTTTCTTACTAAGGCTCCTGAGTTATCAGTCACAGTAATGGAGAACCCTCTTAGGTTACCGTTCAGATACATTCTCCACTCGGTCTTTGTACACTGATCTCCCTACCTTCCATACTCCAACTAAGTAGGCCACCCTTTCTTCCACATTATGGAAAGTGCTCCTACTATGTTCTGTAACATAGGCCCTAACGGTCTCGATCAGCCATGTTTCCCTATTCTCGTCAATCTCCCTTATTAACGGCTCTGAGACATAGGGGTATTCGAATCCGTGTGAGTTCCTATATTTCTGTACCACATGCCGCTCAGCTCGGCTGATTTTGGTTAAACAGCGGCCTTCAGCCTGGCCTAACGGTTCTTGAACCGGGGGTTCATAACTGTCTAATGCCACTCCTGTTTGTTGTACAATGCCTAACATTATCTCCCTCTCTCTCCGTCCCATGGGCTCTGTGGTCTCCTCTGGGGTAAAATCTCCTTTCACCCACCAATGATCTACCACATCGCCCATCTCTAGTAGGAATCTGGTGTGGTTTATGTACGGCACATATCCCCGAAATCTAGGATGCCACAATGGTAAACACCCCACTGGCGCAGCTAAGAAAGGCCCTGTGTGTGAGGTGTTGTGTAAAGAAAACCCAGACACATAATGTACAGACATTGTCTTTTGACTTCCCCCAGAAGCAGCACTTTCTGCCGTATCATACCACCCATGATCCTCTTCCCAATCCCTGTGATCAGTGGAAGGCTTTAAAGTCTTAGCGACCCAGTGGCTTCTCTTGTTGGAGTAATAGTCTCTACAGGCCCAGTCAGCTTTACCGGGTCTTGGCAACGACCAGTAGACACTGCCCTTTGTGGGTGGCAAAGAAGGTGTGGTACTAGTAGCCGGGTATGGGGCTTTAATGTTAGCAAAGTCCCGGTCAATGTTCTTAGTAGATATATTGACCAGACCCGACACCAATTTGATACGAACTACATGAGGGGCAGGGGCAGTGTTGGGCATAGTGGAAAGAAAGTAGATCCGGCGCCACTGCGAATGACAAATATCCAGGCTACTTCCGGGTTGATTGAAAAAACTTTATTTGGACATCACACACACAAGGCTAAACCACGGCCCCCCCCTCAACGCGTTTCACGCTATAGAACAGCGCTTCGTCTTGGGCATAGGCCTATGGGCCGTTAAATATTCCCAGTACTGAGCCAGAAAAGCAGGGGTCGGAACATTCGGACACATCGGAGGGTTATCTTCCTCAGGGGTTAAGGCTGTATTGGCGCATGCTTACGCGCCAAACATTCCTTCATAGATTGGATAAAGGTAGCTCCTTTCACAGGAGCTATAACGGTACTCACCAGAGCGGGAATCGAAGGCTTCTCATCTGCCCCAGCGGTCACTCATAGTATGACGTCATCTCCAGCAGGTATCGCTGGGTCCTGGTACAGCTCCACATCCCGCACCGGAAGCACGTCGACATCCGGCCGTTGCACGGGTGTGGCATCGTTGCCATCCACATGATATCGGCACCAGAAGGTACCTCCATCTGTACCGGAGAATTATTGGATTGGCCTCTGGACACCTCCATGAGGGGTAGGCTCATCCATCTCTCTGGTCTCACGGTCTCGGTTACTGTTACTGTGCTCCTCCATCTCTCGGAGCCACAAGAACTGTTCTGTTCCTCCACAGCGTCGGTTGGCATATTCGACAACAGTCGAAATACCACGGAAGACCGTCTGCTACTGGTAGGGAAGGAGGATAGGGACATCTACGCAGGGGAGAGACACCGGATCATTTCCGAGTCATCAGCGGCAATTAGCAGAGCCGGTCCCGGCTCACGCGCCTCTGAGAACAACAGTGTCTCATCACCCCAGGCAGTCGGTGTCACGGGAACTTGTGAGAGGCTATAGTAATACACAGCAAAAATATCTCTGGGTTGAATTGAACACGAATTAGATATGATAAATTAGAGTTTATTCCTTAAATAAGGTGAACACACAAGATATACAAATAACAGGCAAAATATACACTTACTTAGGGTTGGAATGGGGATGATGAAGTAATCAGCAAACAGGATTAGCAATTCATCAGGCATCAAATAGTTGGTAAACTTGAAGTCACGAAAACACGAACCACAGAGTATAGGCTGGACACTGGTTTATATGCAATTTCCAGTCTATACCTTATTATTGAGTGTAGGCCATTGGAGAACAATTACCTGCACCCAATCTGTCCTTGCCACCTCACCTGAGGGGCACCTTAACACCCGCCCACTCGGTGGATATTATTCTAATCAGGGGGCTTAATTCCTCAGCCCCCCTCCCACAAGCCTGGCGTCTTAAAGTCTACCTTGGCCAGGATACCCTTTGTCCAAAGTGTGAATTACCACACTTAATCTCAAGTACCCATGTCCTGCCTTCTGTTGTGCTTGCATACACAAGCAGGGTGAGGGAGTCTTTGATCAGGAGTTTATGATCGACCATTTGTCTGCCATCCTGATCATTAACATAGCATATGGGCTCTGAGTTTTTATACCAGACCCAGATGCAATTCATACCTTAATACCTTCACATATTAAAATAATCCGTTCTGCTGGGCCCAGTGGGCTGATACTTGCCAATCCCTCATGCCGGAGGGGATTCTCCAGGGTGGCCAAGTTTCAGCTCTCTGCGACCCCCAGAATCGGAGATTCACAAATGCAGTTTAAAACACTTTTCAATTTAATATAGGATTCTCCTCTTTAAAATGAATCCCTGCCTTTCACTCTTTTCCCATTGAAACCAACGGGCTCCGCCTCCATGGGCTTTCAATTGAGCAACTCCGCCGTTGAAGTCAATGGGTTCCGCCGCCATAGACTTTCAATGGGGCAACTCCGCCATTGACGTCTATGGGACTTCTCCGCCATAGCCTTTCAATGGAGGAACGCCGCCGTTGATGTCTATGGGGAAAATCACCAATCTTTACAGTTGCCCATACTCCGTCTGGTTGTTCGGAGAGGGCTGGAAATGGCCATGCAGTCATGCCGGAGCAGTGACTACATGCGACCCAACTCCCAGCCCTCTGGTCCTCGCAGAACCGGAGATATGGACTTACACTTTTTGCAGTTTCGGACTTAGCCGTTTTCACGCCACGCGGCTCTCTCCCATTGGAATCAATGGCCGGCGCCGCAATAGGAAATGCATGGGCGAGCGTCGCCATTAGATTCAATGGGACCTCCGCTCCGCCATTAGAGTCAATGGCGCGACCCTCTTGTTGAGCTCGACCCTTTACGGGGGTCCTGGATTCTCGGACCCGGTGGTGGTCGAGTGTGGGGAGGCCTAGGAGCTAGGGGCAAAAATAATTTTATTTCTAGGTGCCCTAGAACCTAAGGTTCCCACGCCAATTGTGAACTCAGTGATAAAGCTCTTTTCAAAGACATTGTATCCGCTTTTGCGGTTAGGATGGCTGCCAACCTGTTCCTGGAGGTCGGCGTCAAGGAATCCCCATTGAAGTCAATGGCCCCATTGACTTACAATGGGAAACCGCCGCTCCTCCTCTCGGACGCCACCTGCTGGTCTTCGCTGGAAACAGGCCCAAAACCGCCAGATCTGCCATTGGAATGCATGGAGCTGCAATGGCGACCTATGGAAGGCTGCAAAATGGAGCCTGAAAAGTCGGGAACCTGGAACAAAGGGCTATAAACACTAAGTTAACCTTAACCCTTTCCCTCCCGCATCAATCCCAGTGTATGTGTTGGTGCAAACACTGGAACAAAAACAATAAATTTTTACAGGGGAATATACATTTGGATTCTGAAGCAGGGTAAAAACACATTACTGGACCGCAGTCCAGTTAACCCCTTGCTTCCCAAGTGAGAGCAGGGGGTGGCCAAATGGGGTGTAACCCCTTTAATACCGGGCCAAACCCCCTCTCCCATGACAGTCACCTTACTCGGGTGCTCGTGGGCTGGTTCCGATTCACCAACCGTCTCTGGTTCCTCTGCGGGGACCGGGGTACTCATATCCCCTGGATCCTCTTTGGTGGCACATGGGCCCTCCGAGGGCTCTATGGATGAGGTAGATTGAGTTTTAGCAGCACCGACCACCCAGGAAGTGGGGTCGGTTGCATCCTTTTCTGCAAATTTCATAGGCCGCAGCAGTGTGGGCTTCAGGAAACGTGCTCCGCAGCGGGCACACTTGGCTTCCCAGGTCAGTTTGCCACCTGGGAAATCACACTTGGGGCATAGGCATCTGAGGTGCCTCTTCCCCTCCACCTTCACCACCAGGAGCCCTTCTGGTAGTTGATAGAGGGTAAAGTCCATATCGCTTGGCATGTTCAATACTTTTAGAAGAAACGGGTATAAGAGGAATGGTAGGTGCACTCCTTTCACTCGCCAGGCTCTGAAGAACTGAGGGTGCGGTCCGCTACATCCGGTACCTCCCTGGTTCTCCAAAGTCTTTAGGCATTGACTGTCATTGTGCCCCCTCCCTCTGGTGGAGATTAGAGGGGGAGCACTCGATGACGTGGACGAGGCGTGACTCTGACTCCTGGCCCAGCCAGTCACGACTCTTGGGTGGGGTCCTCACTTTCTCGCCAGACCCTTGCAGAACTTTGCAAAAAGGCGTGCAAATTTTCTGCAAACCTTCCACACAGTTCCCATTCTCGGCGGGAACCGCCATTTTGGATGATGTGACTCACGTGGTGCATTCCCGGACAAGGGAACCTCAATTTTGAGATCTGTCTATTCTCCGACTGTATAGGAATCGCAATTCCGACGGGAATCCATTTCCTGTGGATCTGTACAGCACATGGTTGCAGTCTACCAAGAGTAGGATGTACCCCAGGCTCGCAAAGCTCCATCTCGATATGCTGCACATGATTACAGTCCATTACAAGCACTCTGTGGTTCATGATCTGGCTACGGCTAGTAGTTAGTAGTTACCAACTGTAAGTTACACTGTGGACTTATTGTTTATTCAGACATACATTGGGGATATTGCTGTGCTGTATATGTGTGCCTCTGAGCACTAGGCACTTTTCCCGTTCCCTGTCAGGGATGCTGCTTCATTAATATATACAGTGCCAAGGTCCAGGCGGTTTGCATATCTGCTACGGAGGGTCTTCTTGGTTTTTGGAAACGCCAGCTATCCATATACGGCTAGTAGTACTCTGGGCTTCTTCCAACAGAGGGGTCTAGGCACCTTGTACGTCAGGCACCCCTGCTAAGATACTCCCTACCAGTACCGGGCGCCGCCTCCTTTTGGCTGCCAGCATCGCGGATCCTCTCCAAAGGCCCCTAGGACTAAGTTAACAAGAGCACACCCTTTGTATACCGGTACAATATAACTGTTTACTGACACACATAATAATACTCGCGCATGCACAGCGCTTCACCGCGATCTGCGGTCTGGAAGAAGATGCAGGAGATTGCAGTGGGAGGGCGTGGCTTGGGTTTTCCAGGGGCGTGGCCATGACCTGACACAGCTGATTTGCCCTTATTGGCTGAACCGCCGGCGGGGGCGTGGCCACCCCTCCGTCGCAAATTGTGAATACAATTTGAATGTCTTTGGAAAAACTTGTCATACAGCGCAGCTGCACATTCCGCGTGAAGGTACATGCTGGGCCCAGCCCCAATGAGGGGCGGTGCTTGTTCGCGCGTGCGATGTAGAAGGCACTGGGACCGCGGCCTCATCCTGATCTTAATGCTCCTCTCCCACTAATTCTAAGATTGTTGCAATACATGTATATATTTGTGTCTGTATATGTTTGTGCGTGTGTCAGTCAAATAAAAAAAAGTAGTACTAACTAATTGTGACTAAATGCAAATGAAAAACAAGACCAATACCACGAATGTTAAGACACAAAAAGTGTTTCCGCCCGGTTTCGAACCGGGGACCTTTCGCGTGTGAGGCGAACGTGATAACCACTACACTACGGAAACTGTTGTCACTACACTACACTTTTATAATAATGGTTTCGAGAGTATGTGTACATTTACAACACCCGACAAATAGTTGTACCAACAGTTCTTGTCTGCATTAAGTGACCATACTTTCGGATCACCAGAAACTAGTATGTAGTTTAATATTTAGTGCTACCACTCAAAAATGACTGATACTTTTAAATTTTGAGTTGCCTTTACCTATCTACGGAATCTATTAGCTGCACGGCTCTTTCCACTAGGGCTGTGCGACTATGCGGTTACACATATTTTCCGTATAGCTAAGGTGTTCTTACCTGTTAAACACCTTTAGCAGTGCTTTCTTTCAACACAGCTGAGTCACATGGAGCGTTTAGTGTCTGTGTAGATCTGATATTAGATCCCCACTCACACAGATCCTGTGATACTCACTGTATATACGTTTGGTCTCATACCAGTATGTGTTCAGTACAGCAAAGTATACCCCCTACTGGTCAGTTCCATAACAAGGGTCGAACCATATACCACTATTTAAGGGAATCTCTACCAGTTTATAGAGGTGGTACTATCATTTAAGCTACTAGTACTTTATAGCCCACAGATATCATATCTAGCCATATACCCTTTACTAGGTTTGGTCCTGTCTAGTTTAATTATATTTTAAAGCCCAATATTTTAACTATTGTTCAGAATAAATGTGTTTTAATATACCAATCATTCCATACGGTGTCTGAGTGCTCAAATTGGGGTTCGTTTCTCAAGTGTATCAATGTTTTCTACACTCTGAAACTGTGAAGAACCGTGTATCTGGAACGTATTTATTCAGCTAAGTTAAAGAATCAGATGCATTGAGCAGACACAAACAAGAACATTCGAAATATACATTATTTAAAAGAATGCTTTCTTTGTCTAGAGTTTTTTTTAGTTTTGGAAAAGAATCTTTATAAGATATTCACAGTAGAGTTTCTACTCAAAGGGAAAAAGATAGCCCCGTCCCTGGGTGGGCTTGAACCACCAACCTTTCGGTTAACAGCCGAACGCGCTAACCAATTGCGCCACAGAGACTTGCTGCAAAGAATGAGATAGGCATACTGATACCATTGACCTCGGATCCATTACTCACTCTCAGAGAAGGGAAAGTCTGTATTATTACAAAGGACACGATGCACCAGAGGGTTTCTGTGACCGAGGCTCTGACTCTATGTACAGCTTTCATTTTCCCTCATCCTGTTCCCCACAGTCCCCGTGAAATGCTACAAAAACTTCTGAAAGGAAATCGAATCTTTATGTTATTTGCTAATGAGGAGTCAAGATCATATAAAATGTGAGAATCCTGAGAAAGCACATCAAATATGTTCCTCACTATTTTCAAATAAGAATTTATTTGAAAGAAAAAAAGTTAACTTCCCATACCGGGAGTCGAACCCGGGCCGCCTGGGTGAAAACCAGGAATCCTAACCGCTAGACCATATGGGAGGCAGATAATTTGTAACAGCATTTTCACCATCCTATATCTCTCAACAACACCTAAGTGAAATCCATCTTCATGATTCCAAGCAAACACAATTTGTCTGCGATGGATATAAACACACCCACACACACACATGACCACTGGGGCCTGCCCCATAGAGGGCGATACTGCGGTGTGTGGTGCGTACGCCACTGGGGCCCTGGCCTTAGGCACAGCAGAAACTGGCATGGCTGTCAGTGGTAGTGGCGGTGCAATAATTCAACTTAGATTTGCACAAGGAATGGGACCTCTCTTATATCCTTGTCCCTTAAAATCATGCTACATTTTACCAAATTGTTCCCAGCACTCAAAAGCACGAGTCAAATACTTAATTTATCACTGATTATGAACATGGCCGCCGAGTGAAAAAAAAATGTTGCGTCCCAAGCAGCTCTTCTGTCTCCCGCACTAAGCTGTAGCGGCCGCCTCCTTGCTGCTGCCCTCCTTCTGAACCGCAGAGTCAAATAACGCCACAGACATCACCAACGTGACGTTGTGGTGTCATTTGTCGCTGTGACGTCACGTTGCCATGGCAGCGAGACACCGTGTGACGTCACATTCGTGACGTCTGCGGCGTCATTTGATGGAAACAATCATCATGGAAAGTAAGATATCTAAGAAACAGACACATCATGCATGGCAAAAATACATAAACTATCGGATTACTTTGATAATCCCCAAACTAATTGTAACGGTTTTTCCAGACCCACCCAATCTCACATTGGCCCCTGTGGTCTACTGGCCCCATTACATGTAGATATAGTGTGTGGTGCACCTGCTGGCTTACAGGACTCCCGAGTCTCCCCCTGGGTTGGTATGGGGATATCGGCAAGACAGGCATCTGACGTAGTGGGGATTGAGTCCTACTCACATCTGATGCAGCGCCTCCACCTCATCAGGATCTCTTTGTCCGCAGGGGGATGTAACTGATGAGGACCTCCTCTGTGGTGCCTCCTTCTGTGCAATGACTCCACACATACACAGCAAGGGTCTGTTGAATCTGGGCATCTTTATTGACATCTTTAGCAGCCTGCCCCTCACAGCGGTCGTACTCAGCCGCTCATTGTAGTACGGTTCATCCCTTCAGAAGGTCCTTCCCTCCTTATGAAGTTGGGTCACCTCTCCCCTTAGGGAGATCACCACCTGTGTCAGGTCCCTGATCACAGTGTAGATCCTATTTAGTATATCTGACAGCCTTAACTGCTGCAGACCTCCTGAACTGGACCATACTGGATCCCTAGCTTAACACTCTCCAATCACTATGGAACACTTGATTAACCTCTAACTTTTAGCAGTTCTGTGTCTTATATAGACTCAGAAAACAGCCACACCTCTTGTGTCACTAATAGTGGACACAGAGCATGTTACCACTCCCCTTGTACACATATGACACCTCACCAGGGTGTGAGGGCAAACCTCCATAATTGATGCTGGCAATCCTGCACACTTACCAGGTTTTACTGCCAGCATGAGAAAGAACTGTATACCATTTTTATACATGGCTACATAATTAACATGTAACAGGTATTCCCCCCCCAATCGCAGATACCATGTGGGTGCGGAGAACATACGGTGTTACCAGGTGTGGTGCTTTACCTATTGGCTCGCAGGAGGGCTGAGCTTCCGCCACGGGGAACCTGGGGCAATTATATTAAGAGTAACAGGGTACTCGGTGCAGCGCCTCCACCTGCGATGGTTCCTAGCAGAGCAGGAATTGTTCCTCGCAGGACACATACAAATACTCACACACCTTAAGTATGATAACCAATACTGTTTACTTAAGGAAACATAACACTCCATAAACATGACCAGAATGACGGGTGTCCCTTTCTGGAGGAGACACTAACTAATGCGCCTCACAGGACGCTTCCCTCAACACCGGATGATTCCAACCAGTGTCCATAGGATCCCCACCCAATGTCCCACACTCTTGCAGAGAGAGAGAATATGGGTGACTGCGCAGTCACTATTAAAGCTAATGGTCAGTTGGTGAACTTGTGGCTTTAAAGTACCTGCCCGAGCACTCCAGTGCTCGGATCCGCAACACTTCGCAAAGGATCTGTCGCTCGGTGATTCCGTCTGATCCCAAGCTGGAGATAGTCTCTGTGGCCCCGACTTGTGCCCGAACCTCTTCACTGGAACCGCAGCGTTGCTGAGTCCTTATCTAACTCTAGCACTAACGTGACAGGATCCCTAACCTAGGGCCTGTCCCTGTAGCACCACAAACTGGGCAGTGAGGACCTCTCTGGGACCTAAGGGGTTAATAGCCTACTCCGCTCCCCTTACTATTCCCAGTCCTGACTCTCACTAACAACTAGCACTCGCAGCTACGCGCTGCAACCTACTGGGTGCGTGCAGCAGATGTGCTGCACAAATACTTTGCCTTCTTGTCAGGCCTCACAGCACTGCCAGCCGTGACCCTGACAAGACAGCCCACGCACGCACTAAGGGCAGCGTTCCTATCTTGGGCCGTCCCTCAGCACTTACCCAGTAACCTGGTGGGGAGTTGGGGCCTACCTGGGATGTAGGGGACCTTACTCGGTGCAGGAGCTTCACTTGCTCCCTGCACCCTTCCCCTTCAGCTCCCCAGCTCCAACTAACTAGCGTGGGCTCAGCGCGAAATGTATCCACTTGCCTTCTGAGAAATCCTAAGCCCTATTGGCTCCCTGGCATCACGTGGGGCGTGCAGAGGCTCATGAGACTCGTAGTCCCTGCCTAGAGCCTTCCCTGGTAGGATAGGATTTCGCGGGCTTTCTTGGAGCTGTCCTGCGCATGCGCGATCTATCTGGGTCTCTCGCAACCTTTCCCTTCCTATTCCTACCCTCTCGCGACTTCTCCCTAGCTCTAGGGACCCTTCTGCGCATGCGCGATCACTGCGCATGCACGAGTAGCGGCAATGGCGGTCCCCGCTAACCGGTTGCGCCGTCGGAACTCCAGGGACGCCGAGCGCTCCCTGCACTGTCCCCCACCCTCGCGTTGTGCCGGCGGGTCCGCCACTGCCTTCGGCGGCACCCGCAACCGCACGGCACCTCGGGAGGGGGGTCTCCGGAGCATGGAGGGCACCGGGGCTACAAACAGATAAATATGTGAATTTAATAATTGTTCCAGACCTGTTGTTATTTACTTTTTCACTTGTCTCCAATGTTACATGGACTGTACAATCAGTTAATTTACCGTATATCTCAGTATAAATTCGCAGTTAGAACTAAGGACATGATTACTGCAATAGCTAAGACTTCTTTTTGCAAGAAGGCCATTATTCACCCACTCAGTTGAAATTTACAAGTATACAAATGAATAAATCAACATGAGAAGGTGATTATAACAAGTTTTTATTACAAGGATAATTCATTGAAAGAAGTCCTGAATGAGGATTGGAATTGGTCAGTGCTTCTATTTGTACATATACAGTAACTTTGTTTTATTTAGTGGTTACTGTTTCCTTACAGTATGTAGTGCATGTTCCCCCACCGCCTGGGAGATATGGCAGCTACTGCGTATGTGGCGCGTTGCCTACGGCTCACAGGAGGCCTGAGCCTCTGCTGCTGGGAGCCTGTGGTGTACCTGAGTCGTTGTTTGGTAGCGCCTCCACCTGTACGGGATCCTACCATGTGGGATAATCCCGTCACAGGACCCCATGCAATAAAACACACGCTGGTAAGAGTAACAGTTTTACTGCATGCAAAAGAGTAAGACGGGAGACCAGGGGGGACCCATGCTATACTTAAGACTTTGCTCTATAAAATGTCTGTGAGTTATATACCTGATAATAAGGGACGCGTGTTGTGATGAAACGAATCAGGAGGTGCCCTGACCAGTTTTTAAAGTATTTTTAAATTATTATTCTGAAGTATGGAATCGTGATCCTTTTATTTTTCCTAATTGTAGCACTGTTTCCTCCCTCCGCCCCCCACTAAATGGGAGATACACAGCTTCTGCTACCTGGTGTGTGGTGCGGATACCTGTTAGGATCAGGAGAGCTGAGTTTGATCTGCGGTGTAGTGGAAATCAGGACAGGCTTAGGTTCTTTCTCTGTAGTTCTTCTCATGGTGTTAGCGCCTCCAGCTGTAGTGGGCTCCAGGGTGTCCAGAGATGAGATCAGCCCCCACTATTGCACACGTCTCCCTCCTGTCCAAGGACTGATACTTAGACTGGAGTGTAACGAACAAGGGTCTTTATTGGCATGCACCCACTACAGATGGTTCCATACAGCGATGCAGAGTCTCAGAGGTCCCAGGCCTCTGGATGGTGATCCAGTATCAGTAGAACACGAAGCAAATAGTGCACAGCCAGGGAGTCAGGTGGTGGATAAAAAGTAAATTCCATTTATTTCAGTGCATGACTGATAAAATCATCACCCCAGAGGGGAAGATTCACACAGCCTCCTACGCGTTTCGGACGGGTAGGTCCTTTATCAAGGAGTATGGGATATCGAGCAAGTTGGTGCCTTGTATACCTCTAACTAAATCTCAATGATTAGAAGCACTTGTGAAAAATCAGACTGCCCCTTAGGTGCGCATGCGCGTGATGTCACGCGAGGCGCCACCATATCCGGCGCAATGCCGGTGGGTAGATATGCCCCCCCACTCGTTCGCACACGTTCACTTTGGAGACAGAATATATCAACTCAAATCACAAGCCTGTGACCATGCGATATGTTCCGCCCCACGTGACATACCTTTAGGCCACCGATTGGCCAGTGCGCGCCGCCACTTCGCCAATGAGAAGTAAGGCTGGAATAGCAGCATGCCCACCCCTCGGCCCCCTCCGGATACCCACGAATGAGCATAAATCAGACCACAATAAACAATAGGGGGAGGTACCCCCTCCCCCTTTTCCACTATTGATATTTTTCTGGGGTATCTCTTATAAGCCCCTTCCTGTGAGTTGATCCTCTATTCATACATACCATGGCAGGCTACCTCTCTAGTGGAATGGATATGTCTAGCTGGCAAGATGAAGCAAAAAACGTGTTTAGTAAGACACTATTTGGTGCGTCAGATACAAATCCAGACATTGTTAATTATTTCCGTGATATTTCCAAACTCCTACGAACTCAGTCTCAAGTCTGGTGGGAGATTACAAGTTTACAAAGTTGCCTTGATTCCAACATGATCCCACGAGGACTGAGACTGAAATTAAGTCCTGCATATTATATTACCTCTGAGGATTTTATCAAAAAATGGGAAGATACTCTATCCAAATGCTCAAACGAACTTATGATACTTCTCATTGAACATGAGAAATCTCGTTTGGTTATAACCAATAAAGATCTTGATATTCATCTCAAAGATATCGGTAAATACAATCAATTACAGGAATTTGAGGAAATGGAGCGTCAGTTGGAAACTATTATGGTCAAATTCAAAAAAGAGCTAAAGGATAGGAAACATACTAAGTATCTCAGAGACAGTAATGATTATGAGCAAGGCACTATCTACAGATATCCTAAAAGATCTAGGAGGAGAGGCAATTTTTCTGAGTACTCTTCATCAGAGACTAATGTCTCTGAGGGAGAGCAATCGGGATCTACATCTAAGGGCCAATCCAAAGGCCGAGGTAGGAAGCCCAACAAAGACACTCAGGTTGTTTTTTTAGCTCAGGCCCATAAAACCCGAAGGGGAAAAAAGAAACCTAAGGACAAAGAAAATCCCCCCTTAATAAATGATACGAGTGTTGACACCGATGCCCTACAAGTGTTTAATTTATCAAGTCACTCCTTCAGTGAAGTTCAACTTAACCTGCTAAAGAAGGGTCTCTCGTTTTTACCCACTTCAGATTTTAATTTGTTTGAGTGGGTGAAGGATTTAAATCTTTTTGGTAGACGGCTATTGCTACATAAATTTCATTCGAAGCGAGCTAATGACCATCGTAATGAGCTCACTGATGGTTTAAATATGCAAGATAAGCAGAATGTAGATGACCTTTAACAGTTATACGAACAAAACGCCACCACAGACACTGACATTACTGGTCCATTCACTCATCTTAAAAAGAAGAGTAATTTCACTCCACCGATTACCACCTGTCCAGCGGTAGAACTGTTTGTTACCTGTGTGACCAAGGACCTTGAAGCTGAACCTAGACATTGTAGATCTAATAATAATCTCACATCTCAGGCAAGGATTGGCCTTAAAGATCTCATGTCTAATAAAGCTTACACCATTAAACCATCTGATAAAGGTGAAACATCGTGATCCAAGACACAGAAGCTTATGTTAAAGAAAACATGAGGCTTCTTAGCGATAAAGAGTGTTATGAGACCCTTGAATGCAGTCCTACTTCCAAATACAAATCAGATCTGCTGAATATCCTGCAAGATGCCCTGGATAAGGACATGATTAGCCGACATGAGTTTGATTTTATGTACCCAAAGTCACGTACTGTGGCAACATTCTATACTTTGCCCAAGGTACATAAACGGCTAGGACACCCTATTGTCTCAGGCAACAACTGTTTGTCGGAAGGCAGCAGCATCTACCTGGACAAGGTCCTGAGGGACTTTGTTATCAGTCTCCCATCATACGTGCAAGACACGAAAGACACTCTAAAGAGACTGAATGGTATTCATACTACATCAGAAACCATTCTTGTGAGTTTAGACGTTGAGTCATTATATACATCCATTATTCACAAGAATGGTATTGCTGCTGTTAGATACTTCCTGACCACAAGGGACTGTAGGTTCAACAGACATAACTCTTTTGTATTAGACCTACTTAATTATGTTCTTACTCATAATTATTTTGTCTTTGACGGAACTTATTACCACCAGACCCAGGGAACAGCTATGGGCACGGCGTGTGCGCCTACATATGCTAATCTGTACCTGGGCTGGTGGGAACGTGTCCACGTCTTCAATGAGGAGTTGTCTATGTACACTGACCACATTTCTATGTGGATCAGGTACATAGATGACATCCTCCTATTATGGGAGGGTCTTCAACAACTCCTTCTTGAATTTGTGGAGCATCTTAATAACAACACACTCAATTTGAGGCTAACTACTGTACTCAGTTCAAAATCTATCACTTTCCTAGATCTGAATATATGTCGACAATGACTGGAACATTCAAACAAAGGTCTTTAGGAAGAGTACGGCTACTAACAGCTTATTACTGGCACAGAGTCAGCATCCAACTAGCCTCATTTCAGGTATTCCCACTGGGCAATACCCCCGATTGAGGAGGAACTGCTCCACAATACAGGAGTTCATTCTACAATCTAAGGAACTACGTTCTAGGTTCCTTAGCCGTGGATACAACATTAGAACACTCAATAAAGCCTACCATCGGGCACTGCACAGTGACAGGGACTCACTTTTGACCTCTAATATTTCGAAAACTAAGGATCACACCATCAGATGTATCGGCACCTTTAACAAAAGGTGGTGGGCAATTAAAAGAATTTTTGCCCGCCACTGGCATCTCTTATTGGCGGATGAGGACCTAGCAAAGGTCCTATGCCCAAGACCTACTATTACTAGTAGGCGGTCCAAAAATTGCGGGATTCTCTCGTGAACAGCCATTTCCAGCGGGCAACGACAGAGACCTGGTTGACTCCCATCCAAGGGATGTACCGTTGCCAGGGTTGTAAGGCATGCAAACACGTTATGGTAGCTAAAACATTTATCAATCATGATAATACCCATCAATATTCTGTGGACAGTTTTATCAACTGTAGGACCACCAACGTCGTTTATCTCATCACTTGTAAGTGTGGGAAGAGGTACGTTTGCAAGACAACTAGGCAATTTCGTAGACGTATCCTTGAACATGTCAACTCAGTCAAGCACTCTACTGAAACCCCAGTTGCAAGACATGTCACACAGTTTCACAACGGTGATATTGATAGTATTAAATTCATGGGTATATACCAACTCAAATGCCCTGCACGGGGCGGTAATACTGACCAACTGCTGCTCCGTATGAAGCTGAATGGATCTATAAGTTAAAAACAAGGAGTCCTAATGGGCTCAACGAAGGTTTCACCTACACTCCATTCATTTGAGCTTTTTCTTTGTTGTTTTATTTTCAATACAATTCTGTCGTCTGATATATGGCACTGACTGCACCCTGTTTCTATTTCATTGTATTTAAGTGTAGCCATGTCCCCCGCCTATCAGCACCCCCCTCACCTAGCTGGCGATCGTGGGTGCCACCGAGTCCAATGGCGGCCCCGCCAGCCGATCGCAGGGGTGAGGGCAGTCAGACTCCGGCTCGGGGGTTGCCGGGGACGCGTGCGGCCTGTTGCCAAGGCCGCGATCGCGTTGCCAGGCTCCCGGCGCTTCCGAAGCCGGGCGGCAAGGGCGCCACCATCTTTTTGTATCTCGCGCATGCGCAGAGTAGGGCTAGGTGCGGTGGCTAGCAGGAGAGCTCGCGCATGCGCAGTAAGACGCGCACCGACCCTAGCCTACCAGGGAAGGCTCTTGGAAGGGACTATAAGTCCCATGAGCCTCTGCAACACCCCACATGACACCAGGGAGCCAATAGGGCTAGAGGATGACTCTGCAAGAGCAGATAGATACATTTCGCGGGCTTGGAGCACGCAAGGCAGTCAGACCCAGGAGCAGCCAAGGGAAGGAGGTAGGGTGCAGGAGTCAGTGACTCCCTGCACTAGGCCAGCAGCCCCCAAGGCCCAAGATAGCTCTGAGTCGCCCAGTAGAGTGAGTGTTGCCACGGACAGCCCTCAGGTTAGGGACCCTGTCACTTACATCAGTTGGAGCTGGGAGCAGAAGGGGAAGGAAGGGTGTAAGGAGCGAGTGAAGCTCCTGCACCGCGTAAGGTCCCTTATATCCCAGGTAGGCCCCAACTTACTCCCAGGCTAGTGGGTAATTGACCAGGGACGGCCCTAGGTTAGGGACGCTGCCCTTAAGTTAGTGAGGTGCCTTATTGTCCGGTCACAGCGGTCAGTGCTGTGAGGGCGGACAAGAGGACCTAGTGTTTAGTTGCCGTGCATTGTAGCCAGGGTTAGGATAAGCTACCCCATAGGCCCTAGGAGTTTCCCCCTAAGCCATCAAGGTTGCTGTGCTGTAGGGACGGCCAATAGTGCAGCGAGTGTCACGTTAGTTTAAAAGAGTCAGTTAGGGACTCAGCGGGTGCTGCGCCCCCGTGCAGCGGCATGGGCGCCGTTCGTCGTTGCGGCTGCAGCAGTTCTCCGGGTGGGATCGTCCTGGATGTGGTTCCGGTGTATTCGGTCGCCGGATCCTTTGCGAAGCCAGTTGCTGATCCAAGCACGGGAGTGCTCGGGCAGGTACTTTCGATCTACAAGTGCACCAATGGGCCCATTAGCTTAATAGTGACTGCGCAGTCATCCATATCCTTTCTCTGCACGAGTGTGGGACATTGGGTGGGGAGTTACTGGACACTGGGTGGGATCACCCGGTGTTGAGGGAAGCGTCCTGCGAGGCGCAGTAGCTAGTGTCTCCTCCATAGAGGGACACCCGTCATTCTGTGTATGTTAATGGTGTGTTATGTTTCGTTTCCAAGTAAAGGTGTTAGTTATCATACCTATGGTGTGTGAGTATTTGTATGTGTCCTGCGAGGAACAATTCCTGCTCTGCTAGGAACCATCGCAGGTGGAGGCGCTGCACCGAGTACAGGGTTACTCATACTATAATTGCCCCACGTTCCCCGTGGCGGAAGCTCAGCCCTCCTGTGAGCAAAGCAGGTAAAGCACCACACCTGGTAACATTGTATGTTCTCCGCACCCACACTCTATATGCGATTGTGTGGGGTGGAATACCCGTTACATAAGTATTGTTGACCAGTTTAGTTCATTCCATTGTCCGCTGGGTGAGGTACAAATCCCTGGTATAGATTTATATTAATATGTAATTATTATTTATATTTATCCCACTAGTGACTATATTACTGAAGTTGTAAGCCCGTTCGGGTTTATTTTGTGTGTAACTAAAATATGCATATTATTTACTGTAACATTTTGTCTCTATGACATGACAATGATTTTGTATGCATAAACATTTTCGACTTAATTTTATTTCTTTTTCACTGTATTATAGTGACACGTTGCCTTTTTCATTGGGGGTACCTCATACTTACATCCATTGTTTAATTTGTGCTTAGCACTTGTTTTTATATACATAGTGAGCCGTTACCCATCCCTTTATGAGGCTGGTGCCATGAATTAAGCTGCCAGTAGAACTCCATAAGATCATTTTGCATCTGCCAAGTATTTTCTGACTAACAGTCTATACCTGTACAGTGGACGCTTCTTTTCCGCTGTACGCATGCGCATATAATGTCTATGCAGTGGGGTTTACATCCGTCTATTTTCTATCTCCTCACGCATGCGCAATAGTGACTTGAAAGGGGAATATACCAATTCATTTTCTATTTCCCCACGCATGCGCAGGAGTCACTCTTGTGGGGTATGCACGGAAATTTTCTATTTCCTCACGCATGCGCAATAGCCATTTCAACCCGACATGGATCGTTCGACTATCATTAGGTAATGCTTTCTGATCGGTTTGTTCTTTCTGATAGCTTTTCTGGCTACCTTTATTGCTAACTATATGGGTGCTCACTATTGTTACATTTGGATGTTTATATTAGATATTTGCGTGCGCTTGTTCTGCGCATGCGCAATGGCGGTTCTGCACTAATCATTACTATGGAGACGAGTAGGTATATATATGCTCCGCTTCCCCCCCTCCTGCAAATTCTTGTCCCTGGCGAAGCTCCATAGCTGGAGGGAAACGCGCGTAGGACGCGCAATGTTGTCAGTCTCCTACTTGGAGCTGTTTTAATACAGTGTTTGTAGTCATCTGGCTCTGTTGGCTGTACCTATATAAGTGGTGTAAGTCATCGGGAAGCGCAAGCCATGGAAAACAGAAAAACCCCTATACCCAACCCCAGGCCCTAGCTAATGCCCCTACCCCTATCACACGGTCACCGGGTTCACCGCCCAGCTTGGAACTTGTGGACATACCTTTGGGGGGGGAGGAAAAACGGACTGGGGAGAGGCAGCTCAGTGGAGCTACGGAAGGTGGCTCACGGGGAGGAGGAGAATTGAGGGTGGCGGATACAGCACCCCAACCGGCCGTAAAGGCTCCGGGGTCCTCGAGGTGGTTCAACTCGCGATCCACAAGGTCGTCAGGGGTGTTTTCGTTTGATGATGACCGGGAACCAGGGCCTAATCCCTTTAAGGAGACCCGGTGGTGGGCTCCACTATTTGAGGGGTACTCCGCATGGATGGACCGTACTCGGTTCCTCATCCGGCGGGAGGACGTGGTAGATTTCTGGTGGAAAGAGGGAGAGTTTACACCAGAGCAGAGGGACAGGGAGCTACAGAAGAGGTGGTTCCAGCTGGAGCGTAGGGACATAGCGCCCATGGGTCCGGACACACTGTCAGATCCAGTAGATTCTGATGAGCCCCTATCATGGGTGTTACCTGGGAGGGCAGGTAATGCTGATCTGACCAGGGTCAGTAGGGCGGAGAGGGCTATAATAGCCAAATATAAAAAATCCCATGGGTTGGAGTATCCCTATGTTCCGGAGCCCCTGATGGATGAAATTGAGGACAATAGGGAATTGTGGCTCCAAGAAACTATAGAGCTGTACTTAACCAATAGGGGGAGCGACATAGTAGGTAAAAAGGCGGAAGAAAGAATAGACACCCTGATGCGAGTGTGGAGCATAGGGAGAAATGTTCACAAACATAGGGTGACCTATGTGCCAGAGAGAGGATCACCTAGGCATTATTATGTTACGGTCCTGGATATGGGTAATCGGGTAGTGAGGAAACCTGACCCAGATCACTATTATTAAGGGGGTACTGAGACATTACGCGGGTTCGTGGCTGCTGGTCGGGGCGGGCTTGGCGGATGACTGTATTCATATGTACTGTATTATGAGGAAATTTGTGTGATGTTAATTATGTTTTCCGTTACAGTGCTTCCTGGAAAGAGGTATACAAATTTAGGTCCCAGCGAGGACGATGGGATTCACCAGGGGGAGAATGTAGCGGTCATGTAAAATGCCTACAGTCATCTCTCCTGCTGGCAGTAGTGTACCCTTGCAGAGCTGAGGTCTCACCCCCGTACAGTGGATCTGCTCGCTGAGCTACACGAGCTGCACCAGACGGCTTGGAAGCGCGAGCGGTCCCACCAAGCACCAATACCTACAACGGAGCCTGGTTGCTGTAAAGGGAAATCCCCTTGGGAGCGATGTACTGCTGGATGAGGGGTTTTGGACATTAATCCTGCTCCTGAACCAACGTAGCGCCCCCGCTGAGAGAAGCAAGCTGCAGACTCTTCTGACAACAGTTGCTGAGTGGTAACTTGTGTGAAACACACTAAATGCACCTATTCCACTGTTTTGATGTACGCAGATTTATTACCCTGTAATTACTAATATATACCATTACTTGCTTCACTATTTGGCGTTGTGCGCTGTTTCTTTTGTTTCCATTTCAAACCAGATAGAGATGGGATTTTTTTTAAAAAAATGAGTAGAATACAATGCTGCTTTAATACGTTTATTAATGACCATAGTTCTCAAATTAGACCACTTCTGCTGGATGGTCTTGCTGTATATTGATCTGGTCTGTAATGCGGCCAAGTGTTCAAAATATTGAATAATAACAAACAAAAAAGACAATAAAATAGTTGTGACATGACGCACGATAAATGCTGACATTTTCTTCTGTATAATATTGTTTTGACAAGAATATTTTACCCAACCTGTCATTTACTCGCTGTAAACATTCACTTTTAAGTAAAACGTGAAAGTAGAAGATAAAACATCACTGGGAATCACAAGGCTCTATGAATAATTGACACTAATTACTTGTGCTCAGTGTGAAGATCAGGACTAGAACATAAGATGCAGTATGTAGCAGTTATGTGCTTGTCATTTGCATTATTTAACATACATGCTGCCTGGTTGTCTCACTAGGAAATAACTAAGGCCTCGGGCATGGCATGGTGCCTCGGGCCGCGCGCCTGCTCTGCCTCGCCTGCTCAAACTGGAGCTTTTTTGTGTCCTGGCAGGTGAGGCAGTGAGCGCGCTTTGGGGGCGGGGTGGCGGCGGGGCGAAGGTGTGGCGGAGGCAGAACGGAGGCGTGGCGGGAGGCAGGGCTAGTCCCTCGCTCCCATTGGATGTGAGCGGTCACGTGACCCCCTCCTCCGCTCCCCTGAGCGGCAAATTTTAAATTTGCCTGTCTCTTCAAAGTACCTGAGCCTCCGCACGCATGCGGAAGCGGCTGCTAAAGCCGTGCTGATGACAGATGCAGGGGGTAAGTGCATCTGCTCAGCGCGGCTCAGCACGACTCAGCACGGCTCAGCACGGCCTACTCTACTATGTCCCAGGCCTAAGGCTTTTTCCCCGCTGGCGCTGAGCACGCTCATGCTTGGAGAGCTCTCCAGTGTATGTATGTATGTATATCTTTATTTATATGGCGCTATCCGGGTACATAGCTCTTCACAGCAGTAATACATGGGATAACACATAGCGGGATTAACCGCTTCGACATGAAAATAACAATAGCAAAGGGAGTCCCTGCCCCGAAGAGCATACAATCTTTATTATATGTTTCCATGACAGGCTGGACCATTAAAGTAGCAACCCCAACCAATCGGCATTTTGAGCCAAGTTCCTGTAGCCTTGTAACCTGATGTGTAATGCAATTGTTTATGTGAATATGTTGTGGATTGCAAGAAGCAGTAAACAGTTTGTGAGAATAATTTATCAAATTTGATATTGTGAAACCTTTTTCACATTTTCCTACTTTTGTACCAGTATTGTGTTATTCATGAGTACTGTATAAACAGTGAAGCATTGGGAAAACCATTGGGGGCTACGTATTTGAGAAATGCAAAACAGCACAAAGATACAGACAGAGTTCAAAAGAAAGACCTGTAGTTTGAAAAGGTTCCAAAAGGAAATATATATATTGGAGAAAAACACACGGGCGCAAAGTCAGTTAAATTAACTATATCAAGTTAATATATGAATATCAATGAAAGTTCAATTGGTGGAAATGATGATTGGAATCAAAGTAGCAGATTTTAAAGGCATGTAGCAATCAAGTCCTCTCCAAACTGCAGTGCTGAGTCTCTGCATCCTCCACGTGGATTCCAGAGGAAGCAGAGACTCAGCACTGCAGTTTAGAGAGGACATGATTGCTACATGCCTTTAAAATCTGCTACTTTGATTCCAATCATCATTTCCACCAATTGAACTTTCATTGATATTCATATATTAACTTGATATAGTTAATTTAACTGACTTTGCGCCCGTGTGTTTTTCTCCTTACCTATTTCCCTTAACTATTTTGTCTGTTAGTAATACACTGTGGCAGCATTTTTTGGGTTACTTATATACACCTACATGATTAAATTGCGCACCTAATTATCCCTTTCTGTCAATATATATATATATATTATATATAATAATATATATATATATATTATATATATATTATACAGTTTTCAACATCTATACATTTGCACGCCCCAGGCATTGATTTAACAACACGTGGCGAGCTCCTATTGCCCAAGCACACACGTGTGTACTAGGTGGCGAGTAATTTTTTTGTTCGCGGAGTGATTGTTTTTGGTGATGTTGCTAACCCCTTATATATATTATATATATATATATATATATATTATATTATATATATATATATTAAGTTATGGTGGGTAAAAAAACTGACAAAAACCCTCCACAGCAAAGCATATAACAAATGGAAATATTCCTGTATGCTCATTTGCATGTCTTAGGCAGGTCTGCAACCCTGCCTTTCAACATTATCACCCAGCACACAGCACTTCCACTGCAGCAAGGGATTCTGGGAAATGACATGCAAATGAGCACACAGTGCCACTTTTTGCTTCAAAAACTATTTTAAACATGGTTCCCTATAGGCTTAAGCTTGCTGCATGGTCACAGCTTTGAGCACAGCCAGGGTTAAGATGCATAGCCAGAAAACCCACCCACAGACAGCTGTTTCAACCTTAATGGGTCTCATCAGTGTGGGGTTGGTTAACTGGCTATGCAATGAAGCAATGAGGATGGGGTTTACCATACTTAGTTAAGTTATGGTGAGTAAAAAAAGTGACAAAAACTAATTTCCCAGAATCCCTTGCTGAAGTGGAAGTGCTGTGTGCTGGGTGATAATGGTGAAAGGCAGGGTTGCAGACCTGCCTAAGACATGCAAATGAGCATACAGTATATTTCCATTTGCTATATATTTATTATTATTATTATTATGAAGCTCAGATTATGGCTTTAAATACATTAACTCACAACATACAGCTTTTGTGGATATAATGTTTTTAAATATTTTTTTAATGTCACTTGTAGAGAGAGAAGACTGCAGCATGTTGCTTGAAAACTTTACATATCCCTATAGTTAAGGGATTATTGATTAGACTACAATAGTGCGAATTGGGGCACCTATTACATAAAAACTCTAATTGAAGTCAATGAGAGTTTTTGTGCGATAGTGATCTTAACTAACTCAGTTTAATGAATAACCCCTCAATGTCTGAATTATCTGTTATATAAGCCTGCTTGATTACATAGCATACTTGAAATTATTTTGTTCAATTCCCCTTCCCTGTAAAACGGAAGGAAAGCATCAGCAACAAGTATATTAAAGAAAAAAATAAAATAAAAAGCAACGTTCTCTTTGCTTGTTTTATCCCTGGGAGATATTAATAAATAGCCTTGCATGATTTTCCTTAATTCCCTGTGTTCTTCCATGTTTTTCAGCCAAAATTGTATTGACGCATACCCTACATTTCTTGCTATGCTGTGGTGTGCTGGAGTATTTTGTAGCCAAGGTAATACATATTTATGTTACATTAAACATTCAATGAAAAGGAGAAGTGCCGCTCAAGGGAAAAAAGGGAAGCAAAATAAACAAATATCTACCAGGATGTGAAATGCTTAATTTCCACCAGTAAGTGTGATAAGTAGAAAGAAATTTTACTCGTTGATAATTTTTCTCCTGGTCCCTCCATGGTAACGCATGGCATGTTGCGGTCCCGTTACTTCGCAAAGGTATTGTTGAGGTGAGAGAGAGTGAGAGTGAGTGTGTGTGTGCAGTAGACTGTAATGCAGCAGGTCGACCCCCTGAATGTCTCTCCATGCAGGTCCTCTGCCTCCTCTCGTTAAGAGGGAATTCTCAGCTCTCAGGAGTGGGCACTCTGGTCCCATAACCCTGAGCTCTCTCAGTTCTCTTGGCAGCTCTGCCTTAGGTCTCTAGGGACTCCTGTATGATCAGACTTCTCAGCAGTTGTGGTCTTCCTACCCTTGATTCTTTTCACTCATTGGCTGTCATTTCATGTGACCATTTATCTTCAGTCGGGATCTGCTTTACACCTCCTGCCCTACCACCAGACTCTTTCTTCTGTCTATCAGTCATTGGCTAGAGGCCATGACCATCAATAGCATATGAAAAAGGGTGTTACATATGTATGATTGATCTGATGGATTCCATCTTCAAGTGTGTCTTCTTGATTAATTTGTTCAAGTCCTTCAGGTCGAGCACGGAATGAAAGGAGCTCTTCTGTACCCAAAAGGGGGCAGAATAGAACCCTTGATCCTCTTGGTTTTTGGGTACCTTTGTGATTAGTTGCTGCTTCACTAGATCTCTTAAGCATTGGTGATGTGCTTGCAATCTTTGAAGATCTTTGGGCATGAACGACTGAAGGAATCTTGAACGCGGTGGGTTTTCAAGAAATTCAATCATGTAAACCATTTATGACGACTTCAAGTACCCAGCAATTGGTCATTGATTGGATCCATAGAAACACTTTAATCTGCCCCCTACTGTGTTCAAGAAGGGAACCCGCTGAATCTCAAAAAGAGGCATTTCTGGAAACAGATTGAAGTGAACAGAAAAAGTGATTGAAGCATAGAGGGTGCTTATAAGGCCTCCAACAGGTCAGATGTCTGTGTCCTACCTTCAAATCGGAGGAGCATTTCCCTGATTTCATGTGCTGATATGGACAGATGGCAGAGAAAATAATTACAAAGGTAGCAGCATATGAAATGAAAAAGTAGCAAGAGATTTATAACACATAAACATAGTGACTCATCGCTCAGCTAATAGTATTAGGTCAAAAAACTTGGTGCATAGGGAAAAATAGAATATCTGACACTTGAACAAGTGACCACCAGGGGTCACTATAAGCCCTATGAATTGCACTCAAAAGTTGCAACATCCAGTTATAGATGTAGTTTATGGATAGATAATTAATAATTAATAGGACCAATAGGGGATCCAGAAGACCCCTTACAACAGACTCAAAAGCAGTGTTGAAATAATATGCGCTGTGTTAGGTGGTTATAACTACCATTAAGGCAATTAATCCTTGGTGTTAAGCTCAACAGTATATCTGTATATACACCCTTACCCACCCTATATACCTTACTAGCTGAGAGACCCGGCGTTGCCCGGGAGTCACACTGTTCCCCCCCCCACACACTGTCCCCCCCTACCCCCCCCCACACACACTGTCTCCCCCTCCCCCCACACACCACACTGTCTCCCCCCCCCCCACCCACACACTGTCCCCCCTCCCCCACACACTGTCCCCCCTCACACACACACACACACACTGTCCCCCCCCTCCCCCACACACACACTGTCCCCCTCCCCCACACACACACACTGTCCCCCCTCCCCCAAACTGTCCTCCCCCACACCACACAGACTGTCCCCCCCCCCCCACACACACATGTCCCCCCCCCACACACACTGTCCCCTCCCCCACACCACACACTGTCCCCCCCCCCCACACGTAGGCCGCGGGCCTGTAGAGGGTTGCGGTTGCGGAGGGAGATCTGTGGCGTGGCGTACCGTCGGCGGTATTAGAGGGTGGGGTGGTAGTAGGGAGGGAGATGTTGTGGCATGGTGGGCGGTCCGCGGGCGTTACAGTATGTGTGAGTAGGGGGAGGGCGAGATCGGTGCGTGGCCGTAGAGGGTCTGCGGTTGCGGAGGGAGATCTGTGGCGTGCGTCCGGTCGCGGCCGTAGAGGGGTGCCGGTTGGTAGGGGAGGGGAGAGGTGTGTGCGCTGGCGTTGGAAGAGTCCCGTGCGGGCCGTGCCGAAGTTGAGTGGTAGCCGGTGGCGATGTTTGTTAGCGGAGATGGGAGGGGTGCGGTTAGGGCGGGGCGGATCTGTGGGGTGAGTCCGGTCCGACGGGCGTAGAGGGTGTGCGGTAGCGGAGGGAGATCTGTGGCGTGCTGGTCGGTCCGCGGGCCGTACAGTGTGTGAGGGTACGGCGGGAGGGCGATCGGGTTGCCGATGGTGTGTGATGTAGGCCGCGGCCTGTAGAGGGTGGTGCGGTTGCGGAGGGAGATCTGTGGCGTGGACCGGGGGGGGGGGAGGGGGAGTTGGGGGTTGGAGGGTGTTGTTTGAGAGAGGCACGTTGCAGTGTTTGTGTTGTGTTGATGTGTGTGGATGTGTTGGGTGCAGTGTCTGATGTTTTTGGTGTTGTGTGATGGGTGTGTCATGGTTTGGTTGTTATCGTGCGTGTGTGTACGGTGTTGTGGTAGCTGATTTGTACATGATTGGGGTCCTGTGGTAGCAGACGGTGAGGGTTTTGATAGCTGTGAAGCATACCCAGAGCAGTGAAGGTTGTGCTGCAAATGCAAAGCGTTCCCAAAGCTCAGTGAGGGGTGGGACAGTGTGGGAGTATTAGACTCAGGGGGGGTGGGACAGTGTGGAAGTATAGCTCAATGAGGGGTGGGCACAGTGTGGCATTGGTGTGTTGAAGCAGGCCAATGAGAGGGGTGCGGGGGCGGGCATTGGACGGGCGCCAAGGAGTCCAGTGAGGGTGGAACAGTGTGGGCCATTGGTGTTGGACGCAGGCCAATGAGAGGTGTGCGGGGGCGGGCATGGCCTGAGCCGGAGTGACAGGCCCAAGGTCCTATGCGATTGGCCCTTGGGACGCAGACATACAGTGCTTTCTGAAATATATAGTAGATATACACATAGGATACCATTTTCCTAAATGAGCATAGTTTGTATTTATACACCAGCTCACCCTATATTCAGCCGTCTCTCCCATTGGGGATTTTAATATCCTTTCTCTATATGTTTCCTATACTTGTTGTTTTTGTCATTTATAGATTTAATAAAAAAATAAATTATTTTTTTATTTTAAACACTGCTTTTGAGTTTGTTGTAAGGGGTCTTCTGGATCTCCTATTGGTCCTATTAATTATTAATTATCTATCCATAAACTACATCTATAACTGGATGTTGCAACTTTAGAGTGCAATTCATAGGGCTTATAGTGACCCCTGGTGGTCACTTGTTCAAGTGTCAGATAGAGATTTATGTAACGGGTATTCCCTGTGAATACAGACGCTACTACCGTGCTATGTAACCTGTGTGGCTCTCAGGAACCTAAACCTCCGCTGCGGAGCCTGGGGAACATGCATATATTACGGTCTTGTGGTGCAACGCCTCCACCTGGGAGGGATCCCAACGGAGTGGGAGAAGGCCCTACCAGGAAACAATCACATGGAACAAACCGTGGCAGAACAGAACTGGCTTTACTGCATATACAATGATTAACAACAATCAACAGGTGTCCCTCCCTTGAGGGGACACTAAATACTGCGGTTAGCAATCCGCCTTCCCCTTACACCGGGTGATCCCTCCCAGTGTCCATAACCCCACACAATCTGTCCACACCCTTTGAGGGAGAAAACATATATGACTGCGCAGTCACTAGTCCCGTAACAGTAATAAGCAATAACGTTGGTGCACTTGCTGAACGGAGTTACCTGCCGAGCACTCCAGTGCTCGGGCCTGCAACGGAACTTCACAAAGGATCGGCGGACAGAAGAACACCAAAACCACCATCCGGGGCGATCCCACCCGAAAGGCCTCTGCCACGGCAGCAGTGGTATAGGCCCAAACCTCGGGCTGTACGCGCAGCGTCGACTGTGTCTATTCTGGACTTTCTGTATAGTAAAGGGCAATGTCCCTGACTGGGGCCGGTCCCTACAATACTCAGCTGTAGTGACTTTGGGCTATCTGGGGCCTAAGGGGCTGCTGGCCTAGTGCAGAGAGTCACTGACTCCTGCACCCAACCTCCTTCCCTAAGCTGCTTCCGACACCAACTCAACTGCGTATTCCAAGTCCACGAAATGTATCTAATTCCCTTGCAGGAAGATGCTGCAGCCCTATTGGCTCCCTGGCGTCACATGTGGCGCTCCTGAGACTCATGGGAGATGTAGTCCCTTACTATGAGCCATCTACCATTGGCTGCTCCTCGCGCGCGTCTCCTGCGCATGCGCGACTCTGCCGAGCAATGATGGCGGCGCCCTGCACTTCAAGCCGCCGGGACCTTAACAACGCGACCGCGGCCTTAGCAACGGCCCGCACGCGTTCCCGGCAAACGGCTGTAAGTGCAAGTGGGGGAACCTGGCTACATCTATAACAGTAATTATATCGCCTATGTTTTGACTGGCACATTAGGTGTATTCATCAGGGTCACTTTATCATGTGCCCTTGCTCCTTCAAATACCTTTTGGGCCATGAAGTCCATAATGGTGCCAGATGACTACAGTGTGCTGAGCCCATCATCCTGCCTCTGCTAAGGATCCCACAGATATCATATACGTTTTATGTTACCAATGCCAGGATCTGTGGGTGGGTAATGTGGTCATGCAAATACAGTCAAGAGAGGGGAAGAAGAAGAAAGTGGGCAACAAATTTGTTTAAAGCTCCTCTTTTCCTTCAATGATTACATTGCTCTATTTCTGTACAAGACATTGTAATGCTCAGTGTTGTTGATACCACTTTTTTTACTTATTATTTAGGTACATATATGAACTACATTATTTAGATACATGTATTTACTACATTATTTAACATTGCCACTATTTTCCTTCCCTTCTGAATATGTTTCCACTTTCTACTACCCCCTCTGCTTCTCACGCTCTAATCATGTGTTCTGTCACTATACAGGCAGTCCTCGGTTATCCGACACAATGCGTTACTCAAAATGGTGTTGGATAGCGAAACGTTGTAAAGCAAAACACGTATCCCATAGGAACACTGTTTAAATGAAAAGTTCCGTTCCTGAAGGCATTTTTAATGCTAAAATACACAAAATATTTTACGCAGACAATAAGATATGCAGCATACACATAAATTATATAGTGCATATACTGTATTATATATATAATATTATATAATATATAATATAAAAATATAATATATTATATAGTATAATATATATATTTTATACACATAAACAACTTTGCAAAGCGTCGTAAGAGCAATGGATAAGCCGTTTTGGCGTTGTAAAAATGAACATAGGTATGCATTGCATAGCGTTGGATAAGCCATTCGTTGTAAAATGAAGCGTTGTAAAACGAGGACTGCTGTACTGAATTAATGCATTGCCTACCTGCACCTGGAAACATTGGTAGCACGTGCCTGGCTTGTGCTATGTGAGCACTAAAATGCAGACTTTGAGTCTTTTTAAATGTAAAATTAAGTTGAAATGTCATGGGGAAAAAAAAATAAGGTTAGCAATCTGCTTTAAATGGCATCACATAGTTCACTTTCAAAGTAGGTCATATTGGGGGGAGCTGCACCTTTTTATTACATTATCAATCTATTGACTAAGTGCCAACAAATAATCATTAGCAAATGAAAGCAGCTATGACACTTCAGTGAAAAGACCCCAAGTATTGTTCAAAAGAGTTTGCTGTAAATTGTGAAGTTATATACTTATTCACTCATTGGTAATTGTGTATAAGTGAGTCCTAAACTTTTCTTGAAATGAGGAGTATCGAGTAATCAGGCAGTTGTAAAACAACTATAAAGTGGTTTAAACCTCTTTTAAACAAGTGACAAATGCTGAATTCACAGCACCTAGAAAACTATCTGATTTACTGTGTATTTTCAAATCTGCACTTTTTCAGCACCGGCAGCTTTTGCTGGATTGATGTATTTATTTGTCAGACAGAAGTACTTCGTTGGATACCTGGGAGAGAAGACACAGAGGTATGAAACTCATATGCATCTGTTAAGTGTGTAGTGAAGATGTTTTTACCATGCTAAAGTAAAATTCAGCTCCAATTAGCATTCAAATGAATGCACTAAAATGTTCTCTTGCACAGGAAGATTACTTAACCGCATGTTGAATTAGGACCATAGGGCTACAGTCACTAAAGCTCAATATTACTGCTTTAAACTCTTGTGTAATAAAACAAATAAATTGGGGCAATCATTTTTAAAATTACCACCGCATTTACTGAGAATGAATTGTCCATAAATGCGTTGCGATATTCATTTACATACGGGAAACTTTTGTGTTCTCGGTGTTACATAACGCATGGAAGTCGTGGGTTAATCATCGATAGCGATGCAATGGAGGGGAGAGAAGGTGGGGAAATGTCACAATTTTCTATTATATGGGTATGTAATGTACCATATATGGCAGGAAATAATGTAATCCCTTTGACACTTGAAGCTACCATTGCATGTCAAAGCAATGCCTGCAGGCACATACAGTACACCACACACAGCCTACAAATATAACACAAAACGCATAGCCTTCATATGTGTCATAGGGCCAATCTACCTGATCAGACCTGGGAAGACAACCTTTCACATACTCGACCCGGGGAGCTTTCCACGGCCCTGCTATATGCTTCTGGTCTCAGATATGATAGTTACGAGCCCGGAGTGCAAGAAGACAGGAACACAAGGAGTACTGATTTCTTACAACTGATTTAATATGTGGACGGAGCATCTTTTATACATAAAGCCGTTGTCAGTTCATTACACATGTTACAAACTGAGTTCCCATATATAGATCACACATCTAAATTTACATGTAACCTTTAAAAATGCCTTTTTTGTACAACATTTTACTGCTGAGCACCAGCTATTTAATGTGGTCATATAAGGCTTGGTGGGCTTACTTCTTGTGTAGATGACATATTAAGACAACTGGTCTAAAACTTGAAGCTGAAATATGTCACTATTTAAATCCCTGAGCAGAATAAAGCTGACACACATTGCTTTAACCTTTTCAGTCCCTGAAGGGAACAGAGCTGACAGATACAATTTTTAACCTTACAATGTGTAAATATTAAGTCTTTAGTAGCCCAAGTGGTCAGCTAGTTGTAGCTTGACGATGACTAGCTGGCCACTTGAGCCTCTAAGGGGTTAATATATTAATACATTCAAAATTGTTAATATGATATATTTGTATCATTTTAGCCAAGTGTGCTAGTCTTTTCTTGACTATGTTTATAATAGCTATCATATACATAGGCAGGATAAGTTTAACTTAAAAAATGATTAAAATGAGTGCTATATTTTGTCAGAAATCCCAGGTATCAGAGTTTAGGGAACAGCATGTGAATAAGTAATTCACTGTGCATTTATCATTTGCATACGCTGGCACTTAAAAATAATGCTGACATATCATTGAGGTAAAAAGCCCCTTCTCACTGCTTTAACGATTGTGATATAGCTTTACTAATTAGGCCGATAAATAAAAGTGGTGTTAAGTACACTTGGCATCTATTTTTTTTTTTAACTTAAAGTAGTATATTTTCCCCATAGTGAGAAGTACAATTGAATGTAAGTTATACAACCAGACTCATCTAACATTATAAGAGTTTAAATAAAATATTTGATATAGGCCTCATTACCTCATTGTATCTGTGGATGTCTGTCCTTATTTGTAATTGCATATAACTGTTTATGTAATGATCAAACCTCTGTACCCCATTGTACCACGCATCGAAATATCTTTGCAATTTACAAATAAACAATAATAATATTTACTTATTGTTATATATTTATATAACATGTATGTATATAACATTTTATTTGTATGGCACCGACATATTCCGCAGCTTAGTACAATGTGGGTGGGAGAACAATAACATTGTATGACCAGAGTACATATATGTTACGACAAACTGAGACAATAGGAAGGAGTACAATGGAACGAAATCAGGGGAGCGTCAGTACCTGGAAAAAATGGTGTTTCTTGATTCTTAAGCCTCTTGGGACTCTACCACTTATTATGTATTGTTCCAAAAAAGTGTAATCCCAAAATTTCTTAATATCTTTAACAAAAAGTTTTTCTAATTTTTCAAATTCAGATTCTAAGGTGTGTGACTCTTCAACTATCACTGTTATTTGCACATAGATATAGTGTTTGAGCGCCATCTAGTGTTTTTCGTATGTAACAATAGGAAGGAGGTCTGTGCCCCATGGAGCATTTACTCACGTGTGTTATTAGACAGGGAAATGCAGAGTTGGTGGTTTCTGGTACCTTTTGGCCTATCAAAATGGCTGCCATTCAAGCCTCACTTATCGCATGACATTGTGACTTTCTATAGACAACCCCAGCACCCATTTTGATTTCATTTTGATTTTACTGGCACATAAAAAGCTAAATATAATCGGGAACTTGGCAGTCCCTGTAGTTAAGAATAATCCAGTTTAGCTCCAGAGGCCCTGCCTCGTCCAATTCTGTAAAAATCCAAAATGGAGGGTAGCTGTTTTAAGGACAAACCCCACATCTCAATGTATGCCATTTGACAAATATTTTTAAAATGAATAATAATGAAACTAAATGAGAAGGAACAGGAGTAGGCGCTTTATTATTGTAATATTGATAAATGTTAGCATCTCTTGCTAATTGTTCTTCACTTTTTAATGTTTCAAATTCACAGGTCTGAGGTAGCATTATCCATGCATCAAATGTATCACATTCCAAACATAGGTTTGTTACACATGATGCAATTGCTAAATGTTGGACCATTAATTGAGGGACTTCATGTTGTAATCCCCTTAACTAGCAGCAAAATATAACCTGCTTGACATATAATCATCCATATCTTTATTGACCTACTGGGATTTTTAATGTTAACTTTTCTAATCTCTTCTATCTATTCAACCACCTGAGGACATGGAATGATTTAAATGGTTAAATACAGTTGCTACCACTGCTTTGATGAATACATAAACTGTACTCCCATTTGGAATGTTCTGTGTAATTTATACCTTTGTTTACCATGTAGTATTTCTCCTGATAGCAGGCATATCACCATATATATTTGGTCACGATGTAATCGTTTGTTTTTTTCAGCACTCCTGGCTACATTTTCGGAAAACGGATCATATTGTTCCTGTTTCTTATGTCCTTGGCTGGCATCCTGAATTATTACCTTGTGTTCTGTTTTGGAAGTAACATGGAAAAGTACATCAAGACAATCAGTGGGACCATCTCACCACTGCTGCTGATACCGTAATGTCTAGCTCTGCTATTATTAAAGCAGGCAACGTTCAACTCATGTGCTAATAACACAGAGAGTTCTAAGGTAGTCTGCATGTGATTTTATTTCCTGATTTTATGAGCTTTTGAGATGTCCTATGAGACTTTGATTGTAATGTGGATATTAAGAAATTTGTTTATTATAAAGTACCCTCTACATTAGTAAAACTCCCAATGAAGAAAGTATTTTCTCTCATTTCAATTACTTGTAATGTAAAACAGAATGTTACCCATTCAAATAAACAATACATGGAAACAGTAATGTCTCTCTCTTTTTTTTGTATCAATTTTTTTATTGGACACAATCAGGTAATGCAGTACATACAAGGGAGTCATGATCCCATGACAGTGGTGCTTTATACAATCTGGGCAGGAAGCGCCCTGTGTGGGTCTGGGGCCTGTGTGTTCCTGTGTGTTCCTGTGTGGGCCTGGAGCCTGAGGCGCGAGGCTGCGCGGCTGAAATAGGTGAGTCACTGGCGCCATAAGCTGAGGCGGGATGCGCAGTGGTGTGACTTACCTGGGCGGGAGGAGGGGTGATAGCACCGGGGAGGTAAGGGAACGTTGGCGACTGGGGTAGGAGGGCCGCGCTTCCCCTCCGTCCGGAGCCTGGGGTAGGAGGGCCACGCTTCCCCTCCGTCCGGAGCCGGTGCAGGGCGGCGCATGTGATGGGGGGGGACGGTGGGGGGACAGGACAGAGGAGGAGAGTGTGTGTGTGTGTGTGTCTCTCTCCTTTGGGCCGTCACTCCGCCTCAGGCCAATGAGAGGTGTGTGGGGGCGGCCGGCCCAAGGGAGCAATCTCATTGGCCTGAGGGACAGAGACTATGCAGACAAACATACAGTGCTTTCAGAAATATATAGTATATATATATATACTTCAAGTAAGCAAACAAGATAACGAGTTATCTTGAACTCTCTTTTTTTGTAGATTGTTTATGGTGTAATTTAGAGTGCTACTAAGGGGATTGTCTTTGTCCTTTTCAATTGTGTGTGTCATATTTTTCATTATCCCCTAGCACCATCAGGTTCCCTTTTTTTTTGTATCAATTTTTTTATTGGGCACAATCAGGTAAAACAGTACATACAAGGGGGTCATGATCCCATGACAGTGGTGCTTTATACAATCTGTGAGTGTCCATATAACATTTTCCATTTTCATGGTTGGGGGGGATATAGGGGGGAGGGGGAGAGGGGGGGAAGGAAGAATCAGAAAGACATACAGGGGTATAGGGGGGGGGAGGGTGGGGGAACATAGGGGAGGGGTGGAGGGAGTGACGTACCAGGGGGACTCTGGTATTTGTTAACAATCCCCCTCCTCCCCAGTGGGAAATATGCGGCGGGGGGTGGGTAGAATACCGGGGGCGGGGTGGAGGAAAGGGAGGGGGTTATGGGGGTGAGGTGGCGCGCTCCTGCCTCCGCGACTCGGTTCGGTTGAGCTTATTTTGTTAGCCAGGGGTCCCAGGTATTCAGGAATTGGAGTATTTTCTTTTGGAGCAAGGCGGACAATTTCTCCATCGTCATAACTTCATTGATTCTTCTAGTGACAGTAGTTCTAGAGGTGGCTTTGGTCTGCTTCCAAGCGGCTGCTATGGAACACCTGTCCGCCGTCAATATGGCCGTTACTAGTCTGGACATTGGTGGGGGGAGATCTTCGATTGGTTTAGTCAGCACCAGGGTCAATGGGTCCAAGGGTAGGGATAGTCCCGTAACTTCGTGTATGAGCCTCTGGATCATGGTCCAGAATCTCTGTATCTCTGGACATGACCACCAAATGTGGGCCATGTCCCCCTTTTGACCACATCCACGCCAGCACATGTCAAGTGCGCCGGGGTAGATCTGGCTCAGCCTAGCGGGAGTCAGATACCACTGAAATAGAATTTTATATATGTTTTCTTTTATTGTTGTGCAAATTGATGTTTTAGGGGCCTGCTCCCAGATCTCCTCCCAATCTTCCGAGTCTATTGAAAGGCCTAATTCCTCAGACCATCTTTGCATATATCGATGGTTGGGTGGAGTTGAAGGTGACTCTAATCCTTTATATATTTGAGAGATCAGGCCTTTTTGGTAAGTTGTTTTGGTACATAGGGTTTCGAACCTGGTTAGTTTGGGGAATTTAGAGGTTGGGGAGAGGGATAAAAGGAAGTGTCGTACTTGCAGGTATTTAAACAGGTGGAGGCCCTGGATCACGAATTTATCCCTAATCGCCTGAAAAGTAGCGATCTCATCTTTCTGCAGCAGATCGGCCACCATCCTAATATTATGATTCTGAAATTGGTCAAATTGATTTGGGGAACACCCTGGAGGGAATTTGGGGTTCCCGAAGATAGGGGTGAGCTGTGAGGGGGATGCTACCAGACCATACTTCCCTTTGCATTTAAGCCATACTTCCCACGTGCATCTCATTGCTCCCAGGGCAAACCTTGGTGGTTTGGCCCCGCTGCTGCCAGTGGGCCACATTGCCACCTGGAAGGAGAGGGGGCAGGCGTAGTGAGACTCTATCTCTAACCATGAAGCTAAGGCCGGGTCGCAATTCCAAACTACAGCCTGCTTCAGCTGTGCTGCGAGATAATATTTTGCTAGGTCGGGGACCCCCACACCTCCTGTCTCTCTAGACGAGAGCATCACTGACCGAGGGACTCTGGGCCTTTTATCATTCCAAATGAATTGGAGGATTAGAGACTGCATGTTCTTAAGCGATGTTTGTGGGACCGGGATTGGGAGGGTTTGGAAATTATACAACAGTCTTGGAAGAACGTTCATTTTTACTGCCGTCATTCTTCCAAACCATGAGATTTGGTGTTTTTTTCCAGATTTCTAGGTCTTTTTTAATCTGGTTAAATAAAGGGGGGTAGTTGTATTGATATAGAGTATTGTAGGAATTAGAGATTTTGACACCTAGGTATTTAATATAGGAGGAACTCCAGCGGTATTTATAGTTGGCTTGAATGAGTTTCCAGTCCTGGGGGGGAGAGATAAATTTAGGGCCTCAGATTTGTCCATGTTTACTTTATAGTCAGATATTTGGCCGAATTGTGTCAGGTGCCGTTGGAGGTTGGGAAGGGAGGTATGGGGGGCAGCGAGAGTCAAAATTACATCATCTGCAAACAGCAACATGTTGTGTTCTCTATCTCCAATTTGAATACCTTTTATATTGGGTTCGTCTCTGATCGTAGCTGCTAGGGGCTCTATAGTTAGGGCAAATAGTAGGGGAGAGAGTGGGCAGCCTTGTCTGGTCCCGTTTCTAATCTTTATTGGGTCTGAGAAACCACTTGCCAGTTTGACATATGCTGTGGGGTTGTGATAAAGAGCTCTCACCCCTTCCCGGAAAGGTCCTGAGAATCCAAACATCAGCATGGTCTGGTCTAGGAAGGACCACTTGATCCTGTCAAACGCTTTTTCAGCATCGAGGCTCAGAATCATTGCTCTGGTCCCAGAGAGATGCACATGGTCTATTATATCCACTATTTTGCGGGTGTTGTCGGAGGCCTGTCTTCCGGACACAAAACCTACTTGATCTACATGTATCAGTCTAGGGAGAATTGGGTTTAGCCTGTTTGCCAGGATCTTGCTGTAGATTTTGAGATCGGTATTTAGCAGGGAGATAGGCCTATAATTCCCACAAAGGAGTGGGTCTCTGCCCTCTTTGTGAATAATCGCTAAATTTGCTGCTGTAATAGTAGAGGGTATCGGCTCTCCCTGTAGGAATGAGTTATACATTTGGAGGAGATAGGGGGATAAAATTGGTATAAACATTTTATAATAGATATTAGAGAAGCCGTCTGGGCGCGGTGTTTTTGCTGTCTTAAGGGATTTTATAGCTTGGGAAAGTTCCTCTTGGGTTATAGGTTTGTTCATGCTCTCTATTTCTTCGGAGGTGAGTGTGGGGAGGCTGCACTGCTCTAGGTATTGGGTTATTTTATTGATATTAACTGGGTCCTGGTCTGGGGGATGAAGATTGTACAGGTCTGAATAAAATTTCGCAAACTCTTGTGATATCTCCTTCTCTAAATATGTGACCTGTCCTTTATCTGTCTGAATTTTTGCTATCTGGGCTTTTGCTCTGGCGCCTCGTAGCTTCGAGGCCAGGAGCTTGTCGGCTTTGTTGCCTTTGTCAAAGTATTTTTGTTTTGACCATCGAAGGACTTTTTCGACTTCCTCCAGCTGTGTGTGTTTGAGGGCAGCTCTGGCTAGGGTTAGTTGCTTTAGCGTCTTTGTAGACGTCGAGATTTTGTGTTGGGCTTCTAGCTGAGAGATCTTTTCTGTGAGCTCTTTATGGAGTTTAAGTTTTTGCTTTTTTTTGTATGAGGCCATGGAGATTAAGTCTCCTCTGATAGTAGCTTTATGAGCCTACCATAGCATAGCTGGGGTTGAGGCGGAGCCTTTATTAAACTTAAAGAATGCTATCAGTTTTTGGCGTATTGATGTCTCAGTGTCGGGGCAGTTAAGCAGGGAGTCATTTAGCTTCCATTTATATTGGACCTGTTTAACAAAGGGTAGGGTTAAGATGAGGTCAATCGGTGTATGATCGGACCAGGTGATTGGTCCGATGTTGGACTGGGAGGAAGCCTGGAAAACGTTACTGGTGCCCAGAAAATAATCGATCCTCGAATAGGACTGATGAGGGGTGGAGAAAAAAGTATAGTCCCTTTGGCCCTGGTGCTGAGCTCTCCATATATCGATCAGTGAGTAGTTCTCCATGATATCACGGAATCTCTTAGCTTTTTTTTAGGCTTGGGCGCTGCTCGGGGAGGGAGTGTGGTCTGGGCTTATTTGGCCGGGGCCAGATTTGTCATTTATATATGAGGCTACCATATTAAAATCTCCCCCAATAATCAGAGAGGACAGGGATTGTTGGTCTAAGGATTCTAGTAGGTTGGTTAGAAAGAGAATTTGATTATCGTTGGGGGCATACACATTAACAATTGTGATCGGGGATCCTGCTAAAGTGCCCTGGAGTATAAGCGAGCGCCCTTTGGGGTCAGGGTATGATTTTGTCAGAACAAATGGGACTCCAGTCCTGATGAGGATAGCTACTCCTCTTTTTTGAAGGGAGGGGGAGAGGGGGGGAAGGAAGAAGACATACAGGGGTATAGGGGGGGAGGGGGGGACCCAGGGGAGGGGGGGAGAGACGTCCAGGGGACTCTGTAACATCCCCTCCTCCCCCGGGATCCGGGGGGGGGGGGAGAGGGGGGGGGGGTGGCGCGCTCCTGCCTCCGCGACTTGGTTCGGTTGAGCTTATTTTGTTAGCCAGGGGTCCCAGGTATTCAGGAATTGGGGTATTTTCTTTTGGAGCAAGGCGGACAATTTCTCCATCGTCATAACTTCATTGATTCTTCTAGTGACAGTAGTTCTAGAGGGGGCTTTGGTCTGCTTCCAGGCGGCTGCTATGGAACACCTGGCCACCGTCAATATGGCCGTTACTAGTCTGGACATTGGTGGGGGGAGATCTTCGATTGGTTTGTTCAGCACCAGGGTCAACGGGTCCAAGGGTAGGGTTAGTCCCGTAACTTCGTGTATGAGCCTCTGGATCATGGTCCAGAATCTCTGTATCTCCGGACATGACCACCAAATGTGGGCCATGTCCCCCTTTTGACCACATCCACGCCAGCACAGGTCAACTGCGCCGGGGTAGATCTGGCTCAGCCTAGCGGGGGTCAGGTACCACTGAAATAGAATTTTGTATATGTTTTCTTTTATTGTTGTGCAAATTGATGTTTTAGGGGCCTGCTCCCAGATCTCCTCCCAATCTTCCGTGTCTATTGAAAGGCCTAATTCCTCAGACCATCTTTGCATATATCGATGGTTGGGTGGAGTTGAGGGTGACTCTAATCCTTTATATATTTGAGAGATCAGGCCTTTTTGGTAAGTTCTTTTGGTGCATAGGGTTTCGAATCTGGTTAGTTTGGGGAATTTAGAGGTTGGGGAGAGGGATAAAAGAAAGTGTCGTACTTGCAGGTATTTAAACAGGTGGAGGCCCTGGATCTCGAATTTATCCCTAATCGCCTGAAAAGTAGCAATCTCATCTTTGTGCAGCAGATCGGCCACCATCCTAATATTATGACTCTGAAATTGGTCAAATTGACTTGGGGAACACCCTGGAGGGAATTTGGGGTTCCCGAAGATGGGGGTGAGCTGTGAGGGGGATGCTACCAGACCATACTTCCCTTTGCATTTAAGCCATACTTCCCACGTGCATCTCATTGCTCCCAGGGCAAACCTTGGTGGTTTGGCCCCGCTGCTGCCAGTGGGCCACATTGCCAGCTGGAAGGAGAGGGGGCAGGCGTAGTGAGACTCTATCTCTAACCATGAAGCTAAGGCCGGGTCGCAATTCCAAACTACAGCCTGCTTCAGCTGTGCTGCGAGATAATATTTTGCTAGGTCGGGGACCCCCACGCCTCCTCTCTCTCTAGACGAGAGCATCACTGACCGAGGGACTCTGGGCCTTTTATCATTCCAAATGAATTGGAGGATTAGAGACTGCATGTTTTTAAGTGATGTTTGTGGGACGGGGATTGGGAGGGTTTGGAAATTATACAACAGTCTTGGAAGAACGTTCATTTTTACTGCCGTCATTCTTCCAAACCATGAGATTTGGTGTTTTTTCCAGATTTCTAGGTCTTTTTTAATCTGGTTGAATAATGGGGGGTAGTTGCATTGATATAGAGTATTGTATGAATTAGAGATTTTGACACCTAGGTATTTAATATGGCTGGAACTCCAGCGGTATTTATAGTTGGCTTGGATGAGTTTCCAATCCTGGGGGGGAGAGATAAATTTAGGGCCTCAGATTTGTCCATGTTTACTTTATAGTCAGATATTTGGCCGAATTGTGTTAGGTGTCGTTGGAGGTTAGGAAGGGACGTATGGGGGGCAGCGAGAGTCAAAATTACATCATCTGCAAACAGCGACATTTTGTGTTCTCTATCTTGAATACCTTTTATATTTGGTTCGTTTCTGATTGTACACTGGCGACACACTTTATTCGAGCTTGGCTAGTCCCACGAATTCGGGTATACCCGGGTGTATTGAGGTTTGTGACTGTTTTCTGCCCGAGTGCATTGAGTTATTTTCCAAGCAGGGATTGAAGCATTTTATTCCCGCTGGCTGCAATACTGCACAGTATATATATATAAACTGCATTACAATTCATGAATTTATGCCATCTGGTAGACACGCGAAGCATTGCAGCCTATTAAATCCTAATCATTATCATTTAACAGATCAGCCGCCCATCAGCCAGGCATGAACCCAGGCTGGGAAGGCAAATGCAACGGGGCTTGTCAGAGGTTAGGAGCGGCACATTCCAGGTATCTGCCAGGTACATACCGGGTATTTGCTCGAATAAAGTGTGTCGGTGCAGTAGCTGCTAAGGGCTCTATAGTTAGGGCAAATAGAAGGGGAGAGAGTGGGCAGCCTTGTCTGGTCCCGTTTCTAATCTTTATTGGGTCTGAGAAACCACCTGCCAGTTTGACATATGCTGTTGGGTTGTGATAAAGAGCTCTCACCCCTTCCAGGAAAGGTCCTGAGAATCCAAACCTTAGCATGGTCTGGTCTAGGAAGGACCACTTGATCCTGTCGAACGCTTTTTCAGCGTCGAGGCTCAGAATCATTGCTCTGGTCCCAGAGAGATGCACATGGTCTATTATATCCACTATTTTGCGGGTGTTGTCGCGGCCTGTCTTCCGGACACAAAACCTACTTGATCTACATGTATCAGTCTAGGGAGAATTGGGTTTAGCCTGTTTGCCAGGATCTTGCTGTAGATTTTGAGATCGGTATTTAGCAGGGATATGGGCCTATAATTCCCACAAAGAAGTGGGTCTCTGCCCTCTTTGTGAAAATCGCTAAATTTGCTGCTGTAATAGTAGAGGATATCGGCTCTCCCTGTAGGAATGAGTTATACATTTGGAGGAGGTAGGGGGATAGAATTGGTATAAACATTTTATAATAGATATTAGAGAAGCCGTCTGGGCCCGGTGTTTTTGCTATCTTAAGGGATTTTATAGCTTGGGAAAGTTCCTCTTGGGTTATAGGTTTGTTCAAGCTCTCTATTTCTTCGGAGGTGAGTATGGGGAGGCTGCACTGCTCTAGGTATTGGGTTATTTTATTGATATTAACTGGGTCCTGGTCTGGGGGGTGAAGATTGTACAGGTCTGAATAAAATTTCGCAAACTCTTGTGATATCTCCTTCTCTAGATATGTGACCTGTCCTTTATCTGTCTGAATTTTTGCTATCTGGGCTTTTGCTCTGGCGCCTCGTAGCTTCGAGGCCAGGAGCTTGTCGGCTTTGTTGCCTTTATCAAAGTATTTTTGTTTTGACCATCGAAGGGCTTTTTCGACTTCCTCCAGCTGTGTGTGTTTGAGGGCAGCTCTGACTAGGGTTAGTTGCTTTAGCGTCCTTGTAGACGTCGAGTTTTTGTGTTGGGCTTCTAGCTGAGAAATCTTTTCTGTGAGCTCTTTTTGGAGTTTAAGTTTTAGTTTTTTTTGTGTGAGGCCATGGAGATTAAGTCTCCTCTGATAGTAGCTTTATGAGCCTCCCATAGCATAGCTGGGGTTGAGGCGGAGCCTTTATTAAACTTAAAGAATGCTATCAGTTTTTGGCGTATTGATGTCTCAGTGTCGGGGCAGTTAAGCAGGGAGTCATTTAGCTTCCATTTATATTGGACGTGTTTAACAAAGGGTAGGGTTAAGAAGAGGTCAATTGATGCATGATCGGACCAGGTGATTGGTCCGATGTTGGACTGGGAGGAAGCCTGGAAGATGTTACTGGTGCCCAGAAAATAATCGATCCTCGAATAGGACTGATGAGGGGTGGAGAAAAAAGTATAGTCCCTTTGGCCCTGGTGCTGAGCCATCCATATATCAATCAGTGAGTAGTTCTCCATGATATCACGGAATTTCTTGGCTTTTTTTTGGGCTTGGGCGCTGCTCGGGGAGGGAGTGTGGTCTGGGCTTATTTGGCCGGGGCCTGATTTGTCATTTATATATGAGGCTACCATATTAAAATCTCCCCCAATAATCAGAGAGGACAGGGATTGTTGGTCTAAGGATTCTAGTAAGTTGGTTAGAAAGAGAATTTGATTATCGTTGGGGGCATACACATTAACAATTGTGATCGGGGATCCTGCTAAAGTGCCTTGGAGTGTAAGCGAGCGCCCTTCGGGGTCGGGGTATGATTTTGTCAGAACAAATGGGACTCCAGTCCTGATGAGGATAGCTACTCCTCTTTTTTTGCTAGGGGAGGAGGCGTAGTATGCCTGGGGAAATACACTTTTAAATGTGTTAGGGGGCGTCTGGGTGTTAAAGTGGGTTTCTTGCATTAGGACTATATCGCCTTTAGATCTCTTAAGATCTGTAAGGACTAGTTTCCTTTTTTTTGCTGAGTTAAGGCCTTTGGCGTTAATTGAAATTAGTTTGATGGCGGCTATTGTTTTTCTTATGGTGTTTTCAGGGCACTTGGCCCTGTGGCTCCTATTCTTCCCATGTCAGGAGCTCGAAACCGGGGGGCGGCGCACAGGCCTGGGCCCTCGGTAGAGGGGGTCGCGGAGGGGGGGGGGGGGGGGCGCTGGGGACGGGAGTAGGAGGGGAGGGAAACACATAAGGGAAGAAAGAACTGGGTGGGCCTTGGGGAGGCCTAAGAAGAATAGCCTTTGACACTTGCGTGAAAAAGGTAGTGGGGCGAGATGCCCCTGAAGGGACTTCCGGGAACATGGGCCTGTCGCGGAGCATGGTGTTAGACCCTAGACCCTCCTTACTGTGGGGGAAGGGAACCACTATTAGTAGGTGTGGGGCGGGAGTAGTTTCTCTATTTCTAGAGGTGATAGGAGGTTTACACATGTCTAGGCTAGTCCTTTTTTAATTAGGGTGAGAGATGGCTCTTTGATCTCCTTTCTCTGAGGCTCTTTGCGAACATGGTCGGGTTGGGCTTAAGTGTTCACTTAGCTCGGTAGGTTACTGATTATCGGGGGGGGGGGGGGGGGGGGGGGGGAGGTGGGGGATAGGACCAGGGGATGGGGGGGTGGGAGGGGGGGGGAGGGAGGGGACGTACACGGGGTGATACACATTTATGGAACATTTTCAACATTTTCAACATTGCAGTACATTTGTTTAACATCCTAGTAATAGTGAAAGAGAGAGGGGGCACCTTTATAGGATATTTCCTATCCGGTTTTACATGTTATCATATTTGTCTCTGGTGCCTTGGTTCATATGTGGCGGGGGAATGTGGGGGTGGGGAGGTGGGAAGGGTGGGGGTGGGTGGGGGGAGGTTTGTTGGTTTCGCCTTATGCTATACTTTTATCTAGGTCTATCTCTTTTACGTTGTGGAACCTGTAAGGCATTTCTCGGGCTCCTTTCCTCAGCATTGGGGGGCTGTGTTGGGATATCTTGGTAGGCAGGGGTAGGTGGGGGGGGCATCTTTGGGGTGCTTCATTCTCTTAGTGTGTGGTAGTTATATGGGGCGGTGGAGAGAGGGGAGGGGGTGTGGATGAGGACAGCAGATGCGTTTGTTTGCTCTTCATGTATTGTATATGTTGGCGAGTCTCCGGCATTGGGGAGGTGATGGGGAGGGAGGGGAAGGATTGGGGTGTGGGGGGGGGGCACAGAATTATCAGTTGGCGAGGGGTGGGGAGGGGGGGGAGAACGGGGAGGGGGGGGGGGGAGGGGGGAGGAGAGATGGGGGGGGGGCGGGGGGATGCCCTTTAAGATCAAGGGCTCCGGAGAGCTATCGCGGCTTATTTGGCTGCGCCCCCTTTTGTTTATTTATTGATGTTGATTTATTTATTTTTTACTTTACTTTACCAGTCTGCCGCTGGGTCCCCGATTGGGCTCCGTCCTGCGCCTCTGGCTGCCCCGCTCCTCGAGTCTCCTGCTCAGGTAGGTGGAGAACAGAGGGGGGGGGGGGAGGGGGGGTTGTATGTCTTTTGTCTCGTAGCGGAGGGGGGGAGGAGGGATGGGGGGTGGGGCCAGGGTAAGCTTATGGTAAACTCTAGGGCGAGGATTTGTTTCTGAGTAAGCTCTAATGGAAAAAGGGGGGGGGGTTAGGGTGTTGGCGTTGATGGGGTGAGGGGGGTTGCGAGGGGGGGTGGGAATAGGGGGGGGAGAGAAAACTTCGGCTCTAGTGTGTATTGTACAGCTGTATGGAGGTATGGGGGGGGTGAGGGGGTAAGAGGGGGATGGGATCCTTTCTTCAGGTGTCGAGGAGCTGTATTGGGAGAGGCCTGAGGGGAGCAGGTAAGGAGGGGGGTATTGCTGTTGTTCAGTTCGTTTTGGCGATGTCATCTCAGCTGGGCTGGGTAGCGGCACGGCTTTTCTTGTGCTGTTGTCTCTTTCTCTTTAGGGTCCCGACGGCGTCTTGGACGACTTCTGCTGGGCTAGACGTTCCGAAGATCTGGAGCCGCGCTGGTGTCGGGGTAGGTTGGCATCTTCTTCATCCTCGTCACGACCTCGTCTCTGGATGGCTGGTAGGTCCAGGAGTCTCAGGAAGCCAGGTGCATCATCAATGTGGGAGATAGAATGGAGCTTGCCCTTAGCAAGAACGCTAAGTTTAAAGGGGAAGCCCCATCTATAGCGCACATTGTGACTTTGTAGGTGCTGGGTCAGCGGCTTCAGTTCTTGTCGTCGGAGGATAGTTTTTCTGGAGAGGTCGTTGAATATTTGAATCTGCCCGCCTTGGAACGGTATTTGGTTCATACATCTGCTTTTTGTTATTATTTTCTCCTTGGTGGTGTATGAATGAAAGCGAGCGATAACGTCTCTGCGTCTCTTTGGGTCTTCTCGTCTTGGACCGAGGGCTCTATGGGCTCGGTCTAGCTCCATATCTTCCTTTTTTAAGTCCGGGACCAGGTGTTGAAAGAGTTCTTGCAAATAAGATGTGAGGGCTTCAGCGGGAACCGACTCAGGGATGTTCCGGAACCTTAAGTTCTGACGTCGGTCCCGGTTTTCCTGGTCCTCTAACCCATCTTTCAGTCGATTAATCTCCTGGTTGAGGCGGTTGATCTCGTCCTCGGCCGAGGACTGCACCGCTTCTACTTCCTCAACCCTGCTCTCCAGAGATTCTGTTCTTTGGGAGATTTCGGATATGTCCTGTTTCATTTTATTAATAGCACTATTAAAGTCTTGGCTGACATCTTTCCTAAGTTTGGAGAACATTTGGGACATATAGTCCTCCAAGAAGTCCTTGGTAATAAGGTGGCTGGCAGTTATGTTCTCCGGGAGGGGTTGCTCGCGGGCGGGAGTGCTTGCCACGCTGGGGTCGGCGCCATCTTGGCTCAGCTCCTCCTGATCTCCCGGGCGCTTCGTCGGGGTAAAATAAGCGGAGACGCTCTGCATCGGTCCCTTTTTTTGTTGCTTAGCCATCCTTAGCCTTAGCTCTTGCTGCCCTCTCGTTTTGTTGGCGATTCGAGTGGTTTTCGTGCTCGTTCTAGCACCTTTTAATGGAGGGTAATAGGGAGCTCCGGATTAGGCTTGCATGTGTGGTGACGTCACCACCGGAAGTCGTAATGTCTCTCTCTTTAATGGCTGGGGGGCGGGGAGGGGCGGGGCAGGAACAAGGGGGGAGCCTAGGGAACATCTCAACTAGTAACAATTTATTTGCAACAAAATTACAAAAAAACATTGTCACACAAGTAGGACAATATTGATGTGTATGATCAAATCCAATCTGGAAATGACACGGCATCACTACTTGTATTTTGGGGGTGTTTACATTTTATAATATCTCTATTAGATATATATATATTATATAATATATATATAGATATATATATATATATAATATAGATAGTATATATATATCACAATCAGAAAGAAAAAATGGCGCCAACCTAAACCACTATATGAATGAACACATAAAAATGATGAAAAAAACCCTTTACTGTACAAAATGGGGGAAATTATTAATACATAAACAATGCACAAAATAAAAATAATAGATGAAAAGTCCAGAAAAAGATATATATATAAAAAATACAAATCCTAAAAAATGCTCCAATTGCTATCCAAAAGAGTCTCTGCAGCCCGAATGAAGGCAACACCACTTCCTTGAAGATATCTATAGAAACACAGAAAAAACACTCATAGCGTAAAAAGGTATAACAATAAATTTATGGAGTCAAGGATTTAAAAATGCACACTCACAAACATAGCTCAATAAAAAGCAATTTTGAGTAAAACTCAGCCAGCCAGACGCAGGAACCCGGTAACGGATAACTTCAGTGTAGTGTCCGGTGTAGATACACTGCAGCAGCCTCTGTGGACGCCTCCGGAGTTCGGGGAACACGAGGGACGCCGCCTTCCTCTAAATCCGGCGTCACACAGTGAGTTCTCAGCTCCAGGTACCGCGAGTACTCAGTGACGTCAGAGGATTCGACCGGACAAAGTTCCCATGGATAGAACGGGTTGACGGCTAAGATGAATACTTTCAAAGAAGCAATAAATTGCTATAACAAGTCAGTGAGTGAAAATAGAGTAAAACTGGACAGTACACCTCCACATAACACTCTCTACGCGTTTCGTCTCAAAGAGACTTCATCAGGTTGTTTATATATATTTGGGGGTGGGGGGTTTGGTATGTAATGGGGGGGATGGTATGTATTTGGGGGATTGATATGTATTTGAGGGATTGGTATGTATTTGAGGGATGTGGATTTGTGTGTTGGGAAGGTTTTTTGTATTTGGGGCGTGGGGGGTTTTGGTATGTATTTTGTGGGGAAGATTGTGTGTGTCAGCGGAGGGGGGAGGGAATGAGTGTGTGGAGGTGGGATTGAGGGAGAGTGGGGTAATTGATGGAGGGGGTGAGGGAGGGAGGAAGGGAGTGAGGAAAATAGGAAGTGAGATGGAGGGGAGAGAAATGCATGCGAGGTGGGGGGGAAGGGATTGAGTGAGAGTTGGGTAATTGATGGAGGGGGGGAGAGTGAGAGGAGAGAAGTGGTGTCGAAGTGACGAAGAGAGGGAGGGAGATGGAGGGACGATAAATACCTGGGAAGAGGGGGTAAATAGAGGGGAATTGTGAGGTGTGAGATGAGGGGGGGGAGGGCTTGCAAGACCCCTGACACGAGTCCTGGGCCCTGGGAAATCTGTCTGCGGCCCTGCTTGCATACAGTCCAAAATAAACTGCATTCAAATGCATCATGTTTTCCAATGCGTTGCAATGTTTTACTATGATTGATAGAGTGCCGGAACCCTATAATCTCATTCACCTAATTTCACCAATTAGGCTCCAAGGCCAAACATTTTCTCCAGTGAATCATAACACCACAAGATTCCCATCAATCCCCCATCAGACATAGTTACTTAGTTACATAGTAGATGAAGTTGAAAAAAGATATACATCCGTCAAGTTTAACCTATGCTAAATTTCGACGACAGGCACTTTATCCTATATCCGTAATTACAGTATATTGATTCAGAGGAAGGCAAACAAAAAACCCCAGTGAAACATCATCCAATGATATCTCATAAGGGGTAAAATAACTTCTTCCTCAGTTAACCAATTGTTTGTTAATATAGGAGGTTGTCGCTTCCTCCTGCGGCACTACTATTGCAATTGATTCTTACCTGGTAAACACAGAGACAAAGTGGCTCATTCACAAAGCAGTGATACAGGTACGTGGTTTTAAGGGTGATAAATGCCCTTATAGAGCGGTACTGCATGCTCTGCTATTCACAAAGCAGTGATAACAGTGCAGTACTGCGCTATAATGGCTTTTTATTACCCATAAACAGCCGTTGAAAAAAAGTCGTTCGATAGGCCCAAAAATGGTGAATCCGCCATTTTTTCCCAGTAACCGCATTCACAAAACTGTGATAAATTTATTGTACTTTAAATGCTCACCAGATTTTATCACCAGCTAAAGGCTGCTGCAAAAGAGATGGTGGAGACATGTATAAAAGCATAAACAAAAAAAGTCCGCACATTATTTACACCAGAGGCCGGCGGGGACTTTCGGTGATCCCCGCATGTGTTGGGTGACACCCCTCATGCATGCGCTGCACACAAGCGATGCAGTACTCCAGCTAGAACTGGACCTAGGCTCCACCCCAGCGCATCCCGTGACACAACGGTGGACGTTCCTACCTCCACTACACACCGGCGTTGCATGACCAGGGGCACTCGAGGGGTTAATGCAATCAGCAATTACTCCACAGCTACGGTACTCTCCGCTCCTGCCTATCACATCTACCTGTGATGACTCATTGCCAACAGCCTTCCCATTGGCTCTCTGTTTTTTATATGGTCAGCCAGCCCATAAGCAAATTGGCTGAGCATAAACTTTTGTTTATGTTTCAAGTGCTTGCCTCAAGCGCATCCTGATGCCCTGCTGTTGCTCTTGCATTCTGCCTTGTTCCCTTATACCTTTGACCTCAGCTTGTACCCGGACCGCTGCCTTCTCTGATCCCTGACCTCGGCTTGTAATTGGACTTCCACCTTCTCTACTCCTGGACCCCGGCTACGCACAACGACCATCTGACCTCTCCAACCCCAGACCATGGCGACTATAATCACCATTCTGACCTCTCCTACCCTGTCCCGGCTACATGACCTTCAATCTGCAGTTACGCGGTTGTAGGTCGGTGTACATCACTATCCCCACCTCAGCCTTGCGGTCCCGTCCTGTTTGTGGTGAGCACTCGTTACAGTATGCTCAGCTCCACAAACATGGACCCCGCTGAGGTGGGTCGAGTCCTGGACATGGAATTTGACATGTTTAAAAAACAGAAGAAATATCTTGACCAGAATAGTCGGTGTATGGAGCTACTCCAACAGGCCGTACAAGCTATTACTGACCAGACAAAATGTGCCCCTGTTGACCTTGTTCCCTCACTGTTCCCATGAATGCAGCCTCCAAACCCCGACTCCCTACACCCAACCTCTATGGCGCCCAACCTCTTGGTTGTCGTGGGTTCCTTAATCAGCGTAGTATACAGTTTGAACTAATGTCATCACGTTTTCTATCCCAGCGATCTAAGGTGGCCTATATCGTGTCCCTGCTAATCGATGGCGCCTTGGCGTGGGCTTCACCCATCTGAGAACAAAGGCCGGATATCATGTGCGACATAGGCCTCTTCACCAAAGAGTTGGGCAGAGTATTCGACACACCCGGACACAAGGTAATCGCTGCTTCTTCCCTCTTCCATATTACCCAAGGCAGTTGCCTCGTGGCCCGGTACGTAGTCGAATTTCAGAACATAGCCACTGAAACCAGCTGGAACGATCAGGCATTAGCGGCAGCATTCTGGCAAGGTTTGTCCGAGAACCTTAGGGACAAACTTGTTGCACAGGAACACCCCACAGAACTGGAGGAGCTCATTGGCCAATGCATCCAAGTGGATCTAAAATTACAGGAAAGAAGGGCCGAAAGAAATCAACGCCAGCAAGGTATGCAGTCTTCCCACAACCACTACACAGAAGCCCTTTACCTCCCTCTTCCAGATCTGGAAGAACCCATGCAGCTCAGAGGCAACAAGCTACCGCCCAGTGAGAAACAACGCAGACGTAATGCTGGACTCTGCCTTTATTGCGATAATGTTGGACACCGGTTAACTGCTTACTTCCAGAAATCAGGAAACACCAGGTCCCGAGTGAGAGCCAGGAAGATCACACTGGGAACATTATCTACTTCTCCTCCAAAGATGCCAACCAGGATTTTGATACCTATCACCCTAACTGGTGACACCTTCAAGGACACCATTCAGGCCTTTCTGGACTCTGGGTCAGGTGGGAATTTCATGGACCAGGGGTTTGCAGAGAAAAATAAAATTCCTTTGGAACGTAAAAGTCACCCGGTAGGGCTAGAGGCTATTGACAGTCGACCCTTACAACCCGCCTTCATCTCTCTTCAAACTATCCCTTTTCAATTGCAGACAGGAGAAGTTCATACCGAAAGGATCCGTTTTGATGTCATTCATTCTCCTACCGTCTACGTCATCCTGGGACTCCCATGGCTTCAACTGCATAACCTTCAGATCGACCGGACAGAAGAGCAGCCTTTTCAATGGAGTTCTAAATGCTTACAGAACAGCTCTGTGCTGTCCAAAGGCCTATGTGGGGTTTCAGTACCTGAACAAGTAACTTCTCATCTGCCAAAAATCTACTCGGAATTTCAGGACGTGTTCAACAAGGTTCAATCCGAGGAGCTGCCACCCCACCGGTCTTTCGACTGTCCCATCGACCTTCTACACAGTTCAGTGCCTCAGCGAGGATGTTCTTACTCACTGTCACCTCCAGAGACCAAGGCCATGAAGGACTACATCAAAGAGAACCTGTAAAGGGGCTTCATCCGGATGTCCTCATCTCCTACTACAGACTACAGGGTTCTGGACTTTCGAGGAGCCTACAATCTTGTAAGAATTCGACAGGGGGATGAGTGGAAAACAGCGTTTAACACCCGGGATGGACATTACGAATACCTAGTCATGCCTTTTGGTCTTTGTAATGCTCCAGCGGTGTTCCAGGACATTGTCAACAAGGTTTTCAGGGATCTCCTGACCCAATACATCATTGTCTATCTAGACAATATTCTAATCTTCTCCAAGTCCACACGAGAACATCCGGGTCATGTCAAACAGGTACTTCAATGAATATGGGAGAATCACTTGTTCGCGAAATTTGAGAAGTGTCACTTTCACCAGACTATGACATCCTTTCTGGGCTACATCATCTCCGATACTGGCCCTGCCATGGACCCAGTCAAAGTGAAAGCTGTTTTGGATTGGCCTCGCCCTATGACCCTGAAGGCCGTACAACGATTCTTAGGCTTCGCAAATTACTACCGAAGGTTCGTTCAAAACTTTTCATGGGTGCTACTAGCACCCATTACGGCGTTGACACAGAAATGAGCTGATCCGGCGCCTTGGTCTCCTGCAGCCCTTCAAGCATTCGAGAAGCTAAAAACCGCCTTTGTATCAGCCCCGTGCTCGTGCATCCTGATCCAGGACTACCCTTCATGCTCGAAGTGGACACTTCAGATGTTGAGGCCAGGGCAATCTTGTCCCAAAGGAAGACTCCACAATCCGAACTACACCCATGTGCCTTCTTTTAAAAAAAAATCTCGCCTGTCGAACAGAATTACGATGTGGGCAATCATGAACTGATGGCCATCAAAATGGCCTTGGAGGAATGGAGGCACTTACTCTAAGGCAATGAAAATCTGGTCACTATTCTGACAGACCATAAGAATCTGCTCTACATCTCTTCAAGCGACAAGCTCGATGGTCCCTTTTCTTCTCTCGCTTCAATTTCATTACTTCCTATCTACAAGGTTCTAAAAACATAAAAGCAGACACCCTCTCTTGTCAATTTCTAGTAGAAGACAAGGCTGAGGACCGAGAGGAGACCATACTTCCACCATCATGTATAATCTCCGCCAATATTTTGATTATTTGAAAGACTTCGTGCAAGGACAGTCCGATGTTCCTGAGGGCCTCCAAGTTCCAGAGGGACGCCTTTTGACCGCTGAAACATTTGGTAGAAAGGAGAAAAACGAGAAAAGAATATCCTCCAGATTCAGTGCATCTGAGTGTGAGATCCTGATAATGTGTAGAAAGTCTTAAACGGACCAGGGAACAGGTATATATGATACACACAGCTGAGTACTCTTAATAGCCAGGCTCATTAATGGGTTACCTGCTGCCTGTACAGGGAACACTGCACCAGTCAGCTAGGACTGATGTAAACCCCAGTGACACAACAGGTCCTTATATAATAGGCAGCAACCTTAGTGTCACGAGAGCTTGTGACAGGCTGTAATTGACACCAAAACTATATATAAATATATATATACCTGGGTTTGAACTGGGACGAGACTTAGATATGATAAATAGAATTTATTCCTTGATAAAGGTGAACACAACAGATTATACAATAACAGGCAAAATATAGACACTTACGTAAAGATTATGGCAAGAAAGCCAGCAGGATCACAGCCTGCCACTTCTTCCATATTTGAGTTGACATCACAGCAAAACAGGCAGGACACATGCATGCATGAAGATTATTTGCATGAAGAACAATGAACAGCATGAACAACTTTGCATGAACAGCATGAACAACTTGGGTAGAGGGTGGCTTTGACTTATATACCATTTCAAGCTCATCTCTTTCCCTAGGTGCCGCGACGGCTAGCAAAACAATTAGCAATCTGGTCTTTGATGACCAGGCTTGTAAATTCTCCTTTCCTGCTCATTATCATAGCAGGGGGGCTGCAGTTTCTCAGACTCAACCAAAATTTCATATTTACTGCAAATCATTGCATAACTTCCGTTCCGTAATACACACAGTCAGGTGAGATATATTAATACGGCCTGTGACACCTGACGGTCGCAGAGAGACCAACAATTACATTGTAATATGAACATTAATAGAGATATTAATATCTGGCATTTAGCAGCAGGTACATATACAGTGTTTAGACTCCCAAAGATCGGCTGACCCGCCAATACACTTATGTAATTCTTAGCCGGTTCAGCCAAGGACATCTCATAATATTCTTATATTTAATAAAGTTACTGACTTTGATTGTCTGCTGGGGGATACCTTTTGCTGGAAGGTGTGAATAACAAACACTTCCCTTCCTTTTGCCTGCTTCCCGCATAAACAATTCCCCTGGGAAGCCAGGCTCAAGCCTAGCAGGATATCCTATTTAGCATCCAACTGGCCAATTCACACCTAAGCCCTTTGAAGTCCCCTCTTTTGATATGCATTTCCAGAGAGGAAGCTTGCATATCAAAACGTGAATAGACCCATTTGGCCTTTACATTTTAAAAACCCTTCTGCTTTTCACCTTCCACTCCAATTAAGCCCTTTGAAGTCCAGGTTTCCTGAAAAGACACCATACAGTGGAATTTCCTTAAACTGTAGCTTATTAACCCCTGATGATCCAGTGTGTGTGTTATGCAAACACTGATTAACCCAGACATTACAATGGGACAGGGAAACAGGGGGAGAATACATTTACAGGTTATAACAAGGGTAAAATCACATTTCTGGGCCTCAGCCCAGTTAACCCCTTGTCTCCCTGGCGAGGTTAGAGGGGGCCCTTGGGGTGTAACCCTGTTAACCCCGGGCCAAACCCTCCCTACCGTCACACTTAGAGCAAAATTTATTCATCCGGAATATCCATAAATGAAATTGTACTCACGTTGGTAGCTGGTGTGTGCCAACCTGAATGGCGTGCGTCCAGCCAGGGCATAAGCAGAGACGGTGATCCACGTGGAAAAAGTGGAGCACAGCAACGTCCATAAAAAGCAATCTAGGGCTAAGTAAAGTAGCTAAAAATTAATCTTAATTGTGGGTGGACAACATGGTGGCGCAGGGATGAACCTCTGACGCGTTTCACGCTAAAAATAGCATTTTCTCAAAGAGTATCCTAACAGAAGCATAGATGTTACCGTTTAAATACTTGGAAACAACTGGATACAATGGGGTGTGCATGACGCTATTCTCTATGGTTAAACAATAAATACTAGTCCTCCACGTTGGAGACATGATCTCTAGCGACCCCTGGTGTATGAAAAAATGTATCAAAATAAACAAAACAAAATACAATTGAAGAAACAAAAATACAGCTAAAAAACCATAGATCTAAATATTAATATGGTCGTATAAACAAAGTCAAGTAAGTAACAATAAGGAACCTATAAATAACAGAATCTGGTCAGTAGGTGCTGAGATAGTATAAAGAATATTTAATTATTATTCTTGATATAAAATAAATAAATACATTTAAAAAAGCATGTAATGACCCTTTAGTATATATGCGCTGTATGTATATGTGGCAATGTATTATGATTATATAATATATTATATATATATGATATATATATATATATATATATATCTCAATCATAAATATAATTAAGAGTTGTGAGGTCATCATATATGACTCTATTCAATGCCCTGTATGTATATGTGGCATTGTATTATGATACATATAATAAATGGGTCATTACATACTTTTTTAAATTTATTTTTTAATTTTTTTAATATCAAGAATAATGATTGAATATTCTTTATACTATCACAGCACCTACTGATCAGAATCTGTAATTTATAGGTTATTGTTACTTACTTGACTTTTTTTATACGACCATAATAATATTTAGATCTATGGTTTTTTAGCTGTATTTTTGTTTCTTCAATTGTATTTTGTTTTGTTTATTTTGGACTTCCGTATTCCACACATCATTACTCAAACCCTTCATACAGGATCCTCAGTCTCCTGCTTCAGTGTCCCCTCCTGGTTGAGGGGCAACAGGAATTCGAAGTTCAGATGGTCCTAGACTCCAGGTTTATCAGAGGAAAGCTCAAACACCTGGTTCATTGGAGGGGCTTCGACCCCGAAGAGCGTTCTTGGATTCCAAGGGACCAACTACATGCCCCAAGGCTCATTCGGGCCTTTCACCAAAGATTTCCCTCCAAACCATCCCTGGGACGCTCGGAGGTCACCCCTGAAGGGGGGAGGGGGTACAGTGAGGATTGGACCTCAGGTCTGCCCCCGTGACGCATCTAGTGACGCATTGGGCGACGCCCTTTGCACAAGCGCCGCAGTACTCCTGTGAGGACCGAACCTAGGCTCCGCCCCTTGCCGCATCCCGTGACACAACGGTGGACGTTCCTGCCTCCACTACACACCGGCGTCGCATGACATGGAGCACTCAAGGGGATAATGCAATCAGCAATTACTCCACAGCTACGGTACTCTCCGCTCCTGCCTATCAGTACACCTGTGATGACTCATTTCCTACAGCCTTCCCATTGGCTCTCTGTTCTTTATATGATCAGCCAGCCGATAGGCAAATTTGCTGAGCATAAACTTCTGTTTATGTTTCAAGTGCTTGCCTCAAGCGCATCATGTTGCTCTGCTGTTGCTCTTGCATTCTGCCTTGTTCCCTTATACCTTTGACCTCAGCTTGTACCCTGACCGCTGCCTTCTCTGATCCCTGACCTCGGCTTGTAATTGGACTTCCACCTTCTCTACTCCTGAACCCTGGTTACCCACAACGATCATCCGACTTCTCCAACCCCAGACCATGGCGATTATAACGACCATTCTGACCTCTCCTACCCTGACCCGGCTACACGACCTTCACTCTGTACTCCGGACACAGTTACATGTCGGTGTATATCACTATCCCCACATCAGCCTCGTGGTCCCATCCTGTTTGTGGTGAGCACTCGTTAAAACAGGCAACTTACAACTTACATTGGGAAAGGATTGATGGAGAAGGATTTAGGAGAGCTTGTAGAAAGCATGCCTAGCAATAGTGCCCAAAGTCATGCAGTAGCTGCAAAGGCAAATAAGATCTTATCTGACATTAAACGGGGAATGGATGGAAGGGAAGGAAACATAATTATGGCTCTCTATAGAGCATTAGTAAGACCACACCTTGATATGGAGTACAGTTTTGGCACCACTATAAAAAAGACATTATGGAACTAGAAAAAGTGCAGAGAAGAGCCACCAAATTAATAAAGGTGATGGAAAATCTGATAGGTTAAGAAGCTTGCTAAATTAGATTTGTTTACATTAGAAAAGACGCAGATATATTTGGGGCAATACAAAGAGCTTTCAAAAGAACTATTCATCCCAAGTTCAGTACAAATGACAAGCTTTCTGTCAAACCTTAAGGTTGGAGGAAAGGAGATTTCACCAGCAACAAAGGAAAGAGTTTTTTATAGTATGGACAGTTAAAATGTGGAACTCATTACTGTAAGGAGCTGTGAGTCCCGCTACCCTCGGTGCGCCCCCTGCTTACCTCGGCTCGCGAGCGGGTGCGCCACTTCTCCCACCTCCTGCGGCGTGTCACCTGAGCTATCAGCCGTCAGATTATGGGCCCGTGCGCATCACGCACAGAAGTTTATACCAAGCCCTCTGGTTCCGCCTCCGGGTTGCGCCCACGCATGGGGCGTCATCGGTGCATCACATACGATCGGGACGCGCGCTCCACGCGCGCAGGTACAGCAACACCAGCCTCCACCTGCAAGCCCTCCCACACCGGTCTCCTGCACCCCGTCAACCAACTGCAGCAGGCGTTCCTGACGCGCCTCCTCTCGCCTTGTCCTCATTGGTTCCGGTTTGCCTTATATGCTCAGCCGTTCCTCTGATTCATCGGCTAAGCATAAACCTTCCTACTAGCGAAGTGTTCACTGCTGTATTGCCTCCACAGTCTTGTCGTGCTTCCAGATCCTTGCTACTGTCCTTAGCTTTTCCTCCGGACTCAGCTCTGTTCTCAGATGTTCTCCTGACCTCGGATACATACGAGCATCTGCACCTATCCATCCCGAACCCGGCTAGCTCTCGACGATCCGCTCCTCTCCAATACTGACCTTGGCAAAGTACCAGGATGATCCGCCTCTCTCCAATCCAGAACACGGCTAAGTACCTCATATGATCCGCTACTCTCCAACACGACCTCGGCAAGTATTACTGACCATCTGGACCTCTCCTACCTCGACCCAGCTACCTCGACCAATCTACACTCCAGACGCGCCCATGCGGCTGTGGGTTGGTATAATATCTAATCGCCACCTCGGCCTCGGTGTCACGCCTTGTTTGTGGTGAGCACTCCGTTACAGTATGCTCAGCCCAACAAACATGGATACCCACTGAGGTGGGGTGAGTCTTGAGCACGCCCGCCAGCATGTTTTCCAAAATTGAAAAATACTTTAAACAAAATGACCATTGCATGGAAATATTTGGAAGCATGGAATCTCATGTCCCTTTCTGACTGGGTGCAAACACCTCCTCCTAGTCCTGTCCCTTCGGGGCCTTCTGCTGCAACTATTGCTTCTATGTCTATGTCTCCCACATCTGAACCCCGACTTTCCACACCCAACCGATATGGTGGCGACCCCCATGAGTGCAGAGGTTTTCTGAATCAATGTTTTATACAGTTCGAACTTATGCCTTCGCAATTAATTTCTCAAAGATCCAAGGTGGTGTACATTATATCGCTACTCACCGATAATGCCCTGGCGTGGGCTTCTCCCATCTGGGAACGAGGATCGGATCTCACTCAGCTTATCGGACAATTTACCCGGGAATTCTGCAGAGTCTTTGATACACCTGGCCGCAAGGTAACTGCCGCTTCTTCTCTTTTTCATATTTCTCAAGGAAGTCGATTCGTGGCCAGATACGCTTTGGAATTCCGCACTATTGCTGCCGAGACCGGATGGAATAACGAGGCGTTAGCAGCAGCCTTCTGGCAAGGTCTTACGGAGATTTTAAAGGATGCACTCCCTGCACATGAAAGTCCCACTGATCTCGAGGGACACATCGCCATATGTATTCGCATTGAATCAACGTCTGCAAGAGAGGAGAACTGAAAGATCCCATCATCGGCAGCTTACTCCGAGGATTCCTTCTTCCCTTGCCGGTACAGCTGAACCTCTCCCGCCAGATATTCCAGAGCCTATGCAATTTAGGGGTAACAAGTTGTCTTCTAGCGAGAAACAGCATTGACTCAATGTCGGTCTCTGTCTGTACTGTGGCAATCCCGGACATCAGGTACTCTTTTGCCCTCACAAGTCAGGAAACGCCAACTTCCAATGAGGTCCGGGGGAATTACATTGGGAACATTTTCTACATCCCCTATAACAGCAAAACTGCTGCCAACAGGATCTTGCTTCCTGTTACGCTTACCGGCGAAGGCTTCCACACCTCTGCTATGGCCTTTCTGGATTCCAGGTCGGGAGGCAATTTTGACGATCAAGGTTTTGCTGAGAGGAATAACATCCCCCTTGTTCGCAAGAAATTCCCTGTGGGGTTGGAAGCCATTGATGGTCGGCCTCTGCAACCGACCATCTGTATCTCTCTACAGACCCTTCTCTTTCATCTTCGTATAGGTGAGGACAACATGGAATAGATTCAGCTGGATGCCATTCACACCCCTTAGGTGGACGTGATTCTTGGCTTCCCGTGGCTGCAACTTCACAATCCATGCATTGATTGGTCTGACAAGGAACCGGTCCTGTGGAGCCCCTTTTGTTCCAAAAACTGTGCTATGTCCATCAAAAGTATTGGTGGAGATTCTGCTCCCAAAGAAGAGAATGTAAAACTGCCTGAGGTCTACGCCGAATTTCGCAACGTTTTTGATAAAGCCAGATATGAGGTCTTACCACCACATTGTTCTTTCGATTGCCCTATTGACTTGCATCCCAGTTCTGTACCTCCCAGGGGAACTTATTACCCACTTTCCCTTCCTGAGACTAAAGCTATGAAGGAGTATATCCATGAAAATTTACAAAGGGGCTTTATTCTAAAATCTTCATCTCCAGCCAGCGCAGGCTTCTTCTTTGTGAAGAAAAAGGACAGGTCGCAATGACCATGTTTTGATTACAGAGGTCTTAACAAGATCACCATCAAAAACAGTTATCACTTACTACTGATTGCGGAACTTTTGATCGCCTCCAAGGTGCCAACATCTTCACTAAACTGGACCTCCGTGGAGCCTACAATCTGTAAGGATCCGCCAAGGTGACGAATGGAAAATGGCTTTCAATATCCGTGACGGCCACTATGAATATCTTGTCATGCCCTTCAGTCTCTGTAATGCCTCTGCCATCTTTGTTAATGAAATCTTCAGAGATCTGCTCAATCAATTAGTCGTCATCTATCTGGATGACATAATGATCTTTTCTAAGTCCTCACAGGAGCATGTCAACCATGTCAAGCTGGATAAATGTCAGTTCTACCAAACCTCCACAGTGTTCCTAGGATACATCATTTCCAACACAGGTCTCACCATGGATCCTGCTAAGGTAAAGATGGTTCTGGATTGACCTCGTCCCACTACCCTCAAAGCCTTGCAGCGCTTCCTGGGGTTTGTGAACTACTACTGCAGGTTCATTCAAAATTTCTCCTTTGCGGTAGCTCCCATCACAACTTTAACTAAGAAAGGTGCGGATCCCGCTTCATGGTCGCCGGTAGCTTCCTGCAGCTTTTGATCACTTGAAAACCGCCTTCAATTCTGCACCTATCATACATCTGGACCCCAAGCTACCGTTCACCTTGGAGGTAGATGCGTCAGACGTCGGGGCCAGTGCTATTCTCTCCCAGAGAATGAAACCTCAAGGCAGACTTCTTCCCTGTGCCTTTTTCTCGAAAAAAAATTCTCCAGCGGAACAAAATTATGACGTGGGTAATCGGGAACTCCTAGCAATCAAGTTAGCCCTGGAGGAATGGAGACATCTGTTGGAAGGCACAGAGAACCCGATCACTATTCTCACCGACCACAAGAATTTGCTCTATATCGAGGGCGCTCGACACTTAGGGGCTGTCAAGCCCGGTGGTCGCTTTTCTTTTCCCGTTTTAATTTTATTATCTCTTTTCTTCCGGGTTCTTAAAATATCAAAGCCGATGCTCTTTCCCATCAGTTCCTGGTGGACGACAAAACCAAGAATCAGCAGGAACCTATTCTTACCTCCAAATATATTCTCTCCGCCAACTCTTTTAATGCCTTGAGAGACATTGTACAAGAGCAGTCTCACATTCCCGAGGGTCTCATAGTTCCTGATGGGTGATTGTTCACCTCACCACCTCATCGGAAGAAGGTCCTTGAATGGGATCACTCCTCGAAGTCTTCAAGTCATCCAGGTACTAGAAGGACCACCGACCTTGTGGAACAGACATTTTGGTGGCCCGGCATGCAAAAGGACATCAAAGAATTTGTTGCTGCGTGCTCGACATGTGCTCAAAACAAGGCTCCCCGGGATAAACCACCAGGACTCCTTCGACCACTGCCCCTCCTGTATCGTCCAATGGACAGCCTTGTCCATGGACTTCATAGTTGATCTGCCGATATCTAAAGGGATGAACACCATCTTAGTTGTGGTATACCGCTTTCCAAGCAGTCCCACTTTATTCCATTAAAGGGTCTACCCAACTCTCCCATATTGGCAGACATTTTTATAAAGAAATCTTTTGCCTCCATGGAGTACCATTGGTCGTAGTCTCCGATAGAGGTTCACAGTTCATATCCAAGTTGTGGCGCTCCTTCTGCCAGCAACTAGGAATAGCGTTACATTTTGCTTCAGGTTATCATCCCCAAAACAATGGTCAGACTGAGCGCACCAACCAGTCTCTTAAACAATACATCTAGTGTTTTGTTTCAGACACTCAGGACACTGGTCTGATCTTCTTCCTGGGCCAAGTTCATGCATAACAACTTGCGTAATAAATCCACCATGGAGTCGCCCTTTTTCATTAATTATGAATTTCACCCATCACTTCTACCCCTCTCTACACCCATTTCAGCAGCAAACGTCAGAATTCTTAGTCTTCAAAATGTGTGGAAAAGGATCCAGGAGAACCACAATAAGGCAACTACCAGACAAAAGCAACAGGCAGACCATCACCGAAGGAGGACCCATGTCATGGAACAAGAATCACATCTCTGTTTCACCCCCCCCCCTTTCCTTGGCAGCTTCTGCTTGTCAGTTTCTCATTTCCAGCTGCATGTATTTTGCTCTGTACACACACACAGTGCCTGCGTGTTAGACACAGTGTTGCAATCCCTGTCTCTGCATTATGCCAGTGAGTTGCTACAGCAACCTCAGCCTTTCTATCAGAATGGGTTAGTCTGCTCTCTCCCCCTCTGCCTTGCTGACAGGTGGTCTGTCCCCAGGCTATCTTGTTACCCAGAATACACTGGCACTTCCTTTTCACATTCAACACTGGCTGAGTGAGTACGTTTCTGTTTACTCTCTACTGGCAAGGCCTCATCCTTTTCACCTGCCCTTACTACAAAGCACCCACAGAGAGACATTATTCCAACACAAACATCTCATCCACAAGTGCCTGTCTTTATTACTGCTTTCCTTAATAAAGTGAAGAAAATATACAGGACTTGTTGTGGTTTGGAAAGAGGGCTGAGTTGAACCTATCTGGGCTATTCATACTAAACATGACTCGGGCCTCAGAATAGGGAAAAGGGAGACCGTGTGTCTTGGAGAAACACAGGAGCTGCTACTCTAAGACTTTATGCTAACACAGAGCAGTCTCTGCACACAGCCTGCAGCAACCTTACAACAGCAAGCAGCTTACACTGCACACAGGCTGCAACATACACTCAAGGCAGCAGCACTGCAGTCAGACTGCAATATACACAGAACTTTGATTGCTCTTTTCTGTCTTTGAGTCCACCCTCTGCACAGTTCCATAGTGAAGAGCTACCATCTCACCTACCCCTGTGCACGTCCCCACGGCTAGCGCCACCAAGGGCCATGCCACCGGACACCCACCAGAACATGGGTCAGAGCCACCAGACACCTGTGAGTACAGCTACCCCTACGCTGAACACTGCAGGATGCCGCTCGGCATCATCTGAGACAGTTGCCCATCGCTGACACAGGTAAAAGACCGCACGCCACACGCATTGGCTAAAGGCCTACACACACCTACAGCATGGCAGAACTCAGATCCTCACCAGACATCACGCAGAAGAGTGACCACTCAGACACAGAGACTGCTGCGCAACTGCAACAGGCGCAGGCAGGCGCAAGGCCTAAATGGACAGTCACACTGACACAAAAGGCCCGCGAAAAATATGAGACTGACACTGAAGCGCACCGCGCTAAACTAGAGTTGGCCTGGGAAACAACCACACGGGGAATACGCAATGTTACTAGCGTTGGCAACTATGCGCAACAGCTCGAGCAGGCAATAACGCAATTAAGGACCGATCACTCATGTTACCAAGAGCTGTCGGAGGCATACATTACTACCTGACCAGGGCCAACACCCGCAAAAGCCTGCAAGAAAGAGACTTACAGAGTAACATTGACCTAACACGAGACAGCCGCGTGCGAACCACTATCACGGAGGCTGAGAGTAGGAGAAAAGATCTTTTGCTGGAAACCGCATGACAGTGCTCAAGCACATCCAGGCATTCATCAAGGTCAGCAAGGTCAGCGCAATCTAATGCGTCCAGCGCAAGCGCAAACGCTACCAAGGCGCGAGCCACCGCAGAGGCCGCACGTGCCAGGGCCGAGTATAGTTGGAGAGAGGCAGCCGTAAGAGCAGAAAGAGCGCGCATAGAAGAGGAGGAGCAGACAGCCGCCGCTAATGCTACCGCCGCTACTGCTGCAGCCACTATGCGTAGGAAAGCCGAATTTGATGCGGAACTAGAGGCACTTAATCAAGAGAAGGAAGCCGCCGCGAGCCATAGCCCAAGCTGAAGTCCTAGAAGCAGCCGCGCGACAGGACGGCGGGGAGCAACCATACAGACGGATAGCCTCAGAGGATCCGGTCCGACGCACCGAAGACTACGTAAGGAGCATCTTTGGCATAAGCACCAGCGCACCATCTCAACACGACGGGAGCAACTTCATAGACACCGAAGACTTGCTAGGTCCACGAGGAGAAGACACTGTTCCTTCAATGGTACATGCTGCCTGGGATAGCCACAGCCGCAACAGTTATCCACACGCCAGCGCGCACACGGATGCACTATAACAGGCTCGCAATCCAGGTACACCCACACGGGTGTACCTAGCCCCTCACACTGACGAGCAGTCACCACGCGTTCACGCCAAGAAAGAGGCGACCGCATGGACCCTCCCAGCAACTACCTCAGAACGTGACCAACATGCCGATGCCTCAGGCCTGACAGACATAGCCAAGTACATGATCCGGCATGACCTGGTGCAAACAGGACTCACCAACTTTGATGACCGTCCTGAGAACTACCGGATGTGGAAGTTCACGTTCAAGGACGCGATCAATAGCCTGGGCTTCTCAGCAAGGGAAGAGCTCAACCTGCTATCCAAATGGCTGGGAAACGAATCCAAGGAGCACGCGAAGAGACTTCGGACGGCAAATGCGAACCACCCCCAAGTAGGTCTCGACCTAGTATGGGAAAGGCTAGAAGAGTGCTACAGTAGCCCCGAAGCAGTCAAAGATTCGCTCTTCAAGAGAGTCGACAGCTTTCCCAGGATCACAGCTAAAGACTACTCGAAGTTACGAGAGCTCGGGGACCTGCTGCAAGAGCTGGAGTTTGCAAGGAAAGACCATTCCTTAACAGGTCTCAACGTCCTAGACTCAGCTCGTGGAGTGAGACCCATCTTGGAGAAGCTACCTTACAACCTCCAAGAAAGGTGGATTTCACAAGGCTCCAAATACAAAAGGGAGAAGCAAGTCGCCTTCCCTCCCTTCTCATTCTACTTGAGCTTCATCCGCGAAGCGGCAAGGACAAGGAACGATCCCAGTTTCATCTTGGGTGCGCAAACCACACACAGTTCAAGCAGCCTGAGGAATGAGAGACCAGTGGCGAGATACGGTAACACTCAAACACCCATCTCGGTCCACAGGACGTACGTGTCTCCCACGACCCAAACTACTCCCGATCAGTCGGTCGCTGGAGACGAGGAACCAAGGGACCCAAACAGGGAATGTCCCATACACAAGAAGC
>CM071569.1:236530941-236642103 GCA_036426205.1 Ascaphus truei | reverse complement strand
CAGCCACACCCATCTTACGGTGCTTTGGGGTTTTTTTCAGATGAATCCCTAGAGGAACACAAGGGTTACTAGGAGAATTCGGAGTTTGCTTCAGGGCTGCGGTTCCACGACTCACCTATCAGAGACTGTTAAAGAAGACCTCAAATGTGCAGTGTGCAAAAGTGCAAGCACGTACATTTTTACATCCAGAGGCTCTGGCACTCCACCAACTCACACCCATCCTCCTAGTGGAGCATGGCGGGGAGGAATGCGAGCCAACATCTGTCCGTCTAAGCGCATCGAGGTTTGCTGAAAAGGACGTGAACAAAATGTCCTGCTCCAAAATATGCCTTTGTCCGGCAGTGCACCCCCAGGGACTACCTGAGAAGGCTATTGCGGATGTATCATCCTCGACGACCAAAGCAACAGATCATTGGTGAGAGGAGTTCTTCAACTATTCAACTCACAAGACAATGCCATCACCCTACTACACCCTCAGAACCTGTGCGGGTCAACGAGACCACAGGGAGAAGAGCAAGCGGTTACGTCATACTTCAGTGGATACAAGTGAAGATACTCTCCCCACACTCACGAGTGCAACCACATCACCCACAAACAGGGACGAGATTCCCGACACCATACGTGCAACGCCATCACCCGCACCTCAGAGGAATAGCCAACTACCTCCGCCGTGAGAACAATGCGCCAAGATTCTTGGCTGCTGCTCGGTATGGACTCTTGAAGGGTACAATCAAGTTCCATCCGTAAACAGCGTAACGGACCCCACAAACGCACCATACGCCCCAAATACGTGACCCTAGGATGGATGATAGTGGCCAACGCTTGCACTAACAAAGGGCCCACGGACAAAGACTATTTATGCCCCGCAGAACGGTGATAATAGAAGGTGGACCACACATCCTCTCTGACCATGTCTTAGCCATCTCTAGTGCAGGAGGCCCAAGTGAAGGATAAGAGACAAGGTCATACCCTGAGATCGACAAGAACAATCCTCAATCCGGGGGATGGGACAATGGCCTACCTGTAACGTGTGACTACACAGGGAGGGACTTTGGTAAGGGGGCAATCAAATGAGGTACAGTGGCTGCACCTAACCGATTCCTCACGTTTTTTTTCTCTCTGAAGACAATTTTCAGGTTTGGGGCGCACGCATAAGCAACAACAGCGGTGTGTTTTCCTGATGTACACCCATTGACAACAACGGGAATTACCCGATGACTTGACATCCGAGGACTCAATATTAGTATCTACTGCTGGTAGTGCAGTACTCTGCCAGGCATCGGTACATCTTTCCTGTGTGCTACGGTGCGTGCCTCACTAAGTGATTTCCGTATTAGTGTCATTCTGCGTCAGTTTGGACAAATAGGGTATTTATTTCCTTTTATATTTGCCTTGTCCAGTAGCCTATGGTTTAATTATATCATATATACCGACCATGTCATCCCGCAGTGGACTGTGGTGCCCACACTTAAGCTAAGGTAAACACATACCCCGCCCTGGCCCCTTTTTTTACCTCCCGGTTTCCACCGTCTCTCCCACCTGATGGCTTTTAAATCCCCCCTAGTGTATCTGCGTTTATTTATGTGTTTTTTAAATATGTTTTAATAAAATCTTTTGTTATTTTTGGGTGTTAAATATTTTGCATTTGACTCTGCTATTACGCGGGGGCTATGGACCCTTCCTTGGTCCTATATTACTACAACAATATTCCATTTACAACATGTCTGATGTGGATCTGTAACTTTTGAGTGCAATATATCGGGCTTTTGGTGACCCCTGGGGTCACTTGGTGAAGTGTTTGATGGTGACACTGGCCTAGGATGCTTATGGTTAAGACACACCAGTATAACAGTCGACTCACCGAAGAAGAAAGAACGGTATAACCTCCCGTAAGTGACCTACAATGATCTCCCAAGGACAATAAACATCAGACAGTTCCTTTGAGACAATGACACAGCTGATACGTACAGCCATTCCTCCCACAAGTATCAGCAACAAGGCAGCCATCTTTCACTAATCTGGCATAGTCCGCAAAAGATGCGCCTGCAGGTAAAGCCCATGTGGGCAAAAGACTGTCATCTCGCTGGTCAAAAAAGAGGACAGTCGCAAGAGACATTTCACAAAGGTTTACAAGACAAAGAGCTTTCTTCTCTGTCCTAGGAGGAAACAACACGCTGATGGCAGTTTCAACAAAACAGACACCAATTGGCGTATCACCAAAAATATTGGATACGTTCTCGTGCCAAGAGGAATGCAACCGATGACTTAGGGTGCACAAGTATCGTTCCAATCTCCAAAGGGACGACAACAAGCAAACCCATCGAAGTTAGATAGAGGATTCCTGGATGTTAACGGTCAACGAGCTCATCAAAGACGGACCGAGCAGTTGGGTGAACCCACTACCATTCCGTTTCACAAGAAGGCTCCTCCAACAATGAATAACATGTCATCGTCTAGTTCACTTCGCACTCTGCGACCTACAAAGGGAACCGGAGACCAAAAACAACTTTGTTGTCCTTCATCCAGAAAATATTCCTTTACCTCCCCCAAAATTATTAACCGGCCACGCAAAGCCAGCACCTCTAATAAAGAAAGGTGAAGAATGCTGGTACCTCACCAATCATCTGGGGTCTCCACCTCAGAAACCCGAATCAAATCCGTTAGTGTTCAGCCCCAGCGCGTCGCAGCTCCCAGGCGTCTCCCTGAACGACGCCCTCTTGACTGGACAGATTCGACAACACAGTCTTCCAGTATTGTCGATCCGCTTCCGCAAGAGCAAAGGCAATCTCCCTTCTGCCAAACGCCAGTGTGTAGAGTGCACAGCCTACCACAACTGGCAAATACCTACAAGGGGATGCACTATTTAGGTTAAAACACTAGAGACAAAAAGACTGTTCTTCTATAAGTTCACAAAGAAACATGCCAGAGACTTTCACCAAGAGAGACAACTGTGGTGCACCCATCTAACCTGGAGCATTGCTCCCTTTGCCTCCTTTTGCCCAAGAACTTGGCCAAGTGACCTTTGAAAGGCCAGTGATGCCATGCCTGTAATCCACACCATCATTATGTGTGACATTGCTTTTGCAATTGAATAACCAGATGGGGAGTGTCATGGACCAATAAGCAACGTCCATCTGTTTCATCATCAACGCCCCCCCCCCCTTTCCTTGGCAGCTTCTGCTTGTCAGTTCTCTCTTTCCAGCTGCATGTATTTTGCTCGTGTACACACACACAAGTGCCTGTGTGTAGACACGTGTTGCAATCCCTGTCTCTGCATTATGCCAGTTGAGTTGCTACAGCAACCTCAGCCTTTCTCATCAGAATGGGTAGTCTGCTCTCTCCCCCTCTGCCTTGCTGACAGTGTGCTGTCCCCAGGCTATCTTGTTACCCAATACACTGGCACTTCCTTTTACATTCACACTGGCTGAGTGAGTACGTTTCCTTTACTCTCTATGCAAGGCCTCATCCTTTTTCACCTGCCCTTCTTCTACAAAGCACCACAGAGAGACATTTGTCCACACAACATCTCATCCACAAGTCCTGTCTTTATTCTGCTTTCCTTAAAAAGTGAAGAAAATACAGGACTTGTTGTGGTTGGAAAGAGGGCTGAGTTGAACCTATTACTGGGCTATTCCATACTAAACATGACTCGTGGCCTCAGGACTACCCCAACTAGTTCAAACCAGTGACGACAGGGGTGTTGTCTTCTATGAAATACAGGCTCAAGGTTCCTACCGAAACTGGCACCAAAGGTCATGGGACCATTATTCCAGCTTGGAAAAAGTCAACTCAGGGGCATAAAGAGACCGGCTACGCCTTCCTCTTTCAATGAGGATCCCATCTGTTTTTTCATGTGTCTCTTCTTAAAACCAGTGGTGCAGAGATAACACATCGCTTTTCTCCCGATCCCTCCCTCATATACCCCTGTTCTCCCTCGTGGCACGTTCAGCAGAAATACGATGTCCAGTCTATCTTGGACTCCAGGATTCCCCCCCAAGGGATCGGTCCAGTATCTCGTGCACTGAAGGGTTTTCGGACCCGTGGAACGATCCTGATTCCGCACTCCACCGCGGCTTCACGCTCAAAGGCTTGTTCGCATCATTCCGCCAAGTACCCTCACAAGTCTTCCTGAGACAACACGGAGGTTTCTCCTGGAGGGGGGTACTGTAAGGATCGTGAGTCCCACTAACCCTCGAGTGTGCCCCCTCCTTACCTCGCCCACGATCGGTGCTCCGCTTCCCACGCCTCTTTGGCGCCTCACCTGTGCCATCTATCACCGTCGTACTACACGTCCCCTCCCCGTCATTCTCCTGTTCCTCCCCATCAACTTCTGGTCTCTCTGCTGGCAAGCTCCCGGCTCAAATGAGACAAACAAGCACCAAGTTACATAATCGCATGAATTAGCAGTGACAACTTGATGCCAGACGTGATGTCTTGACTCACTTAGCGTCCTGATGTCATGGCAACGCGGCCTACCGTTTAACGCCGGCACATTCTTACTTTACTGGATCTGCAGCGGAGACACGGAAGTTGCTGGGGAAGAATCAGAGATGCTGAGGAGATGCCGTACCCACGCTGCTGGTACACTGTGTTAGACACAGTGTTGCAATCCCTGTCTCTGCATTATGCCAGTGAGTTGCTACAGCAACCTCAGCCTTTCTATCAGAATGGGCTAGTCTGCTCTCTCCCCCTCTGCCTTGCTGACAGATGGTCTGTCCCCAGGCTATCTTGTTACCCAGAATACACTGGCACTTCCATTTTACATTCAACACTGGCTGAGTGAGTACGTTTCCATTTACTCTCTACTGACAAGGCCTCATCCTTTTCACCTGCCCTTTCTACAAAGCACTCACAGAGAGACATTATTCCAACACAAACATCTCATCCACAAGTTCCTGTCTTTATTGCTGCTTTCCTTAATAAAATGAAGAAAATATACAGGACTTGTTGTGGTTTGGAAAGAGGGCTGAGTTGAACCTATCTGGGCTATTCATACTAAACATGGCTCTGGCCTCAGAATACCCCAAGAGTTCAAACCAGGAGACAGGGTGTGGTTGTCTTCTAGGAATATCAGGCTCAAGGTTCCTACACTGAAACTGGCACCAAGGTTCATCGGACCATATTCCATCTTGGAAAAAGTCAACTCAGTGGCATACCGGCTACGCCTTCCTCTTTCAATGAGGATCCCCTCTGTTTTTCATGTGTCTCTGCTAAAACCAGTGGTGCAGGATCCTCGCTTTCCCGATCCCTCCTCATATACAGCCCCTGTTCTCGTGCACGGTCAACAAGAATACGATGTCCAGTCTATCTTGGACTCCAGGATTTCAAGGGGATCGGTCCAGTATCTCGTGCACTGGAAGGGTTTCGGACCCGTGGAACGATCCTGGATTCCGCACCACCGTCTTCACGCTCAAAGGCTTGTTCGCATCTTCCATGCCAAGTACCCTCACAAGTCGTTCCTGAGACACACGGAGGTTGCTCCTGAAGGGGGGTACTGTAAGGATACGTGAGTCCCACTACCCTCAGTGTGCCCCCTCCTTACCTCAGCCCACGATCGGGTGCTCCGCTTCCCCCGCCTCCTTTGGCGCCTCACCTGTGCCATCTATCAACCGTCGGACTACGGTCCATCTCCCGGCATTCTCCTGATTCCTCCCCAGCAACTTCTGTGTCTCCGCTGCAGCTCCCGGCTCAAATGACAACAAGACACCAAGTTACATAATGCGGCATGAAGTAGCAGTGACAACTTGATGCCACGTGATGTCTTGACGTCACTTAGCGTCCTGATGTCATGGCAACGCGGCATCGTTTGACGCAGCACAGTCATCTTTACTGGAGCTGCAGCGGAGACACGGAAGTTGCTGGGGAAGAATCAGGAGAATGCTGGGAGATGCCGTACCACGCTGCTGGTAACACTGGCGAGCAGGTAAAAAGCCCTCTCCCCCCTCGTCCCCCCCCCCCTCTCCCCCCCCCCCCTCTCTCTCCCCCCCCCCCCTCTTTATATAAATGCATGTAAATGACTTAATATGTTAAAAAAGAAAGCATTACAAAATATTGCATACATGTAGCCAACGTCAGTTCACTATTTCACCAGGTACAGGCTGTTTCTACACTCACATGCAGCCTCTGTCATAACATTATAGTGTCACTGATTAGCACACTTATCCTTGCACTGAGCCCTTAACCCTTCGCTATATTCTTCTGCCTTTTCAGTTAGATCAGTATGCAGGTTGTTGGCGCTGACATTTAATACCTAACTGATGTAACTAAAGCTCATTGAGAATGTGTAATAAAAAGGTAACAAACAAGTATCTCCAAGTCATTGTATTTAATCAACTCTTTACAAATAGACTGTGACCAATGTGTTCCTTTCGAATATTCATTACTCGTGAGCACTAATTAGCCATTATTTAGGTAAACACGGAGGGACAAAGTGCAGTTAGACAAGTCCAACAAATATTTGTGGGCACATTCATTTTACTTTCTGTTATTCATCACGTGTCAGTATGTAATTATTCATACCTATTTTTGGAGAAATATTGACTTTAAAAAAAATAATTTCTTTAATAAAAACAAAACTACTTTGTAACTCGGCCCTGATCACTGCAACATAGGAATTACGGCTGAATTCATTCCTAAATAATGTGCGAGCTACTAATTAAAGACGGTATGCATTGTATCATTGTTTTAACCCCTAGGCTGCTCCTCCAATGAAATGCAAATGTCAGAGATAATGCACTGGTGCGGATTCAGCAGTATCAGACTTTTACACGGTGTAAAGTGGCAGTACAGATATTGTACCCAGCATCACTAAATACAATAATAAAAACAAACTGCTACTTTTGCCCATTAACTGTATATCTATCAACAGACTACTTAGATCAGGGGCGCGCAAACTTTATTTCCTGCGCCCCCTCTGCCTGCTCTCCTCTGTCGGTACGCCCTCCCTCCCTTACCTCGTGCAGCATCATATGACGCCGCTGGGTCGTCTGACGTCATGTCACGTGACCCACGACATCATTTGACGTCACGTTACCGTGGCAACTGTGATGTCACATGACCCCGCGGCATAACTCGGTAAGTAGAGGTTGCAGAGGCCTTGCGCGGTCCCCCGGCATTTCATTTAAATGCCTTGGGGAAGAGTGCTAGACCTCTGCAACCGCCCGCGCCCCCCTCAAAAATTCTCACCCCCCCCTGGGGGCGCACCGCTGACTTAGATTGTAAGCTCTTTGAGTTTGTCAAAACTCACTTCATATGACGGGTCTGATCAGATTTAATTGTACATTTAATGAATTGTACATTTAATAGCTACAGTCCCATCACATCCTGTATTGTATCTTTCCTTGTGTTTGGTCTCTTTTATAAGTGTGAAATGCTTTGAGTCCCATTGGGAAGAAAGCACAATATAAATAAAGTTATTATTATTATTATTACTACTTTATCGGGCCATACATATCTTAAATTATCAAAATACATCAGCTTCTCCCCCACATGCTCCCCTCCTCTCCAGCTTCTCCCCCACATGTCCCCCCTCCTCTCCAGCTTATCCCCCACATGTCCCCCTCCTCTCAGGTTCTCCCCCACATGTCCCCCTCCTCTCCAGCTTCTTCCCCACGTGTCCCCCCTCCTCTCCAGCTTATCCCCCACATGTCCCCCTCCTCTCCAGCTTCTCTCCCCATGTCCCCCTCCTCTCCAGCTTCTCCCCCACATGTCCCCCTCCTCTCCAGCTTCTCCCCCACATGTCCCCCTCCTCTCCAGCTTTCCCCCCCACATGTCCCCTTCCTCTCCAGCTTCTCTCCCACATGTACCCCCCCTCTCCAGCTTCTCCCTCACTTGCTTCACTCCTCTCCAGCTTATCCCCCACTTGCTCCCCTTCAGCTTCTCCCTACATGATGCCATCTAGCTTCTCCCTCACATGCTCCCCTCCTCTCCAGCTTCTCCCCACATGCTCCCCTCCTCTCCCCCACATGTTCCCCTAATTTCCAGCTTCTCCCCTCCTCTCCAGCTTCTCCTCCACAGCTCCCCTCCTCTCCAGCTTCTCCCCCACATCTTCCTCTCATTTCCAGCTTCTACCCCGCATGCTCCCCTCCTCTCCAGCTTCTCACCCGCATGCTCCCCTCCAGCTGCTCACCCACATGCTCCCCTCATTTCCAGCTTCTCCTCCACATGTCCCCTCCTCTCCAACTTCTCCGCACTTGCGCCCTCCTTCTCTCTAACACGCTCCCTTCCTCTCCCCTGCATACTCTTCTTCTCACGTGCTTCTCCCCTACATGTTTCCCCCTTTCTCTCTCACCCCCAACTCTTTCTTACTCTCCTCCTCCTCTCTTTCTTTAGCAATTTCATTTCACAGGATCAAATATTACATACCATCACTAGCAGGTCCGGCACCATGTGTCCTGCCAACCGATTACACTGGGCTCTAGGGAGAGATCCATTTTAACCTTCCGGGAACTTAATATTTCAACTACTAATATCTCCTAAACAAAGCATTGTTTTTTCAAAATAAAAACACATCCTAAAAGGGCAAAAGGACTTTTAAAGGTACAGACAATCCTCCGCGTTACTCAAAATGGCGTTGGATATCGAAACGTTGTAAAGCGAAACACGTTTTCCCATAGGAACACTGTTTAAATGAAAGGTTCTGTTCCTGAAGGCATTTTTAACACTAAAATACACCAAATATTTTACGCAGGCAATAAGATATGCAGCACACACATAAATTATATAGTGTATATACTGTATTATATATATAATATAACATAATAAATAATATATTATGTAGTATAATATAATATTATATAGTATAATATAATATTATAAAGTATAATGTAATATTATATATATGCTCTTACGACGCTTTGTAACGTTATTTATATGTATGTGTATGTGTGTCTATATATGCAACATACACAGAAACAACGTTGCAAAGCGTCGTAAGAGCGTTGGATAAGCCATTTTGGCGTTGTAAAAATGAACATAGTTATGCATTGCATAGCGTTGGATAAGCCATTCGTTGTAAAACGAAGCGTTGTAAAACGAGGACTGCCTGTAATATAAAAACACTATGCAACAAAAATGGTGCTTGGTGCCGCATACATGGTTGACAATTTCAAATGATAAATATATACAATATTCGCCACAATAAAATTCTCAAATACACTTGTTCTTTTCATATTCCAACATCTTCCCATTCTCACCCTCCGGTTCAAATGATGTTTTTGCTGATGTAATCATACAATAGGTTATGAATTACTTCTCTTTAAGCATTTCATATTGCTAAAGTAACATGTTTTCTTTTGTTATGTTCATTAAGTAATTATCTCAAGAAAACAGGGCAGTAACTGGCCAATACTACCCCCACCTAATGAGGTCAATGTATGAGGCCTACATTTGTTTTAAGGTGTTATTAGTATTATTCATTAGTTCAATGTTTTTGTGTGGCTTCTTTTTTTTTTTATAAGTATCCCTCACTAAAGAGAAAGTTTGATTTTTAAATGTTCTAAAGTGCTAACAGGGTAATTGTATTCTATCTATATCTCTATTATATATTATATATTCTATTACAAAAAAAAATATATCTATATATATATATATATATATATTGCATATAAAATGGCACCTTATAATATAATTATTCCGAGAAGCTGGCAAAAAAAAATCTGAATTACATTGTATTTGAGACGTTATTCCAGTGTCAAAGTACTACCAGTTCTAATATGTTTACAATATATGTAGGAGTTCAAAATGTAATTATTTCAGTAAGTCCCTAAATTCTATCATGTCTATGAAGAAACACAAAAATGCATGATAGGTGAACACTTTAATTTCTCCCCTGTTTGTTTTTACTGGTTCCAGACTCGTGTCACAGCACAGCACATTTAATAGTAATTAGGAAGTTGAAACAGCTCTTTATTTCAAAGCCTGAAGGTGTTTTATTCTATTAACAAGTAGGAACTCCCAAATGTGTATCCTGCACCCTTCCCCTGTAAGGTTTCCCCATGGAATGTGGGAGGAGTTCTATTGGCTGGGAGGGGGGGAACTAGATTATAAAAGGAAGTTTTCTGCTTTTAATGCTTTGTGTTGATTATGCATGGTGTTATATATTAGGGAGGAAAGATTATTACAAATCAAGTACTGGTTTGTTTGGGTTCCTCTTGTGTTTTGATAATTCATCATGAGTTCCCAAAACCCTGCTCCTGATTTCTTCTTGGGACTGATGGCAATTGAGGATTTTTTAATGAAACCTCCTTGTGGAATCTGTGTGGAGCACCTCTCTGGGAAAAGCTCAGTAACAACCCACTCAGACAGGATCTGTATATTCATAGATGACTTTGAGACTGTTGCTGGTAGAAAAGTTATTTTTAAGAACGCTTTTGGTCGGTAAGTATGTCTGGTATTTATCAAATTATCCCAGCTACACAAATAGGCACCAGATTCAGCAAACAAGAAACATCCAATGGGATGGGTTTTTCATTCGCTAAGTTTGGTTTTGGTTCTGCTAAATAATCCCCACAGAATCTGAAGTGAAAGTATACTGGTATGAAGTGCTGAGAAGCACTACTGACTCTTAGCCACCAATCCACAACTTTCCTTTTATTTTAACTAATTGCTTTGCAATTTGTTGACAGCACCTAACAGGTGAAATTAGATTTTTTTTAAATATATATTTTTGACATCAATTGCCTTGCAATGCATTATTCCCCCTCTTGCAGCCAAGAGGTTAAAAAAAATGTTTTGATTACATAAATCATTTAAAGCTCTGTACTTTACTTTGGGGGGAGGGAGCGCAAGATTTTCTTGTGGGTGCGCAGCGGTTACAGAGGCCCTGTGCTTCCCCGAAGGCGTTTACAATAAATGCTGGGAATCGTGTAAGGCCTCGGACATGGTAAGAAATACCGCGCTGAGCCGTGCTGACGCTCATGCTCTCCTGCTCTTTTTGGCTTGAGGCGGACGGGAGGTGAGGCGGGGCTAGCGCGTCACGGCGCCAACGTCACTGAGTGCCATTGGCTGTTGCCGGTCACATGACCGGCCCTCCGCTTCCTTCAGCGCGAAAACTAAAATCCGACTGTCGGGTGAAAGTCGGCACGCTTCCACACGCCTGCAGAAGCGTGTGCGAGCCCCTGCTAAAGGCGCTCTCATTGCGGCTGCAGGGGCTCACTGACGAGCGTGAGCGCGGTAAGCGCTGACAATGCGCGCGGCCCACCTTTTCACTTACCTGGAGTTCCAGCAACGTAACATGGAGCCGGGAGGGAGGGGGTTGGGAGCCGGAGAGGAGATAGGGGGTCGCATGTTGCTAAGCAAATTATCCCAAACGGGAAAGTGTTGCAAAGATCTTGCACTGCTTGGGAAGTGGGTTAAAACCTGCTCTAGAAATGAGGATGTTTTCAAACTCATTTAAAAGTTGAATAAAAACTAAGGGCCTCATGCAGAGAGCAGCGCTATTTGCAATCTCGCCATTTTTAGGAGAAAATCGCGCTAAAACAGCTGAAAAATGGCGAGTTAGGGAAAACGCGCCATTTTTTTTTTTTATTCAAAATTTCGCCGTGGGCTGGCGAGAACACATCTCGCCAGTCTGAAAAATATCCGAATTCTAGAAAGGCGCGCTCGCCATCTAGCGGTGTTTTTGGCGCAATTTTCGTAATTTTCTCCGCCAACTAAAGTGGCGAGAAGCAGGAGGTCGCCGGCTATAGGGAAAAAAAAATGCGCGATTTTTTTTCCCCTTTCAGCTGCGCGAATCTCCTCCTTTACAATTCTCCACATGCAGTAATGCTAAAAATAGCGGATTTCGCCCATTTCTGCATATGGAGAATAAAACTCTCCATTTAAGCTACTTTTTCTTAAACTCTCCAATTTATTCTAACGCTGCTCTCTGCATAGGCCCTTAAGTCACTATCAAATACTACAGAAGTGTTCTTTTTTTTTTTTTTTTTTTTTTTTTAAATCTCTTACCTGAGGTTAACATTAACTGCTCGGGGTAGAGCTCCATTTGACCTCCGGTACACTTAATATTTCAGCTGCTCCTGTCTCCTGAATAGAGATGTGCAAACCATGTGAAATTTGCAGTTTTTGCCAACTCTTTGCACATCAAAGAGAGAAAAGAAACCTAGAATATAAGCACTCTGTTTCACAGCTGAATGTATAGTGAATGTTTTAAAATACTTTATTTGACTAGTCCTATATTTACAGGCAGCTATATATTAGCAATGGTATCCATAAGGGATCCCCATATGTTCCATCAACCTAACTTACCAGAGTTACGTTATCATTGACAGTCACGTACTGTTTGACATACATCTTATTTTAAACCCCATTTTTTATTTATTGGTACAAATAAAGTATTTTAAAACATTCACTATACATTCAGCTGTGAAACAGAGTGCTTATATACTAGGTTTCTTTTCTCTCTTTGATGCATTCTTGTTCCTACCTAGTCAGCACCTCACATTGGTTCAATTACTAAGCTGTGCGGGTGTTCTCTGTATACACAACTCTTTGCACACACACAAATTCCACATGACCAACGTGCAGAGAACATAGGTATTTTTAACGCACCTTTTTGAAAATATTTGCTGAAAATAGTACCATTTTTACCTAATATTTTGAAGGCAATTGTTTGTTGCAAAACAAATAGGGTGCATTTTGTGACAATTCAAGATTTTTTTTTCTCCCCCAAAAAATTCTCACAAGGAACTTGCAAACCGAAACGAGAGTGCCCGTCTCAACTCCCGAATAAAGCATCAGACTGTAAAAATAAAAACATCCCTTTTTTTTTTAAAAAGAGCAAGATGAAATCTTTCAAAGTCAATATAAGAAAATGGTAACCAGAGCGGGCTTCTGCTTCAAGAGCATTGCAGGCACGTTTTTCTGTCTATTGCACTTGGATCACTGCTCAGAATTAACAAAAGTAAAAAACCTAGGGGGTATGTACGCACTTTAAATAGTAGCACAGTTACCAAAATTGCTTGATATTATGCTGACCTTTTCCCAATCATTCAAATCGCATCAAAATCATATCCTTGAATTGCATTCGTCTGTTCTCTGGGACTCAGGTTTCTGCTGGAGGTTACCAGTGGTTACACAAGCTGGCTGGGCATGCATGCCAATAAAAATCACTTCAATATAATGTCCAGCTGTCAGGAGAATAGTGTTAGCATCTGTCTTCAAATACTGAAATTGTAAGAATCCTGTCTTGTGGGATGAAAGGCATGTTTCTCTGCCAAGGTGCTGCGATCCCCTGCCAAGGGTGCTGCGGGCCCCGGGGTAAATACTTTGCTGGCTTTCTGGGCAGGGGAGGGGAGCAAGTGCTTTGTGAGGGCGAGGTGAGTTGTGTGGTTTGACTAAGAAAAGGGGTGCGGGTATGGTATGAGGGGGAAATGGGGTGCGTGTTGCATGTGAACAAGAATGGGTGAGTGAGATTTGACGAGCAGGGGTGCCCTGAGAGAATCCTCCAGGGGTTCCCCTGCTGAAAAAAATGTTGAACCACTGACCTCTAGCTGTAGAATCTATTAAAGTTCGCAAAGTGGAAAAGAAAGTGTCGTTGTAGCCCCCAAAAAATCACTTAATTGCTTTAATTTTTTTGTTTTTTAACTTTTTGTTCGTAAAGCGCCAACATATTCTGCAGCGAGGTACAGTGACATCATTTACATAAACTTGACATAAATGAGGACAGACAAGTGTAAACTGATACAGAAGGTACTATGGGACTTCTCCTGAGGGTTTACAATCAATCAAGGGAATAAAGGCCAATGTTGAAACAAAAGGTAGAGTGGCTGCTTATGTGGGATTGAAGCTGGTCTATGGTTAGGGGGTGTTAGTGTGGAGTTTGGCCCAGCTGTACTGCTGGTCCTAATGGGGTTGGTGGATGTTAGGGGTATACCAGGAAGGCTGCATTGAAAAGGTGCGTTTTCAGGAAGTTCTTAAATGTCTGAATGCTGCTGGAGAGTTTGATAGTACATGGGAGGGAATTCCAGAGTTAATGGGCAGCACAGGAGAAGTCTTGTAGGCTGGCGTGAGGGGAGGTAATAAGGCAGGAGGGAAAGTGGATGTTTGCAGAGAGGAGGGGGTGTTTCTTGATATATTTGGGGATGAGGGTGGAGATGTAAGGGGGGCAGCATTGTTGAGTAAGTCAGAACTAGGGTTTTAATTTGCTTCTGGAGGATATGGGAAGCCAGCGTAAGGATTTGTTTATTGGAGCAGAAGTGGAGTGTTGAGTGAGGTAGATGAGTCTGGCAGCAGCATTTTGGATGGATTTGAAGATAGGGCAGTTTAATGAGGGACATGCGAACTATGCGAATGTTGCAGTAATCGAGGCAGGACAGGATAAATTGGTGAATTCGGATTTTAGTTGCACCATGAGTGCAAAAACTGGGAGTTCTAGCAATATTTCAGAGGTGAATGCGGCAAGACTGAGAGAACTTGAATGTGCGGAATGAAGGAGATGGCAGTCAAAGGTGACCCCTAGGCAGCGGGTTTGGTGTGTTCATGAGATGGTGGTATTGAGTGAGGGAGAAAGATGGGAGAAGGGGTGACAGTGGAAGGGGAAAGATGATTCATTCTGTTTTGGACATGTTAAACGTCAGGTAACAGTGAAACATCCATGAGGAGATTGTGGATAGACGGCTTCTCTCACTCCTGTACTAGTGCAAGCACTTCAGTCTGCTAGTGCGGTCTCCCAGCGGGCTAGCTGATTCTGGATCTTAGCTGTAACTCCCCTCACATGATCTGTGTTGCTGCTCGCTGTCCTGACACTGCCCTGGAATTTGCCAATTCCCCAATATCTGTATTTCTTCTATGCAAAAGAGCTTTGGCTGCCAGCCCTCAGTGTGACAGTCTCCATGTGATTTTCGTGTAATCCAATTATACCACATGTATATGCTGGTAACACATCAAGGCTGATTCTCTCAGAGAAGTACTGCAGGTGTTTAGGATCTGTAAGAATGGGCCTGAAGATCGTGCTTTCGCCCCAAACTTTGCTCTCTTCTATCTATTTTTGTAACTTCCCCCTTTTATATTTGACCCCCTCCCGTGTCTCCTTTTTCACTTGTTTCCATGCTTTGGCTCAGCCTCCATCTGTGTGCCATGCTTAATTACCTGTGTTCATTTCTTCCTTACTTTGAGCACCCTCCGTTTTAATATACATTATTTTTGTACTACTTGATACTATCTCCTTGTTGAGTGCTTTATCTTTTTAGTGGGCCACCTATCTTGTGTTCTATATGTATATCTAGGGATTTAGGGTTCCCCTTGGTGGCTTGGCACCACTGCTTATTGAATGTGTGCAGACAAATGTTGAAAGACTGCAGTAGATAAGTGGGGGGGGGGGGGTGGAGTTTAATGGTGCAGGCCAACAAGCGTAGAATAGTAGTGTGGAGAACAAAGCTCACAGTAAAGCTGTCTAGTAATATCCAATATCCAATCATTTTTAAAAGTTCCACATTTTCAAAAAAGAATATAATTTTTAAAATCCTGATAAAAGAAGTGTTTGATTATGGAGCGGTGAGCATTTTACAATAGTTTTCATATACTATATAAAACGCTTTTGTAACAATCGTATTACTATTTTATTTTTTTATTTTTCAGGACTGTCCGGGTGACCTCAATGGCTGGATGTGCAAACATGAGGACGAAATTCACTTCGGACCTTCTTCTCATGCTTGTGTCTGCTTGCGAGAAGAGTGCAGGTCAGCGAGGGAGAAAAGCAGATCAGCAAGCAAAAGGTAAGAGTTGTTCATGGCATATGGACTTATTACTTTGAAATACTAATACAAACATAAACATTCTACCTCCAATTTCAATTGTTTAAGCCTATAGTGCCAGAGAAGCCTGCACAACATGTGTAACCCAGATGAGCCTAAAATAAATTTTTAATCTATCACATGCCTCTGGAGCCAAAAGTTGATAGACTAACCTTGGAATAGACGTGTGATCTTTATTGTGTAACTCGTATGATGTATGTAGATCTTTATTTATATAGTGCCAAAAGTGTCCCCGGTGCTTTTCAAAAGACAATACAGGAAATAATCGTACAATAAGCGCAGCAAAGTCTGACAATAGGAAAGGAAATTCCTGCTCCGGTGAGCTTACAATCTAGGTGGTATGTTTGGAAATTTACAGAGATAGCAGGTGAGAGTAAGTGCTGTAGATGGCAGTGTTTGGCCACAATGGTTGTTAGGAGTGACTGTGGAACAGTAGCCATGAGTGCAGACTATTGGGATGTTTCTTTTGAGAGGTGAGTTTTAAGGTTGGCCAGTAGAAAATTAGATGGGTTAACACCATTAGCAAGGAAAGAGTGTCAGTGTCCAGGATTAGGTGAGATCTCCAGCAGCAGAGAGTCGAGGTGAATACAAGATTTGTGAGGGTGCTTTTTATTAAGTGATGTAGAAGTTGTTGGGAAAGAGGTGTGTAAGTGGTAGTGCAGTGTATGGGCATAGGGCACAAGCCTAGGTGTAGGGAAGGAGAGATGAAGAAATGTGGCTAGGAGTGGGGAAGGTGGAGAGAACAAATGTTTACAAGGGAGTGAACAGCAAACAGAAAAAGCAATAGGGAGGGTATAATGAGATGCCTGAAGAAAAGGGTAGGAGGAGAGTATTGTATGTATTATGTAAATGATTCATACCATTTTTAATTAGAATTGAAAGTTGTAATTTCCCAGTTACTTTACTGTAACATTTTAAAGAAGTGTTCAGGAATCCCATGAAAGTGTTTTACCTTCTGCGCCTCGTCTCTTGGAGGGGACATGGCGAGCCATGCACTTGCACTCTCAACCCAACCAATTACAGCACCAGACACTTTCTTCCGTTTTGGATGAACAATGCCACATCTTTATTAAATTCCATAATATTTATATAGTGCTTTTCTCTCAATGGGACTCAAAGCCTTTCACAATTACAAAAAGGAAAATAGAAGAAAATGTTTAAGGTTCTAAAAAAGACAAAAGGAACTGTATTTATTAAATGCCTGGGTAAAAATGTGGGTCTTGAGCCTGTTTTTGATGAATTTCCAGAGAGGGGCTTCTTGAAATGTGAGACAGATGGTTCCAAAGAGTGGGAGCAGTGTGGCTAAAAGCTTGGGCCCTAAAGGAAGTGGATGGGATTCTGAGATCTGTTGGCAGCCCTTCACCAGCAGATCGAAGTGAACAAATGAGTTTAGGGAACTAGAAGCTGTCAGATAGCTGGGACCTTGGTCACTCAGTGCTTTGAATGTCAAGCCAACCTTGAGATAAATTAGCCAGTGCAGAGAATGGACAACAGGTGTAATTTGGCAAGAATGCGTCTGGTTGGTTAACAACCTGGCTGCAGCATTTTTCCGGAAGACCCAGGTCTTTTTATAATCATGTGCCCCCCCCCCCCTAATTTGTTCAATTGCTTTGTGAAATAAAGTATATTACATAGACTCAAGGAAGGTAAAAGAACCGAAAATATCTTCATGCATTGAGATTTGTTCCAAAGTCTGTTGGCATCAATTTAATGTCAACTTTTCGGGTGACCTAAAAAACAACACAACTAATTGGCAAATGTATTCCCTTTAAGAGTTGCAGCAGTTCATTTTGATGATAAATGGACAGAACCCAAGAATTACGCGGCAAATGGAAAGTGGTCTAAATTATGTTCTTTCATCTGTGGCTGTAGAAAGCTACACTGTAAAGGCAAGTAAAATGTGTAACCTGATGTAGTTGAATGTGTTTGTGTATGTAACTGCATTATGTATGTGTAGCCCTGTTTTCCCCAGAAGACAGGAAGCTACCAGTGCTGCTCTTATACCTGTTGGCTCCAGGAGCCTTGGCCTCTGCCAAGGAGAGCCTGGGGTATATACTTGCTATACTTACTATGGTGCAGTGCCTCCACCTGTGAGGGATCCCAGCAGAGCGGAAGCAGCCCCTCACAGGACACAATTAAACACACAGTGATAAACATAGCAGAACCTTTACTGTAAATAGCTATAGCATATGAATAGTATAACTCTCAATCTGGTAACTGTAGTACTTATATCCACAACTACCCCACGCCTCGCAGGGCCTTTCTCCTCAGCAGTAATTCCCAAAACCGTGTATCCCACACTGTGTCCACAGTAATGCGTAGTCCCTTGGTCACTTAACCCAACAGTGTCCCCAAAGTACCCACCCTTATAGGGGTGATCAGCGCCTGTGTTGTACCGGTATGTTGGTGCCCTTTACAGACACTACCTGCCGGGCACTCCAGCACCCGGTCCGCAGAGGCTTCAAAAAGGATCCTGCTGATCTATGCTCCTCCACGTCAGGGGTGATCCCACCCGGGTAATGTCTCTTTCTCTTTGGTGCCTGGTCCCAGACCTCTCCTCGGGGATTGCAGCGTCCACTGTGTCCCTAACTATCCTGCAGTGCTAAGGGGATCCGTTCCCTATGCTAGGGCATGTCCCTGAAGCAACCACAATCTATGCAATGACTTGGGGCCTAGGGGTATGCTGGCCTAGTGCAGAGGCTACTTGCCTCTCTGCACGAACCCTCTGTCCCCTGTCCCTGCCTGTCACACACTGACTAACGTGGTCTGGAATTATGACTATCCTGTCAACCAGGGAAACTCTAGAGCCCTATTGGCTGCCATTTCGCGCACTATCTCCTGCGCATGCGCAACACAATGAGCGCCGCGCTAGTCTCATTCACTGCGCATGCGTGAACTACAAAATGGCGGTGCCCTGAGTGCTCAGGCCGCAGCAGAGCCTCCCAAGTACCGGCGCGCTCCCTGCACACTCTTCCCACCTTCCGGAGTAGCCAGCTGTATGTCGCTGACTTCAGCGACACCCGTACCCTCCGTATACGTGCACCTGCGGAGGAAAGGGGGTGGGGGGTTACTGGAGCCCAAGGGATCCGAGGCTACACATGTAATACACACCGTGGAATAGACTCCTGTCAAACAATGTTTTTCACCACTTCAATTCCATGAACAAATGAAAGGCAAATGATTCTTATTTGCCAGAAATAAAAACAAGATCAAATATGAAATGATGGTAAGCAGCCTTGTGCTCATCCAGCTCCCACAGAACTTTATTTTTCTGAATAACAGATTTGAAACTGTAGAACTTTGCCAAACGTGAAACCTACACATTGCACTTCGTGCAGTCACTGCATTCTGTATAAGGGGCTTGTGATTCTGAAATACTTGGTTCAGACATGAGTGTATCTGAACAATCCATGAAAGCCAATGATCTAATAAGAGTTTGGGGTTCCACAACAGATGGGATATTAAGTAGATTAGGTGGGTCACTAGTTCTTGTTCAAGCATTATTATCTACAGGTAAAATGTGCCAAGTTAAAAGTGGCAGATATGGTATCAGGACAGAACAACATTGTGAGAGTGTAAGGCTGAGGAACCGCTGCGGTCAGCGGCGCGCGTGCTCGACACTTCCCATGATGTCCTCCCGAGCCGGCCCCAGTCCCTCACTGCAAGGCTCACATGTACTGTGATGCTTTGGCCGCCAGGGGATGCAAGAGGATTGTGATCCTGAGCGGTGACATGGTGTGCTGGTAAGCCTATTAGCACTGGGGGCTGGAACTGTCAGAGCTTCCCCCACCTCCAAAAGGTGGGTGTGTGTGTGTGTGTCGCACAGCCGGGGCATGGTGGGGACTTTACAGCCCGATCAATCTGCCCCCTTGTATGACCCCCCTCCCTCTCCTGCGGACCCACCACCTCCACCCCTCTCCCCGGGCTCAATGGCCGAACCCCCCGACCCGTTTTGGCCACGCCCCCCGCACAAAAAAAAAGTTCCCTGCAGATCGCGGTGCAGTGACTTGCACGCGTCGACGGCCATGCATGCGCGTGCAGCGGGGCCTCAGCCTAATGTTACAAGGAGATGGTTATTTGTATATTCGTTACAAAAGATATGGGTTAATTGGAAGCCTGGAAGAGTTAAAGATATGTTCTGTCCTAGGACTGGTGCGAATGGCAGTGACAAGTTTAATGAGTTAAAGGTAGATGATTTGGCACCATTCAGAATGAAAAACAGACCGATGTAACAATCTTTAGCTATTTGTATTTCTCCAGTATCCAAATGCTCTGGTAACTTTATTTGTTTCATTTTGTAATTGTTTTTTGCTGCCTCTTAATGTTTCTGATTAGATTGTGCTACACTTCTCCCCCCCCCCCCCCTGCATTTCTAAAACGTATTTGCCATTACTACTTAAACAGGTCTGTGCAGCATACAAAGTATCTGTTAAGAATTAACTACATATGACCGAAAGAAAACCAAACACATCCACAGGAAGCAAATATGTTTCACTTTAGGGGTAACTGAATCTTTCAAAGCTGGTTAAGTTATTTTCACATTTTATATCAACTGGCCCTTTAAGAAAAGATACATGTGAGGTATTGGGACCAAATGAATCAATAGCTGTTACATTGTAAAGAGGTTACATGGAGATGGCTAATGACTTCAATTCCATAGGATGAATTTACTACCCTTCAAAGTATTGCTCAGTGTCACTGGTGTTTACATATCATCACTATGGGGCAATTGTCAGTAATAATAACTTTAGTCATAGTGCTTTTCTCCCAAAGGGACTCTAAGCGCTTCAGTTACAAAAAAGGGGGGAAAACCCCCCATTAAGGTTGAGACCAAACATAAGAAAAGATACAATACAGGATGGGACGTACTGTAGCTATTCATTGCCAGACAGGTTGCGGTTTATTCATTAAATGTCTGGGTAAACGGGTAGTCCTCAAGTCCTGGTTTTATAGATTTCCAGAGGGGTGGGGGGAAGGGGGGCTCTATCGAACTGTCTGAGGCCGGCTGCTCCAATAGGTTAAATGTTGATGTAGTGCCCTTTGGGGACTATTTGGTATAAGGGTTTAATATCCTTAATGGGTTAACTGTGTGGGATCACTGATTTTTAAATCCCTCCCCATCATGTTTATAAATAATTTAAACATTTCCATTGGAACACATGGAAATGGCCACGGGCGACGGAGCGCTAGGCCACGCCCCCGGCGGTTCAGCCAATGAGGGCGAACCTGCCGGATGATGTCATGGCCGTGCCCCTGTCACCGCCCCCTCCCCCTGCAGACCAGGAATTTCAGCTGTACACGCTGCCAGCCTCGCGGGCGCGCGTGCAGCGCAGGCACTGGGGCCGCAGCCTAAGATGGTATATGGATACTTGATGGACTTTTTATTATTAAAAATAGCATGAATCAAAATATTCTGGAACATAAGGGGAGGATAGGGATATGAGTTGACATAACTAGGACTATATACAGTAGGATCTATAATGAAGAATGCTAATTTTCACCATCCAGTTTTTTCCAGTATTAAGAATGCAAATTCTTAATACACAGCTTGGCAGAAAAAATGGGCTCCAGTCCCTGAATACCTTCAGACTAAACTAGGACTGGCTCAATGTGTATAAGATGACAAGCATATTACACATAGTGATGATTTTTCACTGTTTGCAACCAGTTGATGGACTGTTCACTGACCCTTTCAGTGCGAGATGGGTAGGCAGATTATTGGAGATAAGGAAAAAGCTGAGGTATTAAACAAATTTTTTGCCTCCGTGTTTACCAGGGAAGAAACAAGTTCATTAGTAGTGCCGCAGGAGGAAGCTACAACCTCCATATTAATGAACAATTGGTTAACTGAGGAAGAAGTTCATAAGCGACTTGAAAAAATTAAAGTAAATAAGGCACCTGGCCCCGATGGTATACATCCAAGAGTTCTCAAGGAGTTAAGCTCAGTAATAGCCAAACAATTATTTTTAATATTCAAGGACTCCATTTCCACAGGCTCAGTACCACAAGATTGGCGTAAAGCAGATGTGGTGCCTATATTTAAAGGGAGCTAGATCACAACTGGGAAATTACAGACCTGTAAGCCTGACTTCAATAGTAGGGAAACTACTTGAAGGTTGAATACGGGATAATATTCAGGAATACCTAATGGAAAACAAAATTATTGCTAATAGTCAGCATGGATTTATGAAGGATAGATCTTGCCAAATTAACCCTATTTGTTTCTTTGAGGAGGTAAGTAGGAATTTAGACCAGCGTAATGCAGTTGATGTGGTCTACTTAGATTTTGCAAAGGCTTTTCATATGGTTTCACACGAGGTTGGTGTACAAAATAAAGAAAATTGGACTCAGTAATAATATATGCACCTGGATTGAAAACTGGTTAAAGGACAGACAACAGAGGGTTGTCATAAATGGAACTTTTTCAGGTTGGGCTAAAGTTGTGAGTGGAATACCTCCGGGATCGGTACTGGGACCCCTGCTTTTTAACTTGTTTATTAATGACCTTGAGGTTGGGATCGAGAGCAAAGTCTCCATCTTTGCTGATGATACTAAATTGTGTAAGGTAATAGAATCAGAGCAGAATGTAATTTCTCTTCAGAAGGACTTGGAGAGACTGGAAACGTGGGCAGGTAAATGGCAGATGAGGTTTAATACAGATAAATGTAAGGTTATGCATTTGGGATGCAAGAATAAAAAGGCGACTTACAAATGAAATGGAGATATATTGGGGGAATCCTTGATGGAGAAGGATTTAGGAGTGCTTGTAGACAGCAGGCTTAGCAATAGTGCCCAATGTCATGCAGTAGCTGCAAAGGCAAACAAGATCTTATCTTGCATTAAACGGGCAATGGATGGCAGGGAAGTAAACATAATTATGCCCCTTTACAAAGCATTAGTAAGACCACACCTTGAATATGGAGTACAATGTTGGGCACCAATCCTAAGAAAATACATTATGGAACTAGAGCGAGTGCAGAGAAGAGCCACCAAATTAATAAAGGGGATGGACATTCTAACTTATGAGGAGAGGCTAGCTAAATTAGATTTATTTTCATTAGAAAAGAGGCGTCTAAGAGGGGAAATGATAACTATATACAAATATATTCAGGGACAATACAAGGAACTTTCAATAGAACTATTCATCCCACGGGCAGTACAAAGGACTTTGGCCACGCCTTTAGGTTGGAGGAAACGAAATTTCACCAGCAACAACGGAAAGGGTTCTTTACATTGAGGGCAGTTCAAATGTGGAATTCATTACCCATGGAGACTGTGATGGCAGATACAATAGATTTGTTCAAAAAAAGGTTGGACATCTTTTTAGATGGGAAAAGTATACAGGGATATACCAAATAAGTATACATGGGAAGGATGTTGATCCAGGGATTAATCCGATTGCCAATTCTTGGAGTCAGGAAGGAATTAATTTTTCCCCTTACTGGGGTTTTTTGTTTGCCTTCCTCTGGATCAATAAGTATAGTTATAGGATAAAGTATCTGTTGTCTAAATTTAGCATAGGTTGAACTTGATGGACGTACGTCTTTTTTCAACCTCATCTACTATGTAACTATGTAATATATGTAATATGTTAAATATTTTCATGGGTTTGAAAGAACAATGCTGAGATTTCCACTGATTTGAGGGTATGGTTTTTAAGGAGAACATCAATTTCCCCCCTTCTCCCCTCCCCCCCACCCCCCCAATAAATTTAGAATAGTCTCCCTAATACGGAGTTGGTAAGTATGCTGTTCTAATTACTTTTGCCTTCTATCCTCACGATATAGATGCCAACACAGATTTTTCAGGTACATTTTTTTTTTTTTTTTTTAAAAAACCATGGGACACTCTTTTCAGCTTCCATTGGCTTGCAATGGGTTGGGGGAAAAAAAAAAAACATTTAAGGAAAGTAGAAAAATTATGATTTTTAGCACCTTGTGAGAATCTCCCTGCTGGGGCAAATTGGCTGGCGTTTGGACAAATGCCTTTCGCTACATACAGTGTGAATAATTGGCCTTCACTGCTGATTTACATGATGCCAGGTAGAGGCAGGTGGGGCAATGTTTTAACACTTGAACAAAATAGCTGTTTTCTGTTATAAAAGAAAATAGCACTGAGCAATTTAGTTTTAGGGCTACAATATCACACCTTAATGAACTATCCATTTGATCGCATCAACACCCTTGTGTGACAATATACAACAGTAAGTACATTGCAGGCTGTGGTCAATTATTAAAGTACAGTTCCAAGTCATTGCCAGCTTTTGAATAAAACGGATTCCATTTTCACTCCATGTTTCACTGCAGTTTGTTCATGTAATGCAATTTATTTAAAATCTTTCTATATTCATAGAGTACATTGCAATAAACCTTTTACAGACGTGTGTATGTCACTCATATACTTAGGCCTGGGACATAGTGGCCTTGAGGCGCGCTCCTGCTCTGCCTCGCCTGCTGAAAATGATGCTTTTCCTGTCCGTGCAGGCGAGGCAGTGAGCGCGCTGCGGAGGCGGAGCGGAGGCGTGCCTGGAGGCGGGGCTAGTCCCCCGCTCCCATTGGACGGGAGCGGTCACGTGACCGCTCCACTACTTCCCCGAGCGGCAAATTTCAAACTTGGGTGTCCCAAGTTTCTCAGCCTCCGCATGCATCAGCGCGTATGCGGAGGGAGAAACTATAGCCGCGCTGATTACAGATGCAGGGGCTTTGTGCATCTGTTCAGCACGGCTCAGCCCACCTCAGCGACGCTGAATGTACTATGTCCTAGGCCTTAATATTCAGCGGCAGTAGCGGCGCAATTTTTTTTTTTTTTTTTGTCTTTCCCTTTGTTGGCCGGTTCTACTCTCCTTGCCGTGCGCGGCGCCATTATAGAAAGGCTGACTAATGTCGGCCAACTAAAATTCCGTGCGCACGGCGTAGCGCGCCAGGCACTATAAAACGGGCCTTGGTATAGCTATGAGCTGTATATATGGAATCTGTTTTATTCAAAAGCAGGCAATTATTTGTTGCTGTCATTTAGTAATGAACCACAGTCTGCAATGTACTGTTTATATTGTCACACCATGGTGTGAATGCAGTCAAATGGTTAGTTCATTAAGGTGCAGTCGTGTGTCTCTCCAAGGGTTTGCTGCTTTGTTTCTTATATTTTGTTAATTTCTATGGCTTTATAAAGGGTGAAAATGGTGCTCTGTAAATGTCAGGTCTCCTACATATTTCATTGTTGGATAGGTGGATATTTGATATTCGCAAATGCATAGAACTCCTGATCTGTTTAGTACAACTGTTTTATTTTGTTTTGATGGCTCCATTCATTATTGCACATGAATGATGCTGATCTCCCCTTCCTTCTCTTAGATTGATGTTGCAGATGCCCTGTTAAAATGGACACAAGAGGAAGGTTTCACTCTCCCAGTTGATTCTCATGCAATCACTCCTGATTGGCAAAACACCACTTTCAAATTTAATTACCACAGTGATGCGCTCTTTGACTTTCCATACTGGTTTGGGTGCAGCAAGAGGACTTTTCCCATCAATGGAAAGGTTTGTAGCATATTGATGACGAATTCAATCTTACTCTAAATCATTAGTTAGTTTAAAAAAAAATATTTCATTATTTTAAACCTACGGACCCCTTTAATAAAGTATTTACCTCACACTGATGCATAACATATTTTCATAAAAATGCATTAATTTAACAAAACGAACTCTGGAAAGGATACAGTGAGTGACAGAAATATGAGGCCATCACTGGCCCCCTGGACCTGCTTCAGACCCGCCGAGGGTCCATGGACTATAGGTTAAGAACCCCTGCTCTAAATCAAAAACAACTTTTGAAATAAAAAAATCCTTACATAGTCATTTAGAAAAGCTTATTTGAATAAAAAAAAATAAAAAAAAAATATATATATATATATATATCTATCTATCTCAGTTGAAATAAAAAAATAAAATAATTACCTTTTGGATAAGAGCTACCAGTGAGACAAATTACCAGGTGTGATCGATTTTAAGTCATGTTGTGCTATGCAACTATGTGGAAACTGAGTTCACAGATTGGCTTTGAATCCAAGGAGGAAAAAAAAAAATCTTTAAGTGGTGGGTATCCAGGTGTATTCAATTTTCTCAAAAGTAAAATTAAAAAAGCAGAACGTAGTGTAGTATTAAGAATATTCACTGTGCAAATAATAAGCCACTTGCAATCCGGCAGTGAAAGACGGCATTTTGGGACAATCCCAGCACAGAGAATTGACAGATGCTGAACGTCACGTTGACTCTCCAGTGTGGTCTCCCCTGCACGTGGGTCACTTCCTCGTGTCCACTGATGACATGAATTGCAGGGCACCGTTTGCACGCCCGGGCGGCTGTAGCACTGGTATTTGCTGTTTGCTGTTAACATGGTGCTCTCAGATCTAAGGTCCAGGAAATTAACCTGGTGCGCTTCAGGGGTGATGTTTGTTACCCTTCCCTCTACGTTGCACAAGCCAGGTGTGGAAAGAACCCAGATGCAGCACAATCTTTCTTCTTGATAAGACTGTACTTCATTTGGGCACTTTCCACATCTGAAATTATTGAGCTGTATATGGAGTTCAACAGAAGTGGAACAAAGAGGATGCCAGCACAAGCCTTGCCTTTGGAAATGTATGCATTATATAGTTTGCCTTCACTCATAAGCAAGAGCAATAAAGCTATTGCCTATTCTTCCCCCCCCCCCACCCCTTCTGTGCTCTGCATTTTCCTTCCAAAGACTCACTTTTTTTATGTACTGTATGTCTTTATTTATATAGCGCCATTAATGTACATGGCAATCACATTCTATCCATTCTTTCACTGTCTTTTTCCTGTTGCCCTCATTACAGCCTTATCTCTGCTAATCAAGCTCTCAACCTCTCTACCTTTTCCCTCCATGTACAGTACATTGCACCTCCACTCCTTCTGTTCCCATTAACTTTTCTCCTTTCCATACTTTTTTTTTCTTCCACCCTCTATACCTCAACACAAGATACATTCCCAATCCAAATCTCACCACTGTTTTTTTTATTTTTTATTTTCTTCCTGATATTTGCGAGAATTTTTTCCTAACCCTGGCTTCCTACATATGTCATCTTGTGCTCAGCCTTGCTTACCAACTATCTTGGCTAACAATTATAACTTTGATGGCCACACATCTATTCCTTGTTGCTCTCCATTCTACTCTTGTTTCATGTGCTCTCTGTAATGCTCTCTCCTTCCCTGACAAGGTCCTAACTGTGCAGGACTTCCTCCGCCTATACTGTAGCTCCCTAAATCTCACTGCTTTGCCTCACTTGGCTCTGATTTCTTTAATTCCAAGGTAAGGCTTGTGTTTGGGATTTTTTTTTGTAGTTTTCACTTCTGTTGACCTATTAACGCTATATTGTTTGCTACTTGCATATTGCCAGTTAAAGTAAGCAATTCTGCTAACCCTGTGTCTCTAAATATATAGATTTTAGGTAGGCTGCTGGCTACAATAAAACTCTCCAGACACAGGTGAATTAACACATGAGTTACAGAAGACAGATGTTTGTTAATTGTAATCTGACCTCATACCTATGATAGCAGTTGGTATTGCTAATATTTGCATGCAAAGGAGATGTTAATTTGAAGCAGAGCAGCATACTGTACCTGTCAACAGTTGAAACCTATTGGTTCCATGTAACAGATGAGGAGTCTGTATTTTAATGTATCTGTTACATTCCTTTACGCACTTATCCATCTGTATTATTATATTCGCTGTACGGTATCTGTGTATACTAAAGTTGTACAAATTGTGAAGCACTTCATAACATTGTTATGCATATAACATAATATAGCTCAATTGTTTTTATTTTCCCCATCAAAACCATTTCCATTTATTTACGTGGTTAAAGAACAACCTTAATTGGAGGAGGCAGAAATGTATGTATAACTTTGTTTTATATAGCACCCACAGTGCACTCTGCAAAAGAAATGTAAGTGTCAATGTTAACCTCTAGAATCAGGCTACAGTAGAAAACATCCAGTAGGGACTTTTTTTTTTTTTTAGGATGTTAACTTCTTTTTAATTCTATAGTTACCAGGGCTGAACTACATTAATATCAGCTCTGGGGCCCTCTTGGCTCACGAGATGTGTGTATGTATGTATGTATGTATGTATGTATGTATGTATGTATATACAGGGGAAAGGGGATGCCAGCACTTCGTGGAGGTTTAAATCCCCAGGGTCATGACATTTGCGGTTCCATAGGAAGCCCCAGAGATTTATACCTTCATATTTTATTTTTTGAGAGGAGAACCCAGCGTCTTTCTTGGGAACCAGGGGGTCACAGGAACTGAAATTGAATGCGGTTCAGCTCTGGAAACACCCTGCTTCCTATAGAAATTATGTAGGGGAAACTGATCCTTTAAGAACATGTATGTGATTTTTTTTATGTTTATTTACTTTTTTTTTCCTTCCCCCTTTTAGATTATTCTGTTAAAAAATGAAACATCTGAAGAAAAATGTGTGGTGGATGAACTGTTTAGGCCTTTCCTTACTCTGTCCAGCTGACCTTCCTGCTCTGGTGCGTTTTTAAGGTCTCTCGGGGAGATCTACTATAAGAAAAAGCTGGACATGTACACTAGATGAAGAATAAGATGGTCTCATTCCTGATTTTGTTGTAAATTTACTGTATGTAAAATTGCAGACATATTACATTTACATCACAAGAAAACAGACTATCAAAATAGGATTATGTATAAAGTATTTTTTGTATTTTCAGAGGTGACTATCAGACTAAAAAAAAAAGGTTACAAAACATATTTCTAAGTTAGATTTCCTCTGAAGATTTAGACCAAACGCACAAAGTAATGGTATAGTGAAGCAAAAAAGACTCAATAGTGTCTTAGCTGTAAACATGGATAAAACTTTCAAGAGAATATGATGGAAGTGAAAGAAATGGTGTTTATTTACATGACCACACTTGGTGGTGATGTACAGATTGGAACTAGTTTGTGGAACCTGTGTGATACATATACACTACTGTTTCATGGCATAAGTGGTGCAATTGTGAGGAGAGGAGGGTTCTCTTGAGAACTGGAGCTGAGAACCCCCGACTTAAACTGATCCAAATTCTGAGTTCTGTTTTTACGAACCATCAGCTAGACTAGAACCCACTGACACTATATTGTACCTGACCATGAAGTGAAACAGTGTTATTTGAATGTGTAATCCCTCCTCTCCTTGCACCTGTTTTAACATTTGATAAAGTATTTCAGCAGGCTAGGCTCATTTTTGTCATAAAAGAATAAAGTGCATGTAATGTTTATTGTTAAGAGCCATTGTGTTTTTTTAAATTTTTTTTTTTTTTTAGGGCCAACGTTTAGGCCTTAAAACACATATGAAATCTAATGTAGTTTTTATTAATAAATTGGTTTTGTGGTATTGGATAATGGTGACTTTAAATTGTTTTTGTTTGTTTAATTCAAAGTATACGTTTGGATTCTATAGCAGATTTTTGCTCAGCTCCCAAGCAGTGCCAGATCTTTGCAACACTCTCCTGTTTATAATTTGTTGCCAATGTTCCCAGCAGTTTGAGCTGTGAACTGTAACAATAGATAAGTTTACCTTGCACAAGTACAGGAAGGCACAGCCATAAAGGGTAAAGATACATTGTAGCTGCTGAGTTACACTGACTGAAGGATTGATTGAAACTGAAAGGCACACAATCAGAATTTATAACAGGAGCACCAAATGATTGCCAGCTAAGGTAAGAATGTAGAATTATACATTATCACCGCTTTACATGTAGAGAAAAAAAAAAAAAAAACAAGAGGGAAAAGTAGTGTTGATGATTTTAACGTCGACTACAAAATAATCAAATGTGGTTTTCTAGCAAATATTTGATCCAAACATTCCAAAACACATAATTGATGACCAATGTAGCAGGCACATAACAGGAAAAAAATTATTACTTCACTCGAGTGCTTAGATGTAACCTAGAACATTGAGGGGGTTAATTCAATAAAGGCTGTTCTGGCCTTTTATACCTGGAAACCCCTATTGACCTCAAGGTTTCCATCATAGTGCTCTGATCTGACAATCACAGTCTAATAATTAACTACCTAATTCTTCTTGTGTTTGGATTGACATGGGCTCAATGCTCTGAAGCTAGCGATCTGAATTGCAGGAGCTTGAAAAGAACATCTGCATAAAACATTCTTAAATTAAAAGCCCAAAGCAATTGGGATGTCATTGGCTATGGCATGTAGCAGTAAGCTGTTTTGAAACTAATATTAGTGTATCACATCCAATTTTAAATAAAGGCAAAAGTTAATGTAACCATCCCTGCCCGGCATCTAGGAAGATTACAACGGTATGTATGGCTACTCTGCATGACTTGCCTTGACTTGGGGTGCTGGATTCAGGCAGCTGGGCAATGAGGTAGCTAGGTTGTAAAAGAATGGATGCCAGGAACCTTTATAGTACAGCTATCATTTATTTGTGTCCCCAGGCACATTTTTTTTTCATGGTGGACTGAATTTTATATTGGACATGCTTCAATATGATTTTTCCATTGGTGCCGAGTCCAAGTCCAATTCCTTTGCTCTGGCTCCTAGTAATCACTGCATCAGGAGCCAATCCCACTGTTAAAACACAAGTAACGTGCCCCAAGTCATTACCGAGGTGCACTTCCAGTATCTAACCTGGGCAGTACTCCCACATCATGCCACATCCGGCACCCTAATCAAGGAATACCTGGGCACTCTGGATGGACCAAGGTCCTTCGTCTGACATAGTCGGCTGCATTCTGGTGCCGGGAGCAGATCTTCTGGCCGGACCATATCCGGTCGGACAAGGTTAACAGTGGCATTGGAGTTGAGCAAGCCGGCTGCTTGGCGATCTCCGATGGTCACTGTGTGGAAATGCGTTTGCACCGGTCGGGTTGCAATCCAACAAGCAATCTGATGTCCCCTGTCTCTGCTGCTGTTTCACTGGCTGCAGGTGTAGGATCTTCCAACGAAGTCTCTCGCTGGGCTGGTTGGACAGTTGCACTCTTCTCCTCTGTGGGTGCCCGTCGAACGCTGGTGACTGGCTTTGCAGCTGGAGAGTGTTGCCCCCTGTGAAGGGGTACCTGACGTGATGGTTCGGATAGTCTGGCTTTGTGACCAGTCTTGTTGCACTGGTAGCCACCTCCTCATGTTTAAATTCTGCAGCTTTGGGTGCACTTCCATCTGCTGCAGTTTTGCCTTTCAACTGTGGTGTGCTTTTGGCTCCCGTGGCCGTTTCTGGGGCAGCCCCTTTCTTGCACATCCGTGTCTGACTGGTCAGAAATTCATCAGCCATGTTAGCAGCATCCACATAATTCACTCTCAAGTCCGGTGGACACAGCTGCAAGAACTGTTCTTTAAAAACAAAGTCCAGTAAAGAGTGGTACTTTTGTGGCACCACATTCCTCCACTCAGTGTCCCATGCAAAGCGATGTGGGACGCAAACTGCATGTAGGATTCCCGGTGGTGGCACTACTCTGTCCTAAACATGCTTCTGGGGTGAGGGCATACTGTGTGAGTTACATAGCTTTAATGTGTCTGTAGTCATTGCCATCTGTGGCAGGGAAAGCCTGGAGGGTCTCCAGGGCCGCACCGGACAATAATAGAGTTAAACGCAAAACCCAGTCCCATTCTGGCACCCAATACCGATGACATTGTTTAAAAAATCTTCAGGTACCCATCAATTTTTATCCATGCCATCAACTAATTTGCCAAAGCTGTGTTGGTCTACTCAGGGGGCGGACTGCTCCCCATTATCAGGATGAGAGCGTGGGGCTGGTGACCCATGTGCAGCCTCAAGCAGCTGAATCCTTTTGGCAAGGCTGGCCCTCTCTCCCCATCAAGCAAGAAGTGTGACAATTCTGGGTGTAGAGAGACCGTTAGCCACAGGGGCTACCATGGCTGCCCTCTCTATAACTGGCCCCCCCAACAATGTCAATGCCCGCTCCCTCCTCATGTCCTTTCACTGGGGCTGGCATGACCACCTGAACCCCGTGTGGACTAGTTGCAACTGAGGGTATCCTCAGCACTCCACACGAGCAGCTGAAGGAGCAGAGCCACTGGAGGGTTTGACCACTTCATTTATTTTTCTCATTAACCTTTCACTGACTGTGTGGACTCTTGGTGCTCATTTGCAAGCTGCTTTCTTGCAAGCTGTGTTCAGCTTTAACTGTACCATTAGTGGATTCTTGCTGCCCTGCTATTAGCTGTTTAGCTGTATTTAGCTTACACTATATGTTTACTAGCTATTTTCAGGGGTGTCTGATTTGACCAGGTATAGGGGAAGGGAGGCTTAGGGAAGTACCTATCGGTCCTTTTGGACCAGAGGGAATGGGCCAGATGAAGAGGTAGTCCCTCGAAACGTCGCCCCCCTAGCATACTTTCCGTTCTCCGTTTTTTTGTGTATATTCCTTGTGTTTCATGTTTTTTCCCCTTTTCCCCCCCCCCCACCCCTCACTTTGTGACATGCCCATTTGTGATACTGGTTTCTGGAAACACATTTGATTTATATCTGGTTCATTTTATTATTAAATGTTTATTCTGCATTACAACTGTTTTCATCATTTAGCTACTAGACAGTGAGTGCTGGTACTTACGTAGATTTGTTAGTACTATACAGGGGAATAAGGGTCCCCTTTTGTTCCTTGCACCCTGCAATTGCATATATTTAACACCATCAGAGTGCTGTCTATCGTCCCCTTTTACCCTGAGGGTATATCCCCCTCTGAAGCAATACTGGCTTCATGTCTCTAAGACCTCCTCCAGTAACTTCTTTGAGCGACGTGTCCTTAGGTAAGCCATAGCTCTCACACCGGGCAACAATTCTGTCTCGTTCCATGAACGGTACTGACCTGACAGTTTGTCCATGTTCGCCTGGAGGCACTAAACTAAGTGACAAATGAGAACCTGTGCTTTCTCTGCATTGTAAAACGTGTGTACGTTACCACTGGTTTTGAGAGCTTGCAATCTACAAGTGTCTCTGTTAGAAAAACCCACAGGATTTTAAAATATATGGCTCAATGATCCCACCGCTGTCACCAGTAAATAAGCCTGTCACGTGAGACCATGCATTTACACCTTTTATCTTATCAGATCATATCACTGAGCAAAACCAAATAGTAAAACAAATGTGTAATTTATTCCATTGAAACAGACGTACACACAGTGTATTACTAAATAAAAGAGAAAGGCACACTTACTGGGATTCTGGAGGGGGGGACAAGACTTTCCTAGCTTCTACAGTCCATAAAACAAAGTTTGTAGTTAACAGGACTTGGCCCGAAATGTTCTGGAACTCAAATCGACATGAAGTTCCTTACACCACCGCTGTATCCGCTCTGGAGACACCGAAATCCCTTGACTGGGAGATAGCACCAAATGTCCTGGTACTCTTTTGAGCTTGCAATCCCAGTCGCAACCGCTATGTTCTATTCTGAGAACTAATCCCCAAAAAATGGGAGTTAGAAAATTTTTCGCCTTGACATTTCTGAAGCTGTCTTGCATCTTTGTCCAAGAGCATCTTTTGGTGATTTCAAATGTGCCGCTTCTCTCTTGGTGCGCAAACCTTAGAGAATCTCAACACCGGATTGACTGCAGGGTTGCCAGCGTGGGAACTTTCCAACCAGCCAATAAGATGGCTGCCAGTCTTCTGAAGCCGGGCAAGCGGATCTTCTGAATGGAACAAGGGCAAGTGTGAGTTTGCCACCCTAGCCACTTGCTATGCAGAAGCCACCCGCAGGGCTAGGTGCCTCCAGGTCTGGGAAGGCGAATGCTAGCCATAACGGCTTGCATTGATCCTAGGATGTGGGTACTTCACTTAGCCATCCTGCCCAAATGTTCTTCATACCTCTGGCAGCATCTGTGGCTTTCAAGTCCGAACCTCGAGTTGACACAGTGGCACCACAGTTTGGTAGCCACCTGGCTAACTCAGAATACTGGCTTTGAAAGGCCCAGCTTATTTTACAGTGCACAAGCATAATACATTTTAAACATACCTGTTTAATAAAATATACTTTACACGTTTATTCCGTCCAAGTCTTTTGGTTATTAGGGGTAGAATTGGACTCTACTTTAATTCCCACTAGCCATATCCCTCACACACTGCAAACCTGACTTAGACTTTAAAACCTTCATAGCCCTATGGGCTATGAAACAAAATATTTCCCCCCATATTTCTTCTAAGTCCCAAAGTGGAATGAAAAAACGCTTAGATTCATTCTCAGAGCTGTAGCTCCTTCCTTTATTGAAAATATGACTTAGGTTTCACAAAAACCCTCGAAACCTCATATATGGTTGGAGTATCCCCTAAAACCTCTATACTGGTTCTGGGGATCTGGGCATAGTGAGGGTCCCCCAGTATAACTTAGGGACTCATGACTGTACCCGGGATACACATCTCCCTATGTCCCCATTTACCTTTTCTGGTCTGTGCTGAAGCAGGGAAACCTGGCGGTGAGTCGCATAACCATTTTCAAGGGAGGATTTTGACCGGGGTGGTGTCTATATGTCCCCGGGAATCTGACCTGATTCCCGGATACATTTTTGGGATGGCCAGCAACTCTGGACCCCGGATGCCTAGGCTGCATCCATACTATGGCAGACCACGCGGACGCGCCCGCATGCTGAGCAAACAGACTGCCTTAAGGTAGTGTTTGCATACATGCAGCGTGCAAAGGCAGCAGGGGGCGCGTGATGCATGAAAAATCAGTTCAAACTGATTTTCTCAATGCGACAGGGCGGTCACGTGAGCGGTTCGCCCAATGAGGGCGAACCAGCTCAGTGACGTCACTGGGAACGCCCCAGGAATGTCCCCCACGGCCCATGTACCCACTTTCCCTCAGCCTTCGCATGGGCTGCGGCACTATGTCCGCAGCCCTAGACACAATCTGACAATACTTTTACTGCAAAATCCCCCCTTGAAACTCATAGCCTATCAATCTCCACTGGTTAGCACTCCTGGAAAGGTAAAACACACATACATTCTTTGTTGCCATACAATCATATGCATTTCATGTACAACAGACAGGTTGAGGACTGACACTCTAAAACCCCAAATATGGCTCAGAGGTAACCAGCCGGGCATAATACCTTTATTGATGGGCTGGTTACCCCCTCGCCGTCACAGTCAAGTATAAAGAGAGGGTGTATTCCCTTGGCAACCCAGTAAACATTATCCAAAGATAAATGACAAGATAAAAACCCTTCCTTTCATTTGCACATGGAAGGGTGAAACTAAATGAAGAGAAAATACTGTCATTTTTCTACACTTTCTGACACACACTTTTTTTTTTTTTTACCACTTTTCTAGAATTTCAAGTTTGACATGTTCTCATGTTTCAGTGAATCCATCATGCTTCGGTCACACCCAGCATACACGTTATTATTTTAGACACTGCTATACTGTCTTAAAGCTCTGACATATAAGATGGGGATCTATGTACATGTCCCCAGAGTCTTCAGCTACTTTCTCCTTTTCCAACTCGTGATCAGTGTATTTAATGAACAGGATGTGTTCATTTTGTCCCCTTAAGGACAAGAATACAACAACACCAAGAGGTGGAATTTTTCCACTAGTGATTTACTTACTTTACCTGTGTTGGACATACATTGCTGTAATATCATTTTTGATGGCCACCAATTTAACTTTTTAAAAACTGCTTTCAAACGCAGTCCCGGTGTGATTTGAGTACTGCATTCCATAAGACTCATTAACTAACCCATAATGAAAACAGTTTCTATTGAACAGTTTTTCAGTGGCATTTGTTGTTGTTCTAGGTCTGAAAAGCACTCCCCAGCACAAAACCTACTTTACCATTTGTAATTCTTGTTTCATAGTTCAGAACAGAAGAGTGTCAGGTATGAAGTGTAACCCCCCCTTGGGATTATCATATGGTGTAAGGTGTTAAAGGGTTTGAAGGAGTTCGATATTGAACACCTGTCCCCTTTGATACTATGTTGCAAAAGGACCAGGCAGGGGCCTGGCTATAATCGGCTTCTAGAATATGCTGGATGGGTTATCTGGTTTGGGTGAAACAGCAGGTGCCTAGCTCTTCTCCTTTTCTTCCTAAGAACATTTGCTTGTATTTTGTGAAACGTCAACCTCACCCATTGGAATGTTAATGCGCCAAGAGGACACAAAGAACATTGTGTTCACAGCTGCATTGAATCTCAACCACCCCAGTGTACATTTGTGTTGCCCCAAAGGTGGACAATGATTGGCGCATCTGAAGGGCAGCCAAAGAGTGTGAGCCATTTGCTGCCGTTTGCTGATGTTTGGTGATGTTAAAGCTGCTCTATTTCAATTTGAAACTCACAAACCCTTTATCTCCTGTACCCAATTTTCCAACTCTATTCGTCCATGACATGTCTGTGAATTGACTGTATAACCCTGTTCTTTTAATGTAACCATGTATTTTTATAACTCTGTGCCAAGGACATACTTGAAAACAAGAGGTAACTCTCAATGTATTACTTCCTGGTAAAACATTTTTAGAAATAAAATAGAGACAGAGACAAGGAGTGGGAGATAGGTCATAAATTGCAGGGGAGTAGAACTCCACCCTCAGATCCCAGGAGGAGCGCTAGAGAAGGAGTCTCACCTGTAACTATGTAAGTACTCAATTATGTTTAAAGGTAGTCTTGGATAGTAGGGGTTCTGTACCTTTCTCACCATATATAAGGTGTAGGGGTTAAATTAAAATGTAGAGTGTCAGCCCTGCAGCCCACTAAGCGCGGCAGTCCTGTAAAATGTGTTAGAGTTGTCTGTGTGTCTCCCACCAGGGATAAGGTGGGGAGAATCATATCATGTTTTAAATGTATGGGTTATTGTAACAATGTTTTCTGAATAAGGGGGAAAGAAAATGGTTCTTGACAATCCCCAGGTTTATATTTTTTTAATACAGTAAGGTTCAGAGGAAGTTATTTAGTATGGATAAAAACCATTTGCATATGCTCCGCCTCTAAGCTTTAAAAAGTCATCTTCAAAGGCTACAGGATATGCAAGGTGTTAACCAGGGTTAAGCCAGGAAATTACGGTTTTGAACCTTTTGTTAGCAAAGAAGGGTGAAGGAAGAGAATTTCACTGAGCCATCTGGTACATTGTCCCTCTGCCCAGACTAAACGATGTCCGATCAGAGCGGCAGGGTCCCATATGCTAAGTGACAAGTGGGGGAAGATGGCAGTTCGCACATGCTCAGTTGCTGTACTGAAGCTGTCTGCCAGGTTCTGTAGAGACTGGTAGAACTCTTCTGTAGGTGGGATGATTGGTTTCCACGCAAAAGATTGGCTGTCTGTCAGGGAAGAGTTCCATCTAAGATTCATCTGAGCTACAGCGTGCGGTGCAAAGGTCGTAACATTGTAACTAAGGATTGCACCCTGCTTCAAGAGTTCGTTAGAACTAAGGATTTGCGAACGAATCCTGCAAGCACAAAATAAAAAGTTTACTTTTGGCGGAGAAACAGGGGTTGCCGCTAGCGCCCCTAGTCCAGGACTGTTACACAACTCTTTTTACACATCAACCCCGCTTGTGGGAATTGATGCCTATAGACTTGATTTCTGTGGATTTCATTCCGTGGACATTTTATTTCATTTTATCCAGTTTGCAGTAAGTGTTTATTCGTGTTATTTTGTAAATCAAGCTGTGTGTGTTTCTTATGTAAATAAATTACAATTTATTTTATCTCACGTTTTGTTCAAGCAAAGGATCCAGGTATTTATGTGTTAAAAGCATTGGTCTCCCGTGACACTCAGACACTTTGAAACTGCTCAACAGTCAATTATAGAGTTACTGCAGCATCTTTCCATGGCAGTCTCAGGATTTTGAAACAGGTGATTCTCTCTTCTTTCCTAAACTCTCACTGAGGTCACCTGAGGATTTAAGAGACATCCCTGAGGTCATCCTTACAGCCCCTTCCTCTTCACAGCCCCTCCTCCTCCTCCCAGCCCGCCTCCTGCTCCTCACAGCCCCCCTCCACATCACAGTCCCCTCCTCCACCTCACAGCCCCCTCCATTCCTCACAGCCCCCCTCCACCTCCTCCTCCTCACAGTCCCCTCCACCTCACAGCCTCCCTCCACCTCACATCCTCCCTCTCACTGCGCAGCACTTACCTGGTGATGAAGGTCGGCCTGCAAGAGATGGATGGCAGTAGTGTGGCGGCAGAAGGCGAGGGACGGCGGCTACAGAAGAGGACCATGGCTGTGGCAGCAGAGGGCAGTGGTGGAGCCCACCCCAGCAGACACAAGAAGTTGTAATTGACTTCCAGGTCAAACCGCTGGGGCGGGCTCCACCACTGCCCTCTGAGTCACCGCTGCCATGGTCCTCTTCTTCTCCCATCGCTACCGGATGGACCTTTGTCCCTGAATTATCCCATTGCCCCTGAAATATGGAACAATTATGTGACCGACAAACCTTTCAGGGACAACAGGACAAGTAATTGAATTAAGGGACAATCCCATAGATACGGGACATCTGGCAATCCTAATATACAGCCCCAGTCAACTTTAACCCATGGTTCAGTCAATAGCCAAGAAAGTTGTCAGAATGAAGCAAACTACCCCAGCTGCTTTATTGGGAATAAAGATGAACAAAATTGATAGTCTTTGAATTGAAAAATGTGGCTATCAGAGCCTGAGATATCCATATGCTGGTCCAATTAGTTAGAGGCTTTGTTACTGGGGATTATCTGTGGGTCTCTGAATCCAGCAGTGGCTGTTTCAGTGCTTGACTCTTTTAAGAGGTTGTGCTACAGTATGTGAGTTTTAAATTTAACAAAGACTAGCAGCACCTTTACATGTAGGTATCTCATTAAGCAAGGGGTCCCCGGAGCTTAAATTAATGTGGTCCAGTTCCAGAGATCCCCCTGCTTCAAACCTGAAGGGGAAATACATTTTTGTTTTATTAAAGGTACTTCTCCTTTAAGACACCTTTTCATGCAAGAAGACCCCTTACAACCAATTCAAGGGAGTTTGTGGTATGGCGTCTTCCATTTCTGGAATACATCTTCTGGAATATCACCCTTTAGTAAATATGGCCAAAATTTCAGTTGGAACAGGAAGCAGTTTCTGAAACCTGGTATGAATAGATCATATTTTGTTCAAAGTTCACATGTAAAAGGACAAAGAAAACTTGTTTTTGTGTTCAGTTTCCTTGATACCTTACAACCGTCAGCTGGTGAGATCAGACTCACAGCAAAATGTCGGCCCACACTATACAGTATATCAAAGACAACAGGTGGAGCAGCCTCACGCACATCTGGAAAAACCAAGAGCAAAAGATTTCTCAATGAATTACTGTCTATTATTGATTACACTGCAGAGTGCTACATGTTTGAAATCTGTCACTCTAAATACAGGCATACCCCGCTTTAAGGACACTCACTTTAAGTACACTCGCGAGTAAGTACATGTCGCCCAATAGGCAAACGGCAGCTCGCGCGTGCGCCTGTCAGTACGTCCTGAACAGCAATACCGGCTCCCTACCTGCACCGAAGCTGTGCGCAAGCGGGGAGACTATAGAGCCTGTTACAAATGTGTTATTTACATCAGTTCTGCACGTATATGACGATTGCAGTACAGTACATGCATCGTGAAGTGGAAAAAAGGTAGTGCTTCACTTTAAGTACATTTTCGTTTTACATACATGCTCCGGTCCCATTGCGTACGTTAATGCGGGGTATGCCTGTATAGGGTTTTTAATAAATATAAAATTTACTGTTTACTAATATTTTTCATCTTTCAACAATTGAAACATCAACTGATTCTACATAGATTTATTCAATGTTTATTTATTTTAAAAGCAAAACAAAAACAAAGGAGATATTGGATGACATTATTGTTACTGTAAATACTCACTCATCTGATTGTGAACATGAGCAGATGGAAGGTTTATACTACACAGACTAGAAAAATTACAGAAGTGTAAACAAAATCACGCACACGCACACGCACGCACACACGCGCGCACGCACACACACACACACACACACACACACACGTCCCCATTTACAGTATGGGAGTCATCCAAACTTAGGATAGCCAGGTCATTAGGCTTTTAGTACATGACAATACTAATGTACTACAGACATTTTAGGACGCCAATCACGCTTACCTGATGCCCATACATACCTCCAAACAGTCTCTCTCCAGAAGAGACTGGTATGCTGTATTATAACAACCAGAACTGACTTATTAGGAGGACACAATGCTCCTCACTAACGATCCCTATGGAGGGACTGCACTAATACTTTGATCAGTTCTTTATTCAAAGGAGGGTACATGGTGAGAGGGGCTAATGATACCTTAGGTGTTTATATTATAAAATACACCAAATATATGTTTGTAATATGTTTGTATGTGCATAGGTTTTTATACCCTGCTTTATTTTACAGATTGCGTTTAATAAAATTGGTTTGAGTAAATATTCAATATACAATACATTATTAGGGGCTAATAGAATGTATAATTCATAGTATTATCTCTACATAACAAGTCTAACTGTATTACATTGATTTATTCACTTATGTGAGTGCACTCTAAGGAGTACTTTGGTGGAGGAACACCACAATACTTGCAGAGAACACTCCACTGCTCTCTTGTTTACATTTATTCTACTTACCCTAGTGCACCCCTATTTATGGTAATAGGAAGAGGGGGGGTGTATATCTACGTTCATTCTGACTCTGTGATAACACTGACACAGTACCACATGTCTCACCATTTGATGATGGATCATTAAAAACGTTTGTCCTCTCTCACAGAAGCCCTCTTGGATTATTAAGACGTTTGCATTATGTCGATATGTGGTATATTTTAGTGGAATAGTGTATATATTTCATGTCAACAGCGTACTACCTTAAACAGTACCCTGCCGTACCCAGTTATTTCTATAGGTTGTGTACCCTGTATTACACCTAAAAATGATGATCCAGTGACCTTTACAGTCCCAGCCCGATTTCCTGTTTGCACATGTCTGGTTCTATGGGCAGGGGCACGTTAAAAACTTACACAGCCCCTGCAGGCTCAAAACCCAAACCTACAAAACGACATATATTTGTGTCAATAGGATTGCTACTGTAGCCCTCTTTCCTGCTGATATAGAGAGACTACTAGTGCTGTATGTACCTGCTGGCTCAGCGAGATCTGGGCCTCCGCTAGCTGGGAGCCTGGGGTAACAATATGTTCTTGGCAGCGCCTCCACTTACCCAGGATCACCAATAAGTAAGATTTCCCTAGGTAAGGATAATGATAACAAGCCTCAACGTTGTAACCTTTTACTAATAAGTAACCGCAAAACCTTAGCGTACACCTATTAGCGATAAAACACATATAGTCACAGTACATGAACAGCTGATATTCAGTAAATATACCCCAGTGGCCTGGCCACTCTCCACATAGAGTAATGTCACTTCCCACCACCGCGTGCACCCCACACCGTGTCCAATGTATAGACTCAGTCCCTTGGTCACTCAACCCAGTGTCCCCAAAGAACCCTCCCCCAAGGCGGGATCAACGCCTGAAGGTACCGGTGTTGGTGCACCTATTAAATACCTTCCGGCTACTCCAACAGCCGGTAACAGACTTCGAAAAGGATCCGCCGATCCAGCGTAGTCTCTCACGAGTTTGGAAATGTCCAGCAGCTTGAGCCCAAACCACTGTTCGCACACCGCAACTTAGGAAGAACACTGTGTCCCTATCTGCTAATACAGTAAGGGAATAGAATGTCTCTCTCTCTAGGGCTTTCCCTGCAGCACCACAAGCTAATGGTGACTCAGTGTCTGCACTGGGCCTGAGGGGGAATCTGGCCTACGCAGGCGGGTCACTGACCCCCTGCATACACACAACCTCTCTCCTTGCTCCTCCGGTGCCCTCTGCTAGCGTGGTCTCTCCCCCACGCTTCCCTTTCCTGCCTGCCAGCAATCCCTGCACTCCTATTCGTTCCCTGGTGTCATGTGGCTCAGCTGAGGCTCATGGGAATTGTAGTTTTACTTCAGAGCCTCCTGGTATTGGCCAGCCGTTTTCGCGCGCTTACACTGCGCATGCGCGAACTCTCCGTGCCTCCAGTCGCGCATGATTATTGCGCAATGCCCATTACAACATGGCGGCACCCTGTGCTATCAGGCCGCCACGGAACCTCTGGACGCTCCCTCACAGCACCCCCCATGATTGCGCCCTGCAGCGAAGGTACAGAGAGGAAACCAGAACACCCCTACACTACTTTGATAGTGACCTAATGTATACAACAAAAGATAAAGCCTTTACAAAAACTTTTTTCAGTGTCTTCCAAGTTGGCGAGCTAATGGCAATCCATAAGTTAAAAATGGATCATTCAGGAAATGGGTACATGAAATACAAGAGAATATGCCCTGCGAGGTGTGTAACCCCCTGTATGATGAGATCACACACACTCCCACAGTCCCCTGGCAGGTTCCCCTCTAATGTGCTCTGGACATGTGACTGTGATGGACATGAGAGCAGCCAATAATAACGACTGTGGAAGGGGAGGGACTATGAGGGAGAGGAGCCTTTTAAAAGGAAATGTGGCTATGTTGGATTCAGATCTACGCGGACTAAGTGCTATCAGGTTCGGTCATGTTCTGCAGGGGGTGCACGTGTGCCTGTGTCATCAGGAGCAGAGAGCTACAGTGCCAGACATGGATGAGAGATCAAGCACCGCTGTAGGGGACAATAGTCAACAGCTATAAAAGCACAGTGAAGCACCATTTTTGAAGAACAGGCCAGCAACAGGTTTAGTACACCACAAGCTCCCATGGTGCGCTGGCACTATTACAAGCCAACATACTCAGAATTAGGTGGGTACTAAACCACTGACACTGACTCACACCCATGCAGTGTTATTTGGGAAATGTTTTGTACAGGCAGTCCTCGTTCTACAACGCTTCGTTTTACAATGAATGGCTTATCCAACGCTATGCAATGCATACGTATGTTCATTTTTACAACGCCAAAACGGCTAACGCTCTTACGACGCTTTGCAAAGTTGTTTGTGTATATAATATATATTATACTATATTATACTATATAATATATTTTTATATTATATTATATATTATGTTATATTATATATATAATACAGTATATGCACTATATAATTTATGTGTGTGCTGCATATCTTATTGTCTGCGTAAAATATTTTGTGTATTTTAGCATTAAAAATGCCTTCAGGAACGGAACCTTCAATTTAAACAGTGTTCCTATGGGAAAACGTGTTTCGTTTTACAACGTTTCGCTATAATAATAATAATAATAATAATTTATGTTTCTGCTTTAACTAGTGTGGTACACATATGTTCCCTTGTTGTGCGGTCAGACATTGGCATCGTCATAGTAGTAATCAAAACAGTATGTATGTATGTCTTTATTTGTATAGCGCCATAAAATGTACATAGCGCTTCACAGTAGTAATACATGTCATATAAATAACAAATATAAATAACACATCATGGGAATAAGTGCTTCAGACATACTGTAAAAGTAACATTAAGGAAGGAGTCCCTGCTCCGAGGAGCTTACAATCTAATTGGTAGGTAGGGAGAACGTACAGAGACAGTAGGAGGGAATACTAGTAAGTGCGTCTGCAGGAGGCCAAGCTTTGTGTCATGTGTCCATGATTATCCAGTGCTACTCATATGCTTCTTTAAGCAGATGTGTCTTAAGGTGGGTCTTAAAGGTGGATAGCGAGGGGGCTAGTCGGGTATTGAGGGGAAGAGCATTCCAGAGGTGTGGGGCAGAAAGTGAGAAAGGTTTAAGGCGGGAGAGAGCTTTAGATACAAAGGGGGTAGAAAGAAGACATCCTTGAGAAGAACGCAAGAGTCGTGATGGTGCATAGCGAGAAATTAGGGCTGAGATGTAATGAGGGGCAGAAGAATGTAAAGCTTTAAAAGTGAGCAGTAGAATTGAGTGTGAGATACGCGATTTAATCGGAAGCCAGGACAGGGATTTCAGCAGGGGAGATGCTGAGACAGATTTAGGAAAGAGTAGAGTGATTCTGGCAGCAGTGTTTAGGATAGATTGTAGGGGAGACAGGTGAGAGGTAGGAAGGCCGGACAGCAGGAGGTTGCAGTAATCGAGACGTGAGAGAATGAGGGCCTGAGTCAGAGTTTTAGCAGTTGAGTAACAGAGGAAAGGGCGTATCTTTGTGATATTGCGGAGGAAAAAGCGACAAGTTTTAGAAACGTTTTGAATATGAGAGGAGAATGAGAGAGAGGAATCAAGTGTGACCCCTAGGCAGCGTGCTTGGGCTACTGGGTGAATGATCGTATTTCCAATAGCAATGTGGAAGGATGTAGTAGGGCCAGGTTTGGGAGGTAGTATAAGGAGCTCTGTTTTTGCCATGTTAAGTTTCAGTCGGCGGATGGCCATCCAGGATGATATTCCAGAGAGGCATTCAGAAACTTTGGTCTGTATAGCAGGTGTAAGGTCAGGGGTTGAAAGGTAAATTTGTGTGTCGTCAGCATAGAGGTGATATTTAAACCCAAAAGATGTGATTAGGTCACCTAGAGAGAGTGTGTAGAGAGAAAAGAGAAGGGGTCCCAGGACAGAGCCCTGGGGTACCCCCACAGAGAGATCAATAGAGGAGGAGGAGGTCACCCGATAGCGCCTCTGCCACCATTTCTTCGTACCTGGGACAGCCTAGACTGTGATAAGGCGCTGCTTCTAACAGTCCCAGATACAACTGAGGATGCATGTATCAGTAGACTACTCGGTGCAGACCCCTCATGGGGACAGGCCCAAATTCAAGGAAAAATGTTATGCTACAATAATAAAACTACATATGTATTGAGTATGTGTGAGGAAGATATTGACCCTCCCGTGGTGCTCAATAGCATTGCGGGAAGGGATCGGGAGATGTGGGGTGTTACTGTGGGATGTAATCCTGTTGCGAGCCCTAGCAATGTTGCGGCACACACTATACCTACCTAAAGAGGAGGCTACAATGGAAGAGTTCTATAATGAGAGGCACCCTGAAGTACCCACTTCCTCTACAGGACATGCCCCCGAATCTCCCAAGACCCTTATCACAGCCATGGAACAGTTAGTGGAGAAATCCATGCACTCCGCATAGGGGAATAATTACTATTGGAGGCTACGAATCTTCTCAGGAGTAAGTCCGATTCCCCATAGTGAGGACGACTTTGAAAGTTGGATAGAGCAGGCCACGCAGATGGTGCAGGAACAGTCTGCCTTGCAGAGTTTGAGAGGCCCCCTCTCTCGAACCTCTATTTCACCTCACTATAGACTTGGAGGTATTTTGGTCATTCTCACATTAACTATTCATGTGGAATTTTCAGCGATCTCACTGTATTTTTTATAATGTATAATGTATTTCACTGTTTTCAATTTTTATGAATACACACTTGGTATATCTTCATCTGATTAAAGGAAGATTCATGTTCAGGTTCTACATCTTTTTTGGAGTATGGGAACCATTGTCATAGTGGGAAGTACCATCTTATCCTGCGACTCAGGATTTTAGGTCCTATATTTTGGCTGCTTAGATTAGATAATAGATCTCTGAACACTTCTATGTTCAATTAAGCTTAGGTTTGAATGCAGTTTATTGTGTGAGCTTCGTTTGGATTCCATCTCAGGGATCATCTTGTGTCTTAAAATCTTTCTCCCCATAAGCATACCCCTACCCTACCGATATAATCAAGCCTTTAGATATTTGGATTGAGCGGTGGGTCATCTTGTTGTTAATTGTGTGTAGTGTAATATTAAAAATACAAGTTTGATACAGTACTGTGCCATAGTTCTTGCTCAAACATCACAAACTACAAGGAAAGGCCCCCAAAGTCTTGGTGCCTGGGGTTTTAATCCACTACTGCATACAATGAGTGCAAGATGAGCTACAGTATACAAAGTTCTATTAAGCACACAATTGTGCACAAATGGTTACACAGTAACTCAGGGCTTGGTTCCTTCTTCTAGGGAAGAACATTAACCTTTACAGCCGGGTAACCCTGTTAAAAGCAGAGATAGAATGCTGGCTTAATCATTATTGTGGATGCCATACTGCCCTTGCCATCACACACCCTATCTCTCTGCTAGGAAGAGCACTGTTCCCTTTGTCTTGCCACTGTACTCTTCTCTGCGCCCCTAGAACGCTACACATCATGACCCCATCTACCTGTCTGAGAAATTAAATTACTGGGTTGACAGTATTTATATGTATTCTGTTCTCTATGTATAAATTGCTGCCTTAGGTTTCAATCTCTATGTGGAATTTTAGGTTTCAATTTCTATGTGGAATTTTAGGTTTCAATTTCCCGACTAACAGCCCTTAGCCATATAGATTTGTATTGTAACTTTGTTGCCAATGAGGTCAGCATAATTCTAATAGAGATAAAGGCTAAATCAATTGAGACAAACTTTAATCTGAATATTTTCATGTTGAGTGATAACTTTGTGTTTAATATATTAAAAAACATCTACATGTCCATAAATAAAACAAGGTAACTTATACCAACCAAGTAATAGACTTTATGGATTTTCTCTGCTTGGAGCCATGTTTGGTGTTCTGTATATTTCTGCTGTCCACCTGCCACATCCAATCAATTCATTTATGTCATTTGGTAACAGCAGAAGAGGGTCAATTAAAGGGTGCGAGTTTAATGTAAATATGTCACTGAGGGGCAGATCAACAAAGCCCCATTAGTGAGTTAAAGAGAGGTTTAATGAAGTTAACATCTCAGTAAATGCTAACGGGAATCTACAAAACTCAGTAACCATGCGGTAAGTGCTGTTTGAACCATAATAAATACACAAAAAAATAAAAAAGGGCAAAAACTCTCATGGTATAGTATTTTAGGAGTATAATAATGGTGAAAAAATGGTAAGATGCACGTACAGCAAGAATATATATATATATATATATATATATATATATATATATATATATGCAAATACAACTGTATGCTCATCTGCACGTCTTAGGCAGGTCTGCAACCCTGCCTTTCCCCATTATCACCCAGCATACAGCACTTCCACTGCAGCAAGGGATTCTGGGAAATGACGTGCAAATGAGCACACAGTGTCACTTTTTGCCTCAAAAACCATTTTTAACATGGTTCCCTATAGGCTTAAGCTTGCTGCATGGTCACAGCTTTGAGCACAGCCAGGGTTAACCCAGAAAACCACCCACAGACAGCTGTTTCGACCTTAATGGGTCTCATCAGTGTGGGATTGATTTTAACTGGGTATGCAAAGAGGCTATGGGATAGGCTATACCATAATATAGTATATATTTGTGCTCATTTGCACGTCATTTCCCAGAATCCCTTGCTGCAGTGGAAGTGCTGTATGCTGGGTGATAATGGGGAAAGGCGGGTTGCAGACCTGCCTAAGACGTGCAGATGAGCATACAGTTGTATTTGCATATTTGCTTTCCTGTGGAGGGTTTTTGTCACTTTTTTTACTCACATTTATATATATATATATATATATATATATATATATATATATACACACATAGAGCAACACAAAAAGACAGTCCCAAAACAAGCACTCAAATCCAAAAATTACACATGGCTAAATAATGAAAAAAATAAGAAATAATTTATTAATCATGGAGCAATGAAAAAAATGAGCAGGGAGAGAACAAAAAATAAACATACAATATAAAAACAAACAGGGAAAAATCTAGCGAACATGACCAGCCTATAATGTGAGAGGAAATCAAACTCATAGGGGGCTATGCACTAAGCTCAATGGGTTTGCGTTCTGATGTTCAAAAAAAGCACGTCCGTTAAAAAGTAAGGCCGGGGACGCGATTCACTAAGGCCTTGAGCCCATTTCTTAACGTACCTGCTCAAAACACCCACAGCGTACGTGTTGCTTTTTTTCCCCCTGCTAGTGTTCTTAACCTTCACGTACGCTAGCTGATAGAAAAAAAAGCCGCATGTAACATTTGCATGGAGATTTGCCATCTCCATGCAAGGCTGTTACAGGCGATCGTACACTAAATAAATACATTTGAATAATAGTGTACATGAGCAGGGGTCTCCGGAGCTGAACAGCATTGGTTTGAGGTCCGAGGACCCCCTACTTCAGGAGATACAGGCCCCGTAATGGGGTGCCAGTATCCCCTGCAGAATTTCAATGTCCCGGTCACGTGACGTGGACGCTTGAAAGTGCAGGGGATACCGGGACCCCATAACGGGGCCTGTATCTCCTGAAGTAGGGGGTCCTCGGACCTGAAACCAATGCGGTTTAGCTCCGGAGACCCCCTGCACATCTACACTAGGAAACACATGTATATTAAAAAAAGATTTAACAAACATCAATACACGATCCCCCCCTCTCCGCCCTAACACATACAGTACAATAATGTGCAAAATTACTATTATCCAGATATGGATAATAGATTATTTGCCCATTATTAAACACTGCATTAGCATACCTTAATAAAGTAAATAAAAACTGTAGCCAGCTAATCCAATGAATACAAGCAGTAACAACATCAACAATGAATTAATTAAACCATTACCCAATTAAACCAATTAATTCCTAAACCAACTCAAAATGAATAGTAACACTAACCAATCAAACCAATGAATTACTACAAAATTAATGAATGTAAATATTAAAAGACACAGAAATAAATTCAAACAATATCTGAAATAACCATAAAACGCATTAGCCAACATAATACAACATTAACTACAAACGGACACCAATCGCAAACATGTTATTACCATTAAGCAGGAAAAAACAAACAATCACATCCACATAAGAAATTGAAATTAAAAAAAAACAACAGCAATTCCAAGCCACAAATGCCCCCCAAATATTGTCATAATAATGTATTCATCTGTACCCTAAAGTGGTACAGATTAATATATTATCAGTCAATGTGCCTCCCCGAAAAAATCAAAAAACACATCCAATGAAGAAACCTGTAAAAAGAGACATTTTTACAAACATTCAATATATTTCTTACCATTAGAAGCGGTGGCCCTCCGACTCCCGGGGTAACAGGAAGCTCACGTACCTTGAAGGCCTCCAACAGCATCCGATGCCATCCGCCATGAAGATCCGGATCAGGTACCCAAATCTTCTTTTTTCTTTCTTTAATCACCTTCTTCTATCTTCATCTGTCACCATTTCTCGGTCTTCTTTATCTTCTATCTTCATCTGTCAATCCAAAAAAAACCCATGGTAAATCCCAACCGATGTTGTCTTGTCGTCTTCTTGGGCTCAAATGAGGCCTTAAATAGGGCTTGTGACTTCACATTTAGCCCCAAAATGGTTAACAGCCACCTGATTGGCTGTTCAAACCATGTTCCGACTTTAATTTTTTTTTTTTTACATGACGTCACTTAAAGGGAATGATGCCAGCCAATCAGAATGGTTCCTCAGCACTCCACACGAGCACAAGGAGCAGAGCCACAGGGTTTGATTACTGTCTTTATTTGCTATTCCCATTAACCTTTCATTGACTGTTGTGGACTCCTGGTGCTTCTTTGCAAGCTGCTTTCTTGCAAGCTGTGTTCAGCCTTTACTGTACCATTGCCCACAGTTTCTTGTGGTACTTGAACTACTGGCATTGACTTTAGTGGATTCTTGCTGCCCTGCTATTAGCTGTTTAGCTGTATTTAGCCTACACTGTATGTTTGCTATCTATTTTCAGGGGTGTCTGATTTGACCAGTTATAGGGGAAGGGAGGCTTAGGGAAGTACCTCTGGGACCTTTTGGACCAGGGGGAATGGGCCAGATGAAGAGGTAGTTCCTCGAAACGTCGCCCCCCTAGCATACTTGCCGTTCTCCGTTTTTTGTGTATATTCCTTGTGTTTCATGTTTTTTCCCCTTTTCCTTCCCCACAGATTAATATATTATCAGTCAATGTGCCTCCCCGAAAAAATCAAAAAACACATCCAATGAAGAAACCTGTAAAAAGAGACATTTTTACAAACATTCAATATATTTCTTACCATTAGAAGCGGTGGCCCTCCGACTCCCGGGGTAACAGGAAGCTCACGTACCTTGAAGGCCTCCAACAGCATCCGATGCCATCCGCCATGAAGATCCGGATCAGGTACCCAAATCTTCTTTTTTCTTTCTTTAATCACCTTCTTCTATCTTCATCTGTCACCATTTCTCGGTCTTCTTTATCTTCTATCTTCATCTGTCAATCCAAAAAAAACCCATGGTAAATCCCAACCGATGTTGTCTTGTCGTCTTCTTGGGCTCAAATGAGGCCTTAAATAGGGCTTGTGACTTCACATTTAGCCCCAAAATGGTTAACAGCCACCTGATTGGCTGTTCAAACCATGTTCCGACTTTAATTTTTTTTTTTTTACATGACGTCACTTAAAGGGAATGATGCCAGCCAATCAGAATGGTTCCTCAGCACTCCACACGAGCACAAGGAGCAGAGCCACAGGGTTTGATTACTGTCTTTATTTGCTATTCCCATTAACCTTTCATTGACTGTTGTGGACTCCTGGTGCTTCTTTGCAAGCTGCTTTCTTGCAAGCTGTGTTCAGCCTTTACTGTACCATTGCCCACAGTTTCTTGTGGTACTTGAACTACTGGCATTGACTTTAGTGGATTCTTGCTGCCCTGCTATTAGCTGTTTAGCTGTATTTAGCCTACACTGTATGTTTGCTATCTATTTTCAGGGGTGTCTGATTTGACCAGTTATAGGGGAAGGGAGGCTTAGGGAAGTACCTCTGGGACCTTTTGGACCAGGGGGAATGGGCCAGATGAAGAGGTAGTTCCTCGAAACGTCGCCCCCCTAGCATACTTGCCGTTCTCCGTTTTTTGTGTATATTCCTTGTGTTTCATGTTTTTTCCCCTTTTCCTTCTTTTCCCCCCCCCCACCCCTCACTTTGTGACATGCCCATTTGTGATACTGGTTTCTGCAAACACATTTGATTTATTTCTGGTTTGTTTTATTATTAAATGTTTATTCTGCATTACAACTGTTTTCATCATTTAGCTACTAGACAGTGAGTGCTGGTACTTACGTAGATTTGTTAGTTCTATACAGGGGAATAAGGGTCCCATTTTGTTCCGTGCACCCTGCAATTGCATAAATTTAACACTATCAGAGTGCTGTCTATCGTCCCCTTTTACCCTTATGTTAGCTAATGCGTTTTATGGTTATTTCAGATATTGTTTGAATTAATTTCTTTGTCTTTTAATGTTTACATTCATTAATGTTGTAGTTATAGCCCTGGTAAGAAAATAGGGCTATATGTCTATCCTCCTACTGGTATAAGCCCTGCTAAGGACAGGCTGCCAGTAGTGATCATGGGCTTCCCCCACATCAAGCCCTGCCTTGAGTGGTGAAGGTAGGCCACCTGACCCTGTGAGGAAGGCAAGAGACACAGGGGAGGGGTCTGCTGACATCATAAGGGGCAGGGCTGTCTCAATTTGGTTGCCAGTTCTTGTCAGTGACAGGGGAGTTATTGTTAGAGTGCTGTAAGACAGTGTGTGAGCTAGCTAGGTGCCTGAGGAGTAGGGCCTAGTTAGCAATAGGCGGACCAGTGCCTCTCACCCTGCTTAGGGGGTGAGGGAAGAGCTAGGCCCACCCTGAGCGCCCGTGGCTTGGGGTGGTGGCAGGGACACAGTGAGCACCTTAGACCATCCTGAGGGTGTGCAGTCTGGAGGGAGAGAAGACCCTGTACCTGATACCAGCGTGTTGCTGTGATTGCTGCTGCTGCTGTGTGCTGTGTGCTGTGTGCTGCTGATAATAAAGAGAGCTGCTGCTACTTTTATAAGACCTGACTGAGACTGGAATCTCTCATTCCTGTGTGGGAGTTCTCTGTAAGGGTTCCACCCCATATCCCTGGGGCTTCACAGAGATGGAGGCGTTGCACCATTGAGACCAGATGAAGGCATGAACCCCAGAAACCTGGTCCTGTTCTCCCCCACACCATCGCGGGAGACTAACGCCCTCCTGTAGCCCACATGTATGCACCACCTAGACACATGTAGCCAGACCTTAGTACACCCTAGGGGGTCCGATCTGCGACCGGGTGGGGGGGGGGGGTAAGGGGTCTGAGGGCTACATAGTAATTCATTGGTTTGATTGGTTAGTGTTACTATTCATTTTGAGTTGGTTTAGGAATTAATTGGTTTCATTGGTTAATGGTTTAATTAATTCATTGTTGATGTTGTTACTGCTTGTAGTCATTGGATTAGCTGGCTACAGTTTTTATTTACTTTATTTAGGTATGCTAATGCAGTGTTTAATAATGGCCAAATAATCTATTATCCATATCTGGATAATAGTTATTTTGCACATTATTGTACTGTATGTGTTAGGGGGGTGTATTTAGTTAGAAATAATGTTTAGTATTTTTGTAGGCACAACATTGGTACCGCGGTTACCCCGGGACTCCCATGGGGACCCCATGACGGCCGCGGGGTCAGCCGGGGACACCCGAGCGACCCCCGGCCTCCCTCTGGGACCCCGCGGGGTCAGCCGGGGACACCCGCCGGCCTGTTGTATGGGTGTTGCGCATGCAAAAATGTAAAGCAAGACATTTTTCAAAGTCCAGCTTTTTTTGCGTCTACCTTGAGCTGACGTGTTCTGCTGAACGCAACTTTCGCGTACGCTAAGGTTACGTAGCTTAGTGCATCCCGCTTAAGGGCAGAATTTAATGCAAACAGGGTAATGAACGAGCAAAGTTGGACTTAGAAAAATGTCCTGAAAAAAGTCAGTTTTAGAGCGCAAAGTGTCTGTTTGCGTGGCTTAGTGCATTGTGTTTAGCGCAACCTCACGTTCTAAGAGCACTTTGCGCTCTAAAAACGACTTAACGGTGCTTAGTGCATGACCCCCCTAGTATTAACAAAGCAGATAATAAACCTGACAGTAATTCCACCATGGGATCAAAGATCCCATATGGAAAAATGAGTAACCGGCCGGTTAGAAATGACAGGAGAACTGAAGTAAAACCATAGGAGGAGTCAGGTGTGTGTGCAAAAATAAAACAACATCATACTAAATATATGAAAGAAGCACAAAAAACTACACTGACTACAGAGAGATATCCTCACAGAAAAGACGGAGAAATACCAGTCCTAGTAGTAATAAAAGGCAAGCTGTGATCCTACCAAATGTGTCCACCCTAAGCTGAAATAACAAGAGCAAATAATGCTATGGTGTAAGCTAGGCATGCATAGATGGAAATAAGAGGTGTAACGGTTTTTCTGAACCGGTCTGACCCCCCCAATCTCACATTGGCCCCTGTGGTCTAACCAGTCCCCATTACAGTGTGATTGTGTCTGGTGGTGCACCTGTTGGCTACAGGACTCCTGAGTCTCCCACATGATGGTGTGTGGGGATGACCCGTCCAGACAGGCAGCTGAGGTAGTGGGCAGAGTCCTACCTATATCCAGTGCAGCGCCTCCACCTCATCAGGATCACAGCGTGAGCTTGTGGATGGTCCTGGTGAGGAACTCCTCTGTGGTGCAGCCCTCTGTGCAATCACTTTACTCTTACACACGAGGGTTTCTGTTATCAGCATCATCTTTATTGCACGGTGGGCAAGCTGCCCTCCACAATGGGGTGTATTTAGCCCTCCATTGTTCAGCTGCTTTCCTCTGAAAGGTATCTCTTCCCTTAATTGGTGGGTTCCCTATCTCCCCTTTAGGGTCCCTGGTCACAGTCTTATAAGCTGTCTCCTCCCAAGCCTGCACTCAGACTTGCTCCTTGTCTCATAGCTCTTACATCAGCCACCAACAGCTTTTCTCTGTCTGCCTTGTGCTGGCAGACTCACAGCTCTGCATCAGACTACTGCAACAATGTTGCAGACCTCCATGTGCCTCTTACTGAACAGAGCAGCACAGCAACAGGAACTCTACACACTAACTTTAGGCAGTGTTGTGTCTTATATCACCTAGGAACAGGCACATCTCTGATGTCACTAACTGTGGACACACAGCATGTTGTCTCTTCCTATGAGACATATGACACCTCACCAGGGTGTGAGGGCAAACCTCCATGATAACTGCTGGCATGCCCAAAACTTACCAGGCCTTACTGTCAGCAGGAGAGATGACTGCAGCCATTTTACAGCATGGTTACATTCTCCCCCTGGTGAATCCCACCGTCCCCGGCTGGGACCTAAATTTGAAGTACCTTTCTTCAGGAAGCACTGTAAAATGAATGACATACATAATTAGTCACAACATTACAGTACATATCTTCATCATAAACATAACAGATACATCCTAACATAGATGTATAACAACCAGGGTTACTCCCTTATGGAGTATCCATTAGTGGTACTACCATACCCTCTTACGGTTGCTTGCGCACAGCATGGTCCACTGGGCTTAAAGCAGCAATGCTGTAACCCTCTGGGTGACACTTCTCATGTAACCCGCCAGGATCCCAATCTTCTTCCCCTGATCCTTCCTCCTCATCAGTGCCATATCCCCTATCCTCATCAGTAGAACCCATTTCAAACTCAATTTCTCCCTCCATGAGGGGCTCAGGGATGTATGAGTATTCCAGGCCATGCGAGTGTTTGTACTTGGCTATAATAGCCCTCTCGGCCCGGCTGCTCCTAGTCAGCTCTGCGTTCCCTGCCCTACCTGGCAACACCCATGACAGGGGCTCGTCTGTGTCCACAGGGTCAGATAATATCCCAGGCCCCATAGGCTCTATATTATGCTGACATATCTGAAACCATCGTTCCTGAATCTCCCTCTTCTACTGGGCCGGTGTAAATTCCCCCACCCGCCCACCAATAGTCCACTACGTCCTCTTTCTGTAGTAAGAACCGTGTGCGGTCCATCCACCCCACGTATCTCTCAAATAAGGGAGCCCACCATCGGGTCTCCTTACGTTCCTCAGACCCCCACTCTAGTGAGTCCCCCTCTTCTGTATTCCCCCAAGAAGATACCCCAGAGGTCCTTGATGAAAGAGGCCTAGACCACCTCTCTTGTTTGGAGCTATCCTGAGACTTAACTACGGCCACTACGGGGATACTTTTCCCAACTGCCCTCCACCCCTCGACCCACCATCAGAGGCATAGCTGTTCAGTCTCTCCCCAGTCCGTTCCTCACCGATTCCCTGGGACCCTTCCGACACTCCCAAACTGGATGTGGACCCACAGGAAAAGGTGACAGGGACAGGGGCATTACCTAGGGCATGGGGTTGGGCATAGGGACAGGAAATGGGCATCCGCGGGGTTCCGACCCGCTCTCTGCCTTCGGATAGTCCCGTGTCATTGTGCGGACGTGCCGCTGGTTGGGCCTCACCCGTCTCAGCTCTCCTCTCAGTCTGCCAGCTCTTTGTTGACACAGGTGATCGGGAAGCACTGCCCGATCGCCGAGGCGTTGTTGTCATCTCTCCGATCGTTCCGCTACCTCCGCCGGAAGTGATGTCATCACCGGAACCGGATACTCCGCCATCTTGCGATGGATCCCCATGCGGGATCTCTTCCTCCACAACGACATCCGCCGCCGGAAGTGATGGTTCTGCTCTCCGCTCCGCTTGGGCCTGGGCTAGGCCTTCCTCCGCCGTTGCCACCACCGGCGCCTGGGGAGGGTAAGGATGTATCTCACCGCTCCGTCGGCTCGGGATGGGATCTTCTCCTCCTTCCGCGCTGTAAGTCACCACGGCCGTGGGACTCCGCCGCTCCGGTTGTCTCCGAACAGGCGATCTCGGCACCTCGAGACTCCGCTCCGCTGCGACACAGGTAAGTGCTGGTTCTTTTGCAGCACCGCTGTAGTGGTCCGCCGGTAGGCGCATCACCACTGATGTCGGGCTTGCCTGCTCCTCGTCCGATGAAGCAGACTCTAGTAATGGCACTTCCACAGGGGACCGACGGTGAGGTTCCGGGTTCTCACCGCGGTTGTAGACCCCTTTCTCTCTAGGCTCCGTTGCGATCACTAGGAGCGATCCCCATTCTCCGGGATCAACTGGTTCGGTGCAGGCCGCACGCGGGACTTCAGCCGTCAGCATGGCTGTGTCCGCTCCCGCCTTGACTACCAGGGAGCCTCCTGGCAATAAATAGGGATATACCCCAATGTCCATCTCGCTCTTTGTTGTGCTGGTTACGGGAGACACTTTGCACAGTGGTCTCTCCTGTTCCATAGATAACGGGGCAGGTGATTCCTTATCTCCAGCTTCACTGGTGTGGTCCGACGGCTGGGGCATCACCACAGCTGGGTGTTGGTCATGGGAGGCACTAAGTAACTTTTCCCTGAAGACAGCCTGAACTTCAGCAGAACTCATAGTGATATAGAGTCCCGGCTCCTCCTCCTGATGAACAGAAATGGCTGATGACTGCTCAAAACTCTCGCTTCCCCTGGTGGAATTTAAAGGAGGGGCGGCACACTCTTTCAAGGAGTGACTCTGGCTCTGCACGGCGTCACTCACATCACCGGGGAGGGGCTCTGAGTCCGTCACAGTCCCTGAGGGCGCGGCCACAGCTTTCGCGCCATACCTCCCCGCAGGGTGGAATTTTTCTTTTGGCGCCAATCCCGGACAACTTTCTGCAAGTTTAGCATTTGCAGCATTTTCTGCAACTGGCCGACGCGGTCTCCCAGGGTAGCGGGAACCCCCATTTTGGATCGCTCTGCCATCCATATTCGCAGCAGCTGCAACTTCATGTTCCTCTATCTCATCCACTAGCCTCCCTAAGGACAGGGGGTCACCCCGCATCCAGGAGCAGCACATCTTGGCCACGACAGGATGGTCAGGTATCGCTCCTCTCAGAATTTGATCACAAAAGTACACCTCCACCTCAGTGGCCTTAATACAATCCCCCTTTCGCATCTCCTGTAAGATGGCTCCAATCCGCAGGAGGAACCCAGGTAGATCCTCTCCGTCTTCCTGACGAAGACTGAAGTACCGCTTCATCAATTGTCCCATGTCCTCATTACCCGCACACACACCATGTGCGCTCTCTGCCTTCGTCCGCCATTTTGGACTATCCGCACCGCGCGGATCCTCCATTCTTGCGGTAGTCATTCCCTCGTAGTAGTTATCGTACATGGGGCTCCTCTCTGCGGGGCAGCCACCACACCGGTACAATAAAGATTTCTCTGATGCACCACCACATGTGTACCTAATGTAGGCTGGACTCATGTTGCACTACCTCAGGCTAGGCTCACTCTCCCAGTGTCTGCTGTATCTCCTTCCTCCCAGTCTGTGCTCCCTTCGGTAAGTGGTCTGGAATGGGCTAGAGTACTCTGGGGCTTCCATGCAGTACTTGGGCGTCTACCTATCTTGGTCAGCCTAGCGCAGACCCTCTCCAGGATTCCTGACCACGTTAACAGGCTATCCCTTTAGGCATCCTACCAACTAGCACTGCCTCAAGGTGACTCGGTCAGCTATAGCCCGGCTCCAAACCCCTCACTCCTTTCCAGCCCCTAGGTCGTCCCTGCGAACTGACAAACACCATCAGCCCCCTGACTACCCCTAGGCACCGTCCCAACGCAGCACAAAGTGGCAGCAGACACTTCTCCCTGTTTCCAAGTGACTTAGCTAAAAGCCTGTCCTGTTGACAGGTCTGGCATCTCAGCAGCGCCTCCAAATGTAACGGTTTTTCTGAACCGGTCTGACCCCCCCAATCTCACATTGGCCCCTGTGGTCTAACCAGTCCCCATTACAGTGTGATTGTGTCTGGTGGTGCACCTGTTGGCTACAGGACTCCTGAGTCTCCCGCATGATGGTGTGTGGGGATGACCCGTCCAGACAGGCAGCTGAGGTAGAAGACACACACCTAAAGTACTCACAATACCGTATTAAATGGCACTTCCAACAGCAAGGGACCCTCACTGTTAGTAGTCATCCCTTTTCTCCACAGCTGTGTACGACACCATTATACTCATCTCTAATGCTTAATCACATTCTATCTATCACAATATGAGCTATGGACACACCCATTCGCCTCCGGGATCAAACTGGTTCGTGGTCAAGGCGCAAAAACTCTGACATTCAAGCACTTCAGCGGGGGATTGCTGGGGTGTGTTCCGTGCTGTGGGTGCGGGGTTGCTGGGTGGGGGGACCCCGCCAAAATATGCACAGTGTAACAGGGAGCCTCCTATGTCCAATAAATAAGGCGATACCATAACCACAAATTCCCATCTCAGCCCTTTTGGATGTAGACTGGTTAACATGAGACACTTGCCAACAGTGTATCTCCCAAACAGAAAATGCCTGTGTCGCAAAGATACAGGGTAGCAGGTGATTCCTAATCTCACAGCTATCGACTGTCTGTGGTACCCAAGACGTCTGGGCAACCCACCAAACCCCCAAACACTGGGTGTATGGTCATGGGAGGCGGCTAAGGGGTAGCCATTTTCCCCTGAAGACAAATCTCCTGACTCCAAAGCAGCAACTCCATAAAGTTACTACTAATACCCGGACTCCTCCTCCTGAGGAAAACATAAATGCCATGATGACCCTACAAACACTCTCGACTTTCACAAAACTCCCCTATTTAATTTAAAGAGGTATCGCACACCTACTTATCAAGCGCAAGTAAAACAAAACTTGCTGTCTGCCAAGGTCAAGGCAATATAACCATCACAAAAAAAAAACAAAAAAAAATCACCCACAAAACAAAACAGGGCGTGGGGTTGGGGATTTGGGGACCGTCTGACTTACAACATTCAAAAACAAGATACCCATGAAAGGGTGTGGGTGGGCGACGCACCACAAAAAAAAGCATTTCCACGCTCCATACCTCGGTCGCCCGCAGGGTGAGAATGGTCATCAAAACTCTATTAAGAGCACCCTAAGCCGCAAGACAACTTATCTAATAAAGCAAATATTAAAAAAATTACATTATTGACAAAGCAGATTTCCTCAAAAACACCTGGCCATAAAAAACAGGGGGGGCGGTGCTGCCACCGGGGAAGGCAACCCTCCATTTTGGGATCGCTAACCTGCCATCACTAATCGCGCAAGCAGCTTCAACTTCAAACGTTTCCTCTAAAATCCCATCACTAAGCCCCCCTAAAAGACAAGGGGTGTCAAACAAAAACCAGCATCAGAACCACGCAACACAAACATCATTATCGAACCATCCACAAATACCGAATGAGATCAGAATTACTCATGGCAAAAAATCCTCAAATACCAAAACTTGAAACAATCACGAAAATTACAGAGAAACCGTCGCACTCCAACCAAATACAGGAGGCCCGCTAAATACAAACCCCCTTGAAATATCGCATCCATCACGTAAATGATGGGCGCTCCAAAACCCAAAATCAACACATCCCGCATAAGAGACACCAAGTAACGGGGATGGCGGTCCGTCGGGGCCTCCCTCAAAACACTCCTCTTCACACATAACGAAAGAACTCGAACTTACACCAGGGGGGGGGGGGGCCCGGATACAGAAGCTAATCTAAATCAACCTTTCCCCGTCCTACATTACCACAGAACAGCAACAGCCATGAGGCGCCAATCTCTTTACTCCACTGTACCACTTCAAGAAGTGGGTGGGGTGGTCGCGTGCCGATTGGTGGACTACATACCGCCCCAAAGCGCGCACTCCGCCATTCACTTACCTTCTTAGCGGTTCATATCCCCTCCCGTACGTGAGATTCTGGTGACCGAGTTGGTGGCGTCCTCTCGTCGGGGTCATGCCCCACAACAAACAGGGCTCGGGTTGAGCAGGATAAGAGGATTCTTGACACTCACCGGGGCGTGCATGGGGTTGTACCTAATGATAAGGCCTTGGAAAGACTCAATGTTGCACACTACCTCATGCTAGGCTCACTCTCCAGTTTCTCGTGAATCTCCTTCCTCCCAGTACTGTGCTCCCTTACGGAATAAGTGTCTGGAATGGGCTAGAGTACCGTGGGCTTTCCATGCGATTACTGGGCGTCTACTACCTATCTTGGTCACTCTATCGCAGACCCTCTCCAGATTCCTGACCACGTTAACAGGCTACTCTCCTTAGGCATCCGTACCACCTAGCCACTGGCCTCAAGGTGACGTCGGTCAGCTATACCCCCGGACTCCAAACCACCTCACTCCTTTCCAGCCCCTAGTCGTCCCTGCGACTGACAAACCCACATCGCCCCCCGACTACCCCTAGCCACCGTCCCAACGCACCACAAATGTGCAGCAGACACTTCTCCCTTTTCCCAGTGACTTAGCTAAAAGCCTGTCCTGTTTGAGCAGGTCTCGGCCATACACTCCATCATCATCGACATCGCCCGCCTCTGTCCAAATTCGTTTTTCTGAACCGGTCTGACCCCCCCAATCTCTCACATGGCCCCTGTGGCTACCAGTCCCATTACATGTGATTGTGTCTGGTGGTTTGCTCACTGTGGCTAATGACTCCCATGAGTCTCCCCATGATGGTTGTGTGGGGACTCCCGTCCAGAAACAGCCTACTGAGGTAGTGGGCAGAGTCACCTATATTCCCAGTGCAGCATCCCATCCACCCCACAGGCGTCCCCCATAAACCGGCATCGACAGTCGTGATCTTTTATCTGGATGGTCTGTGAGACACCTCTGTGGATGCGCCTCTGTGTGCAGATCGAGCTTTCAAGGACGGGTCGGTTAGCGTGAGGTAACCGAGGGCTCGTGTGCCAGAGGTATTCTGTTATCAGCATCATCTTTATGAGCAACTGTGGGGGAGCAGCCTGGGCCGCCCTACAGCAACAATGGGGTTAATTTAGCACCTACCCATTGTATTCAGACTTGCAATATAAGACACTCTGACAAAAAGGGAATCAAAATCTATGCTACTACTATCCCCTTAATGGGATTGAAATCACATCTCCCCTTTAGGGGGATATGTCCCTTTGCCAATGTCCCATGGTCACAGTCCTCTCTAAGCTTCTCCGGGGTTCCGGTCGGAGCTGCTGCGACCGTCGCCATCTTGCTCCTTGTCTCAATAGCCTCTTACAGCAGAACCACCCAACAACAACTTTCGAGAGACTGTACCACTCTCTGTCTTCCCAATATACCGCCAACTATCCTGCTTATCTGACAAAAATACATACAAGCATGGCTCTGCGGGAGTGTGCAGTGAGCTGACTGGCAGACAGGAATGGTGTTGGCATTTGGGGACCTTCGCAGTGGTGGCCTGGCTGTTTACTGTGAATCAGATCATCGAGCAGTCTACAGGGGGGATGAAGGCGGCTGAGAGAGCACAGCTAACACTTAATATGCACGAATCTAGATATCACCTTAGTCCATTCTATAACAACCCGTAGGAACAAGAAAAGACAAACAATCATCACATAGATTGTCACTGGTAGAGCGGGGTTTGTGCGGGCCAAACCCATCAGTATATTTCTCTTCTCAGATTTCTTCCTGAGACATGAAATGACACCTCACCAGGTGTGAGGTGCACAACCTCCTGATGAATACTGCTGCGGCATGAGCCCAAAACTTACCCAGGCCTTAACTGTCATCAGAGGGGAGAGTACTGCAGCCAGTTTTACAGCATTGTTACAGAGGTCACACAATAGCTCGGCATGGAGCAAAAAAAAAACACTAACTCCCAAGAAAGCCTAATGCAATGGGCAGGTACCAAACCCACTACAGACATATACAACTTGAAAATTTCCCTTTCAATATCACCAAAGTCTTCTTTGTTGGATCGCATCCAGACCAATAATGGATTCGATTGCTCGCGAGCACCCACCTCTCTTGGTCCTGAGGCGGAGTGACAGGGCCACACACACCCAAAGCAACACACAGACAGATAAAAAAAACCACAAACAGGGGGGTAAGGACGGAAGACCCCACACCAAAACACCCCCAGACTCCTCCTCCAAACAACACACCCAACCACACCAAAAAACCCCCCCCCAGTCCAGCTACAGTAGGCTGGGGAGTAGTGACTTTCCCACACAACACAGCACCACAAACACCAATCACCAACACCACCTCCCCCGCCAGTCCACGCTACGCTCAATAACGTCATTAGAATCATGGAAAAGCAAGATGGCAACCAACCCAATGGGGCTGCTCACACGCCGCACACGCTGACAACCACCCTCGCCTGGTCCTGCGGGGGGATCGGGCGGGGCTGTCGTCCCTCGCGTCAGCTACAGTCAGCGGGGAGCGAGATCGGAGCGCGCCGGGACATCAGCGGTGGGGACTTGCGTGTGCGGTGCGCAGGACCATCATCAACACGGCTCTCAACACAACACAAATAATCGCCAACTAACCCCTCACAAGCGCGTGTCAGCGTTGTCTCACCAACCGTACAACCCCTCCACAGGTGGTCGCCGCCCGCTCACACCCCCCCACCACGAGGAAATCACCCAAAAAACCAAACAAACACAAGCACAACACATGGGGATGGATTGTATGTGGGGACCGCATGTGCCGGTGTCAGTTTGTTGTCATGGACAATCAGGCAACAGACATATCCTCATAAAAAACAAATCTCACTCTTGCCCAAAAAAGAACCAAAAACAAAAAAAACATCCAAGACCAATGTCAGCGTGACGCATGCGTCCTCATCTTCCCACCACCACCCACCGCAAAACCCCAACTGTTCACCTTGGAGCCAGCGACTGACTCACAGCCCTCCGGACGTCCCACAAAACAAAAAAAAAATACACATCAACACACACAAAAAACGCGGGGGCGCGTCGAGTTGAACACCCAAAACAACGGTACGGGGTGGGGGAACAGCGACACACTTACCACCAGAAACAAACATGAAAACCACAAAAAACACTCACTACCCAACTTATCACTGTAACCACACCCAAAAACCAACCGACCCAGCATCCAGTGTCCGCCCCCTCAAAACTCAACAATCCATACCACGATCCCCCCACACCACCACCCCCCGCCCCAATCTCCCTTACCTTTTTTTACTTTAATACTTAAACGCCTTGAACCCGAGCTCCATTGCCACGCCTAGGGTTTTGTTTTGGTAGGTTTGTGTAAAACGTGTTTTCCTATAAAAAACCACACAAAAAAAAAAACAAAAAATGTTAACAAGAACAACAAAAAAAAACTCCTCACCACAAAATTCACAGTTAACCAACCCCCCCCCCCCATGAATGTTTTTTTTTTTCTTTATGTTTTTTTTTTTTCCCCCCCACCCCCCCCCCTTTTCTTTTTTTTTTATTCAGTTGCGTTTTTTTACATGCACTCCTCCCCACCCCACCACCCCCCCCGCGGCTTTGAAGACGTTAGCTCATCCATCTTTCCACCAAACCACCCCCCCCCACCCCCGCGGCGGTCGCCACAGTTAATTCGACCCTCCCCCCTGGAACCACAGGCAAACATCGCCATGCCTGGAACCTTGGCCTGCTAGCAGTTATCACAACCACCCCATCCCCCCCCCTTCGCGGACAGGGCCGAGGAAAAATGTCGTTGTGGGAGAAAGGACACACCACACACAGCCACAACACATGAAGCTTTAATTAGGGTGGACTGAGTGGAATGGTTGGGGACCCGGCGGAAAATTGGTTGGGGGGTGGGGAGGGACCGACCTTAAGGTGGGAGCTGGATTTGATTGTTAACGGGGACCAAACAGAGGGGGGGGCCATGGGAAGAGAGAAGGGGGTAGACCGTAGAAGAGAGAGCGATATAGTGGAATTAAGCGCGAGAGATGGGGGGGAAGATGGATAGAATATAGGGGCGAGGGCTAGAGTGCATCTATAGTGTGTTGCAGTGCGCTACTTCGTTGCGTGTGGAGACAGCACGTCTCCGTCTCTCAGGCTCGGGGTCTGTCCTTCCCGCCTCGGTCCCGCCCCTCATCGTCCGGGGGGCCCGGAACGGCGATTCCCTTCCAGGCCACGGCAAACGATCAATCCGCCATGATCCATTTCCAGTTCCCTTGCCCCCTCCCTTAGCAGGGCGACAATGTTCTCCTCCTCCCCTAACTCGAGTCGCGGGTCTCCAGCTGGGGTAAGTCCCAAACCCGTCCCTACATCCCCGACCTCCCCCCCCCCGCCTTCCTATTCCTCTTCCTGGAGGGGTGAGTAACCCTTCCCCCTCCGCCTCCCAACCCGTGATGGGAGAAAATAAGTATGCCACACCCTCCCCCCACCTTCCGCCTTTCGCGCCAAGTGACAATGAAAGACAAATCCTCCCCCGTCAACCGGCCATGCGAAGCCGCACCCCCGCTGTGGGAAGACGGGGTAGACCAGCAGCTGTCACCACAACCACCACTCCCCCCGCGGCGGCTCCAGCGTTATCCCGCCGACCCCCGCTGGAACAGCGCCCAGGCCGGGAAGCGCTGACGGACATATACCACAACCACCCCCAACCACCCCCCCCCCTTCGCGACAGATGCAAGAAAAGCAGAGGGTGGGGGAGACGGGACCACACACACACCACAACACATGAAGCTGTAGGAGTTGGAACGGAGCTGGAAAGGGGTCGGGGGACCGGACGGTAAGTGGGGGGTGGGAGGGACCAGACCTGTAAAGGAGCTTATTGATGGGAACGGGACAAACAGAGAGGGGGAGACAAAGAAGGGGGTAGAGAAGGAGAAGGGAGAGAGTGAGAGAGAGAGGAGGAAGGAGGAGAGTAAGAAGGAGTGGAAGAGAGAGATGATGACAGGGTAAGAGAGAAGAGGAGAGCAGGAACATTACATCCCGGCAACGCCGTTTCTAAGCTAGTATTATAATTATGTAATTGTATGTATTATATACAATGTAGATCTGCGCCTGTGTGGAGATGTCAGAGAATGAGGTGGAATGAATATATTTAAAATTATAAGTATTGATAAATTAACCAATATCCATTAATAAACATCCAAAATAGATGTCTAAACCTATTAAATTAAAAAAAAATATTAATATAAAATAAAACATTATGGGTGCTGTGGAACCTCCTATAGGTGCACAATACAAACTGTCCTTTTGAGTCCAAAGCAATGTCCAATGCAGGAGAAATAAATAGCACTATCAGGAAACCAGGCAGCTTCTTCGCAACGAGGGTGCAACGATCTCCCTCACCACCTGCTAGAAAAAAAGAAAAGAAAAAAAGTGCCGATTCCTATGCTGACTGTGCATAAAATATTTAATTTCCCAAAAAGTTCATAAAATGAACTCACAAAACAATATAGGTAAAAAGCATGTTTGAATAATACTCATGCTCCAAAGGATCATCAACCGCCGCTTCACTGCTAGACGGCTCCATGGCTTCACCGTGTCCAATCTTGTCCTCGTGGTTCACCGTCAAACAGGAACTCACGAAGTCGGGCTCACCGCAACTCCTCTCCCCGGTCACACACCAACAACTGAAGTTTAGCATCTCCTGAAACCAACAGTCCCGCCACATCTATCGTCCCCGGAGGGAATCAAAGCTCAGCTGTTGGTGTGTGACCGGGAAGGAGCCGTTCCATAGCAGTGAAGCAGTTCCCTTTGGAGGTGAGCCAGAGGACAACACTGACAAAACCAACCCCATCGGAAGCTTGCCTGTGTGAGTAGGACCGCCCACCCCATACTGTCGTTATGGAAGGTATTATGACGCAGCCTTGCTGGACACTTGATCTCAAGTGACCATTGTGTATTGGCTGTTTTATGATCAACATTCTTAAACAGCTGCCGTGCAGTTGGCGGACGAGATGAAGCTGCGGAGACTAAGCCACGAGGATACTCATTGATGGCTTGGGCAAGCATCAACCCCATGGAGGGGGTGGAGGCCCAAATATGCCCAGGCCTCAAGAAATTACAGCTCCCCCATCATATGGGGGCCAACGCCGACATAGTGCAGGACAATAATTCAAATGTACTGCAAGAGGCCGCGAAAAAACTCCCTGTTCGCTCTAGAAATCCACAACCTGTGTGTTACACGCGAAAAATGTTTGCATAAGAGTGATCAGCCCAAGATGGGCACGGGATCATCATACAACCTATGAAGCAGGGTTCTAACCGAGATTCCACAGGGGGAGTAGTGAAGTGCATGGCCGCAAGTGCTGTATTATTTATTTTATTTATAAAATGTTTACCAGGAAGTAATAACATTGAGCAGGTTACCTCTCGTTCAAGTATGTCCTGGGACATAGAGTTTAAGACAAATAATACAGGTTACTAAAATACAGTTACATAAATGAACAGGGTATACATTATATTACAAAGACATGTGCATGCAATATATATTATAGGCTTATAAACGTTCACAGACCAGATTCAAATGTGAGACAGCCTTAGTTTGAAAGAACTTAAACTGATGGTGGATGTGAGAGTCTTCGGTAGTTGTTCAGTTTTGGGATGCACGGTAAGAGAAGGAGGACGGCCGGGTACTTTTGAGCCTTGGGACCATGAACAGTCTTTTGGAGTCTGATCTCAGATGATAAGTGAGGGCCGATCGTCTCTTTTCTTAGAGAGTACGCCTGAGGAAGATGCCCACAGAGACTACCAAGCTTGTGGCCGAAGTTCAGGATGGACATCCGCGGGTGCCAGAGGAGGATCAAGGTTTCATCCACGAACATCTCCCCTTACCCCATGCCCTTCGATCACGGCAAAGATTGGGGGAATATTTCCAGTTACTCCCGTCGAGAACGATAGCGCGCAAGACGAATACTGCTGTGGTACAAGACCCGCCGGTTGGGCTGGCATTTGACTCGACCTGGACCGCTAAGTGGAGAGGAGGACTGATGGCGAGTTGGAAGACACAACGGAAGTATTCTCCCACTAGCGAAATGGATGTGGGCTGCAGCCAAAGCGCCTAACACACCATCGGCTAAGTGATACAATCATTCCGAACACTCCCGTCGCATCACTCCCTGGATGTGGAAGACGTGAGAGACGTTCTACAAGAGATGGAGAAGGCGGGCATAGTAACGGGAATCCTGTAGCACTGCGCGTCCCGATTGTGGTGGGTCCGGAAGAAAACCGGTTGTCCGCTTATGTGTGGCTATCGGACCTGAACACGGCACTGTACCCGACCAGTAAACTCTTCCACGGATTGAAGAACTCCTCAATGCGCTGTCGGAAGCCAGTGGTTCAGTGTGACTGGATCTGAGTCTGGGTACTATCAGGTACCAATGAGCACAGAAGTCAGTAGAAGACGGCCTTTGACTGTCCACTTGGCTTCTACCAATTATCAAGTCATTTGTGGTGCCCCGCAACGTCCAGCCGTTGATGGAAAAAGACCATCGGTGACATGAAACCACGGGAATGTGTTTAGTATACCTGGACGATATCCTCGTCTTCGGTAAGACCCGGAAGAACATGGGGGACGGGCTGCTAAAAGTGCTGAATCGCCCAGGCCAAGAAGGCTTGAAGATGTCCTTGGACAAATGCCGGTTCTGCTGCCACCTCAATGACCTAAGTGGGACACATAGTATCCACGGATGGAATAGCCCGACATGCCAGTCGAAGCCGTGGTAAACTGGCCCAGACCAGAGAACGTCATGAGAGCACTACACTCATTCCTTGGGTTCTGAGGGATACTATTGCCGCTTTGTGTGGTGGGTATTCTAGCAAAGCAAAGGTCCACCAACCTTCTTAAAATATACCTAGAGGATACGGCCGAAAATCCACCTCCACGCGAATACCATTGGCGACACAGTGGACAACTGCCTGTGAAACGGCGTTACACTGGCCTGAAGAAGAGCTTAAGAAGGTGCCCATATTATGCATACGCCGATCCGAGCAGTCCTACATTCTTCATGTAGATGGCACGAGCTTCAATGGCCTGGGGGCAGTCTGCACCAGAAGTACCTCGGCTGGCCTCCGACAGTGGCCTACGTCAGCCGCAGTTCTGACTCCCAGTGAGCAGAACTATCACGTCCACAATTGGAATTTCTAGCTTCAAGTGGGCAATCATGGACAAACTCCATGATTACCTATATGGCATCACCTTCGAAGTACGGACGGATAACAATCCGCTGACATATATAATGACGCGCGAAACTGGACGACACTGGCCACAGATGTCTGGCAGCCCTCTCAAACTACCGGTTAACGCTGAAGTACAAACCAGGGCCCTGAACCTCAGAGCCGATGCTCTGTCCTGAAAGCAGGGACTGGATACCATTCCAGACGATGACTCCTGGAAGAGAAATCCCTGGACCAGGACGCGAGCTATGTGTTCAAAAGGCAGCTATATGGAAGATAGAGTGGATTCTCGGAACTGAGGGTCGCTGTATTCCGTTGGGATTGCAATCCACGGCTATTCCTGCCGCCTACCGTCACCCAGAGGGAATGAACATCACCTCAGATAAGATCATTGTGTGGAAGGATCTGGTGCAATACCAAATATGGGATCCAGTAGTTGGCATCATCCACCAGGCGGTCCAGCAGAACAATTCTGCATCTACTGCCACGACAGTGAAACCAACTCAGCACGATTCATCGCTAACGAGCGTTCGACCTCGTCTACAGGCAATGTCAGTTTGAGAGGTGGACAAGTTCGAAATAACAATTGTAACTTTATAGAGTGGTCAGTACCATACTCAACCAGATAGAACACGTTGTGTTCTATCCCGGAACCTACAACACATGTCCTGCGGCACTACACGATGACCATGGGATCTTGGAGTGGACAAGACCTTCGGTCTGATATGATACCAGTTCTTTCTGGCCACGCATGAGAGAGTCAGTAGATACCATGCACGATGCTCCTGGTGATCATCGACGGACCCTATCTACCAGAGTGCCCCAATGGCTCATCTGAAGAGTCCGGTCCCGGACCTCGGATGTGTGACGATTGGAGAGGATTGGCCCGGGATTATTTAAAGGGGGTTACACCCAATTGGCCACTCTCTAACCTCACAGGGGACAAGGGGTTAACTGGGCTGGGGCCCAGACGTGGAGTTTAACCTTGTCATAACTCAAAGATAGACTAAATGTCTCCGGAGCCACAACGGTTATAACTGAAATGGTTATTGGCTGGTTTAAACATCACAACAAAACTGAATTCAAGGAGCATAGGCGTTAATAGTTTTAAGATTATAGTCTTTGTGAAGTTTTCCGCCTTTTCAGGCACCATTTTTTCAGGTCCCATTGGCCGCCATTGAGGGCTCCATGCCTCTAATGGAGAATTTTGTATTTTAGTCCTGTTTCCTGTAAGACCAGCAGGTGGCGTCCGAGAGGGAGAGCGGCGGTTTCCATTGAAAGTCATGGGCTCATCGACTTCAATGGAGGTTCCCGAGGTTAACTTTCGAAGAACAAGTTGGCTGCGTCCAGACCGCAAACCGCAAAGGGATACAGTCCTTTAAAAGAGTTAAAATCACTTGAGTCAAGTTCAACGTTATTGGCGTGGGAATAACAGTTCTGGGGGCGGCAGAAACAGTTCGAAAAATGAATAGTGTGAAATGCTGTAATGAGAATCCATATCTCCGATTCCGGAGGGACAGAGGATCAAGGTCTGGGGTATTTTGTAGTCACTGCTCCGGATCACTGCAGAACATCCTTGACCTCTTGGACGAACCCGACGGAATATGGACCCCCTTGAAAGTTCGGGACTTTTTCCCATGTATTCTAGAGGGAAAAGCCGCATGGTGAAAAAAGACTAAGTGTAAAATGTTTGAAAGTGTAAGTCCATATCTGGTTCTGGAATGCCCAGAGGGATGGGATTGGGTGACATGTAGCCAAGGTTCCGGCTTTATGCATGCCCATTTCCAGCCCCCTCAGACAACCAGACGGAGTATGGACGACTGTAAAGATTTGTGGATTTCTCATAGACTTCAATGGCGGCGGTTCCCCATTGAAGTCTATGGTAGGAAACTCCATTGACTACAACGGCGGAGTTGCTCCATTGAACCCCATGGCGGCGGAGCCGTTGTTTTCAATGGGGATTAGTGAAAAGCTGAGATTTCTTTTAGCGGAGATTTTTTGTATAAAATGAAAACGAATTTGGAAGGTGTTAAATGGAACACTTAAAAACTGCTCTGGTTTGAGCTTCAAATAAACAGTGAGGGTGACAAAACTCTTTGAACAATACTTAAGTCCTAGACATTCGGTCGCCTCTCGGGCCATCTGCTACATTATGGCCAAAGAAATTTCCTCTGGAATTTATCCATACCTTAGAATACAGTATTAAGCATAAAACATAGACGTATTAAAATATCCGGTTCCGTTGGGTCTAGCAGGTCCAAACTTCCCAGTTCTCATTGCCAGAACTGGGACACCATATGATCCAAAAAGCGACTTGCTACGACCTATGGAGCCGGAGTTACACAAATGCACATTAAATCCTTTTTCATTTTAATACAAAAATCTCCGCTAAAAGAAATCTCAGCTTTTCACTAAATCCCCATTGAAAACAACGGGCTCCGCCGCCATGGGGTTCAATGGAGCAACTCCGCCGTTGTAGTCAATGGAGTTTCCTACCATAGACTTTCAATGGGGAACCGCCGCCATTGAAGTCTATGAGAAAATCCACAAATCTTTACAGTCGTCCATACTCCGTCTGGTTGGTCTGAGGGGGCTGGAAATGGGCATGCATTAAAGCCGGAACCTTGGCTACATGTCACCCAAATCCCATCCCTCTGGGCATTCCAGAACCGGAGATATGGACTTACACATTTCAACATTTTACACTTAGTCATTTTTTCACCATGCGGCTTTTCCCTCATTAGAATCAATGGGAAAAAGTCCCGAACTTTCAAGGGGGTCCATATTCCGTCGGGTTCGTCCAAGAGGGTCAAGGATGGTTCTGCAGTGATGCCGGAGCAGTGACTACAAATACCCCAGACCTTGATCCTCTGGTCCCTCCGGAATCGGAGATATGGATTCCTAAATTACAGCATTTCACACTTATTCATTTTTCGGAACTGTTTCTGCCGCCCCCAGAACTGTTTATTCCCACGCCAATTAACGTTGAACTTGACTCAAGTGATTTTAACTCTTTTAAAGGACATTGTATCCGCTTTGCGGTTTGCGGTCTGGACGGCAGCCAACTTGTTCTTCGAAAGTTACCTCGAGGAACCTCCATTGAAGTCGATGAGCCCATTGACTTTCAATGGGAAACCGCCGCTCTCCCTCTCGGACGCCACCTGCTGGTCTTTACAGGAAACAGGACTAAAATACAAAGATTCTCCATTAGAAGGCATGGAGCCCTAATGGCGGCCAATGGGGACCTGAAAAATGGTGCCTGAAAAGGCGGGAAAACTTCACAAAGAGCTATAATCATTAAAGGACTATTAACCCTTGTGCTCCTGGATGGATTCTAGTGTGTGTGTGATGCAGACACTAATTAACAATAAACCATGGGGGAACAGGGAATATACATTTTCAGGTTATGACAAGGGTTAAATCACACGTCTGGGCCCCAGCCCAGTTAACCCCTTGTCTCCCTGGTGAGGTTAGAGAGTGGCCAATTGGGGTGTAACCCCTTTAATCCCGGGCCAAATCCTCTCCATCGTCACACATACGAGGTCCAGGGGACCGGAGCTCTTCAGATGAGCCATTGGGGCAGCTCTGGTAGATAGGGTCCTTCGATGGATGCACCAGGAGCATCGGTGGCAGTGGTGATCTACTGACTCTCTCATGCGTGGCCAGAAGAACTGGTATCATATCAGACCGAAGGTCTTGTCCACTCCAAGATGCCCATGGTCATCGTGTAGTGCACGCAGGACCATGTGTTGTAGGTTCCGGGATAGAAACAACTGTGTTCTATCTGGGTGAGTATGGTACTGCACCACTCTATAAAGTAGACAATTGTTGATTTCGAACTTGTCCACCTCTCTCAGAATGGCGACCATGTCGCTGGGGGCACGTTTCAGTAATGCAGAATTGTTCTGCTGGACCGCCTGGTGGATGATGCCAACTACTGGATCCCATATTTGGTATTGCACCAGATCCTTCCACACAATGATCTTATCTGAGGTGATGTTCATTCCCTCTGGGTGACGGTAGGCGGCAGGAATAGCCGTGGATTGCAATCCCAAGGAATCAGCGACCCTCAGTTCCGAGAAATCCACTCTATCTTCCATGATAGCTGCCTTTGAACACATAGCTCGCGTCCCTGGTCCAGGGATTTCTTCCCAGGAGTCATCGTCTGGAATGGTATCCAGTCCCTGCTTTCAGGACAGAGCATCGGCTCTGATGTTCAGGGGCCCTGGTTTGTACTTCAGCGTTAACCGGTAGTTTGAGAGGGCTGCCAGACATCTGTGGCCAGTGTCGTCCAGTTTCGCGGACATCAGTATATATGTCAGCGGATTGTTATCCGTCCGTACTTCGAAGGTGATGCCATATAGGTAATCATGGAGTTTGTCCATGATTGCCCACTTGAGAGCTAGAAATTCCAATTTGTGGACGTGATAGTTCTGCTCACTGGGAGTCAAGACTGCGGCTGACGTAGGCCACTGGTCGGAGGCCAGCCAGGTACTTCTGGTGCAAGACTGCCCCCAGGCCATTGAAGCTCGCATCTACATGAAGAATGTAGGACTGCTCGGGATCGGCGTATGCAATAATGGGCACCTTCTTTAAGCTCTTCTTCAGGCCAGTGAACGCCGTTTCACAGGCAGTTGTCCACTTGTCGCCAAATGGTATTCGCGTGGAGGTGGATTTTCGGCCGGTATCCTCTAGGTATATTTTAAGAAGGTTGTTGTGGACCTTTGCTTTGCTAGAATACCCACCACAAAGCGGCAATAGTATCCTCAGAACCCAAGGAATGAGTGTAGCTCCATGACGTTCTCTGGTCTGGGCCAGTTTACCACGGCTTCGACTTTGGCAGGGTCGGGGCTATTCCATCCGTGGATACTATGTGTCCCACTTAGGTCATTGAGGTGCAGCAGAACCGGCATTTGTCCAAGGACAGCTTCAAGCCTTCTTGGCCTAGGCGATTCAGCACTTTTAGCAGCCGTTCCCCATGTTCTTCCAGGGTCTTACCGAAGACGAGGATATCGTCCAGGTATACTAAACATTCCCGTGGTTTCATGTCACCGATGGTCTTTTCCATCAACGGCTGGACGTTGCGGGGGCACCACAAATGACTTGATGAATTGGTAGAAGCCAAGGGGACAGTCAAAGGCCGTCTTCTACTGATCTTCTGTGCTCATTGGTACCTGATAGTACCCAGATCTCAGATCCAGTACACTGAACCACTGGCTTCCCGACAGCGCATTGAGGAGTTCTTCAATCCGTGGAAGAGTTTACTGGTCGGGTACAGTGCCGTTGTTCAAGGTCCGATAGGCCACACATAAGCGGACCAACCCGTTTTTCTTCCGGACCACCACAATCGGGACGCGCAGGGCTACAGGATTCCGTTACTATGCCCGCCTTCTCCATCTCTTGTAGAACGTCTCTCACGTCTTCCACATCCCAGGGAGTGATGCGACGGGAGTGTTCCCGGAAATGAGTGGTATCACTTAGCCGGATGGTGTGTTAGGCGCTTTGGCTGCAGCCCACATCCATTTCGCTAGTGGAGAATACTTCCTGTTGTGCTTCCAACTCGGCCATCAGTCGCTCCTTCCACTTAGCGGTCAGGGTCGAGTCAAATGCCAGCCCAACCGGCGGGTCTTGTACCACAGCAGTATTCGCTTGCGCGACTATCGTCTCGACGGGAGTAACTGGAAATATTCGCCCCAATCTTTGCCCGTGATCGAAGGGCATGGGGTAAGGGGAGATGTTCTGGATGAACACCTTGATCCTCCTCGGCACCGCGGATGTCCATTCCTGAACTTCGGCCACAAGCTTGTAGTCTCTGTGGGCATCTTCCTCAGGCGTACTCTCTAGAGAAAAGAGACGATCGGCCTCACTTATCATCTGAGATCAGACTCCAAAAGACTGTTCATGGTCCCAAGGCTCAACAAAGTATCCGGCCGTTCCTCCTTCTCTTACCGTGCATCCCAAAACTGGAACAACCTACCGAAGACTCTCACATCCACCATCAGTTTAAGTTCTTTCAAAACTAAGGCTGTCTCACATTTGAATCTGGTCTGTAACTGTTTTATAAGCCTATAATATATATTGCATGCAATGTCTTGTATATAATGTATACCCTGTTCATTTATGTAACTGTATTTGTAACCATGTATTATTTGTCTTAACTCTATGCCCAGGACATACTTGAAAACGAGAGGTAACGCTCAATGTATTACTTCCTGGTAAAACATTTTATAAATAAAATAAATAATAGCAGCACGTTGCGGCCATGCACTTCACTCCCCCTGGTGGAATCTCGGTTAACCCTGCTTCAAGGTTGTAGAGGATCCCGTGCCCATCTTGGGCTGATATCTTGCAACATTTTTCGTGTAACACAGGGTGGATTTCTAGAGCAGACAGGGGTAGTTCGCCGGCCTCTTGCAAGTACATGTGAATTATTGCCTGCACTATGTCGGCGTTGGTCCCCAATATGATGGGGGAGCTGGAATGTTCTTGAGGCTCTGGGCATATTTGGGCCTCCACCTCCATGGGGTGATGCTTGCCCAAGCCATCAATGGAGTAGTCCTCGTGGCTTAGTCTCCGCAGCTTCATCTCGTCCGCCAACTGCAACGGCAGATGTTTAAGATGTTGATCATAAAACAGCCAATACACAATGGTCACTTGAGATCAAGTGTCCAGCAAGGCACATGCGTATATACCTTCCATAACGACATGTATGAGGGTGGCCGGTCCTACGTCACAGCAAGCTTCCGATGGGGTTGTTTTGTCAGTGTTGACCTCTGGCGCACTCTCAAAGGGCAGGGAGGTTGTTTCGGCGGTCTGAACCTTGCATTTCATGGACTTGGAATGGAACGTTCTAGTGGGAGTTTTCTTTTTCTTCGGACAGTTCCACGATACGTGACCCTTCTGGCCACAGTGGAAGAAGGTGACGCCACTGAGGTCAGCCTCGGCCCTGTAGGTAGGGGATACTCGTCCGAAGCTGCGGGGGTTGGGGGTATGTACCTCGGCAGAAGGCTCATCTTCAGCTTGGAGGGCCTCCTTGAACTTTTCCTGGCGGAATTCTTCCCTTCTAGACTCCTTTGAGGGGGTCGCATGTTTTCTTTACTGTGGGTGAGTCACAAACCTTCCGGGGAAGATGGGCCATCAAGATGGTCTCTTGGGTTTGCACGCTATCCATTAAGTCTTCAAATGGAAGAGGCTGTCCCGGACCAAGGCCACAGCTGACTCAGATCGCTACCGGGTGCATGGACAATGCTCCCCGTAAGAGCTGGTTGGACCTAAACCCATCGGCCTCTGACTTTCGTACCACCTTTTTCTTCACCAAGGCCCATAGGGACAACTGGATCCATTGGAGGAATTCCGATACCTCCTCTCCTTTTGCTTGGGCAAGGGCATGAAACTTGGCTTTAGGGAGATGGCATCGTCCGAGGTTCCGTAGGCTTTGGTGAGGGCGTGTATGAGCGCTTGGGAATCCGCTTCAGGGTGTCATTCCGATATAAGTGTACCATATGGGCGGACGGCACCGTAGGCTCTCAATGATTCACTGACGCTTTACCGCGTTGGAGCAGGTCTACTCAGGAAGCAAACTGAAATCTCCATAGGAGAAACAGAGGACTGTAAGAAAGGGGAAAAAAAACCCTGGAAGAGGCATACTGCCACCTGAGACTCGTTTCCAGTGAGTGCCTGAACCTGCAGAGGAGCCAGACTGCTGCTGAGGAACTCCCTTGAAAGCAGCTTCCAGCTGGACAAAGAGTGTCACAGAGGCTCCTGCAGAGAAAGCTGATTACCAGATTCCCCTGTCTACAACCCTGGAGTGGTAAACAAGTGTGATATACACCAAATGCTTATGTTTTCTCTATTTGATGTACGCAGATTTTATACCCCACTATTATTGTAATACATTTTTATTACTTGCTTCACTATTTGGCGTTGTGCGCTGTTTTCTTTTTGTTTCCATTTCTTAGAGTGTGTGGGGTGCTGAGCCACCCCCAATGTTTATAGCAGCAGACGCCCTTATCAACCACACGGTTATGATATAATTTTTTATATAATCACTTATTCACTTGGTATTGTGGTCTATATAGTTTATTTATGGTTTAGTCACTGCACTTTATTTATCTATATATAAGTAGGAGTTAGATAGTAGCGCACAGTTTATTCTTGTCCTTTCACTACTCAGGAAGCACTTGCTCCGCATGATCCTTCCACTCTTCAAACTCTGCTTTGCCAAGGGGTGTAGGCCAGGTCCCCGAAAAAGCCTTGAGTATACGGTGTTGATGAGACTGGGATGCTTGGGTCAGGGCTTCCACCAGTTGAGGTAGAGTCACTCCCAGGTGAGAGGGTCCCGGAGACAGATTACTATAATCGACTGGACCTTGGCTAGGTGCTGGCGGGGGGTTACTCTGAGACTCGCTAGCGATAGGTGTCTCTGGGGCCACATCTGAGGTGAAGGTGACCCTGGGGAGAGACACCTCATCCCTGATGATGGTGCTCGCGGCGGGGACTGGAGTACTCCATCCCCCGGAGAGATGGGGGAAGATGGACGCTTCAGACTGAAAAGGGCTTCGGAGTCGAGTCCTGGTGTGAACATTGGCCGGATTGCTGGTAACTCAGGATAGATGAGCAGGTAGCCCTCGGTCGGGCCCTCTGACATGTGTAAGGCTGAGGGGCATTGGCCATGCATATGTCTTGACTCGCCATCAGAAGTATAGTATTACAAGAACAGGTGGAGTCATAATCCTGGTCTCTGATCCAGGCATTGGCTAAGCCTTGCAGTGTTTTTATATGGTCCATGACTGCCCATGGGCCAGGAGGGCAGGAATATTTCCTACTGTCACCATGTGGCTGGGTGGTTCTCGGACTTTCAAGGCCCAGGCGTGGACCTCCAGTCTCAAGGGCGTAAGCATGGTTGTGGATTTGATTGACTTTAATTTGGCTGCTATGTTGGGCACCCCAGGTCTGAGATCTCAGCAGCGCCTCCAAATGTAACGCACTTTCCCCCACCCTATGGGAAATATGGCGGCTGCGGTGCATGTGGTACATTACCTGTGGCTCACAGAAGGCCTGAACCTCTGCCGTTGGGAGCCTGGGATGCATTGGGATTCATCTGGTGACAGCACCTCCACCTGGAAGGGATCCCAACTGAGTGGGATAAGCCCCTTGCAGGAACAATACCAATGATACACACATACACATATATAATAATAACCTTTACTGAGCACTCTGTAAATGGTACCCAGTACCCCACAGTATAATAGGCCCCAACCTGATACCACCAATGAGTGTCCCCAAAGTACATTAGGTGCCAGGCACCAATACCCTGATGTCTGTTTTCCACAATGTCAGGCCCACCCAAAAGTGTACGCGATAGCACTATCCCGTGATGTGTTGGTGCACTTAGTTGGGTACCTGACCGGGCTCCAGCACCCGGGTAACGCAGATGAACAAGGGATCCATCTGATCCAACGTTGTCTTATCCGTGATGGCTTCCGGCTCTGCGTGGGGTGAATTCCGGGGTGGATAATATCACCTGAGTCTTTGGCAACTGAAATGGTCTGGTCCCAGACCATAGGTCGTGATCACCACGCGGCGTCTTCACTGTGCCCCTGATACTAGCCAGTACAATGGGGAAGTGTCCCTATCTAAGGCCCTTTCCTGAAGCAGCCACAAGCTAGAGCAGGGCCTCTCTGGGGCCTAAGGGGAAAATTAGGCCTAGTATCAGAGTCACAGGCTCCTGAGACCCTACCTCTCTGTCTGGCTCCCTTCTCTGACTGCCGTGGTGTCCTCAGTGCGTCAAATGTATCCATTAAGCTGCAGGGAGATCCGGCAGCGCAATTGGCTGCTGCATCCCATGTGTCCCTACTCCCAGAGTCTCAGAGTTGTAGTTCCCCTGCAGAGCTTTAGGGTGTAATGGCCGCCACTACAGGACCTCCTAAGCATGCGCTAGGTGTAGCAAGATGGCCTCCGCACTGGGAAACCTATTTGCATGTGCAACTGCCCCTGCGCATGCGCGGTACTACCAACATGGCGGCACCTTCGCCGGAAAACCGGCGCTTGCCTGCTCCCTGCACCGCACAGCAGAACAGCCGGTTGAAAAAAGGTATAGGCTTCAGGAAAGGGCATGGAAGTCCTAAAACGCTAGTGTTGCTTTGAAGATCTGTGTGGTGACTATGAACCTCTCTATTTTTTTAAACTTGCCATTAGACTCATTGGGGCCTACCCTAGTATCCTCAATAAAATTGCTGCCATCTCAAACTGTTTGGCATGACCGCATGAAACGGTTTGACATTTGTGTTATCATTAGGGTGACCATATGTCACAGTTTTGCCGGCACAGTCCCGGTTTTTGCTGGGCTGTCCCGGTTGCCTGTCCGTCCCGGGAATGTCCCGTTTTTTCTCCCTAGTGCGTGGGGGAGTCGGCGACAGTGCGCGGGGGGGGGTGCGCGGCGATGCGCGGGGGGGAGCGAGCGGCGGCGCCGAGGAGGATGCGGCAGCCGGGTAGTATTTTTTCCATGTTAGAATTCATGGGGGGGGGCTGGACTTTAGAAAGTAGAAGCAGGGCATTGGTTGGAGATCAGAGGATGTTGGGGGCGGGGCTTTTTACCGGGGCTGGATGGAGTGAGCTGCTTCTGTGTGTGTGTCTCCTGTCTGTGTGTGTGTGTGTGTCCTGTCTGTCTGTGTGTGTGTTCTGTCTGTCTATCTGTCTGTGTGTGTGTTATAGGAGGAGAGGAGGGAGAGGTATGAGGAGGGGGAGATATGAGAAGCTGAGGGAAAAGTATGAGAAGTTGAGGGGAAGGTATGAGGAGCTGAGGGGAAGGTATGGGGAGGGGAAGGTATGGGAAGGGGAAGGTATGAGGAGGGATGGGCAAGGTATGAGGAGGGATGGGCAAGGTATGAGGAGGGATGGGGAAGGTATGAGGAGGGGAGGGGAAGGTATGAGGAGGGGAGGGGAGGGGAAGGTATGAGGAGGAGAGGGGAAGGTAGGAGGGATGGGGAAGGTATGAGGAGGGATGGGGAAGGTATGAGGAGGGATGGGGGAGATATGAGGAGAAGGTATGAGGAGGGATGGGGGAGATATGAGATGAGGATGGGGATATGAGATGAGGAGGCAGAGATATGAGATGAGGAGGCAGAGATATGAGATGAGGAGGCGGAGATATGAGATGAGACGGGGGAGATATGTGGGGGGGCTATGAGGAGGGATGGGGGAGATATGAGGTGAGGCGGGGAGGGATGAGGAGGGGAGGGATGAGGAAGATATAAGAGGAGGGCAGGAGGAGATATGAGGAGGGGCGGGGGAGATATTAGGAGATATGAGGAGGGGTGGGGGAGATATGGGGTGAGGAGGGGGAGATATGGGCTGAGGGGAGGATATGAGGAGGGGAGGGGGAAATATGAGGACGGGGAGGAGGAGATGAGGGGGAGATACTGTATGAGGAGAGGAGGGGGATATATGAGGAGAGGAGGGGGAGGTATTAGGAGATATGAGGTGGGGAGGGGGAGATAAAAAGGGCAGGAGGAGATATGAGGAGGGACGGGGAACATATTGGGAGATATGAGGAGGGGAGGAGATATGAGATGGGGAGTTATCAGGCGGTGAGGGGGAGATATGATATGAGGAGGGGAGGAGGAGGTATGAGAAGGGATGGGAGAGACATGAGGAGGGGAGGGGGAAATATGAGGAGGGGGAGATATAAGGAGGGGGGGGAGATACGAGGAGGGGAGAGGGAAGGTATGAGGAAAGGATGGGGAGGGAGAGGTATGAGGAGTGGAAGGTATGAGGAGTGGAAGGTATGAGAGAGGAGGGGAGGTATATATAGAGTTGGAGGAGGTATGAGGGGAGGAGAAGAAAGGGAGGTATAAGGAGAGGGGGAAGTATGGGGAGGGGGAGGTATGAGGGGGCAGGTATGAGGAGAGGAGGGGGAAATATGAAGAGGGGAGGGGCTGTGTGTTTGTCACTGTGTCTGTTTGTCACTGTGTGTGTGTGTGTGTGTGTGTGTGTGTGTGTGTGTGTGTGTGTGTCACTGTGTGTGCACGTATATTGGAGAGGGAGGTTGAGTGTGGGGAGGGGAGAAAAATACATGGGGGTGGGAGTGTAAGAGAGATGGGGGAAGGAATGGGTGACTTGGGAGTGTGCGGTGGGGTGAGAGTGAGGAGGTGTGTGAGAAGGGGGGGTTCTCGGAAGGCTGCCGAAACGTGGGTAGGGGACCCTGGTGGAAACGTTGTTCCTGGGCCCCGGGAAAGCTGTCTGCGGCCCTGCATGACAGTGATGTCACTGACTGCCACGAGGAGAGCAAGAGACCCTATTTTGCAAAGTGTAATATAAACACAAGGTCAGGAATGTCACATTTTTAAAAGTCTTAATTTTAATTAATGCCTACATTTTTTTATTTAATTTTAATGTGTGTCAATTAATTATTTATTTAATTTTAATTTGTTAATTATTTTAATTTTAATTAATGTCTTCATTATTTATATACACACAAACACACACTGCAGGGCCCACCTCCTATACACACAAACACATACTGCAGCCCCCACCAACGGGACGCATTATGGTGCCGAGGCATCACGTGATGCCACATTGTCATGGAAGCATGTCACCGCCTGACGTCAGTGTCTCGTTGTCATGGCAACGGGGTACATCACATGATGTATTTTTTTTATAAATAATTTTTTTATTGTGTCCCAGTTTTTCATTTTGAAAATCTGGTCACCCTAGTTATCATGGCATTCAGAAAGAATCAGAAAGCATTACCACAAGTCACAAACTGTGAGGTAATGCCAATACCACTCGGGAAAGCAGTGATGTTATCTCAGCCTTTCTCTATTTTCTCCCTGTGCGATCTGCCTACAGTCTGTAAGAACTGCACAGAGAGAGGTGCATCTCCCTGCACAGCTCTTACAGGCAATCGCACTGTTTTTATTTAGATTTCAATAACAGAGTATTATAGCAGGGGGGCTCTGTAGCTGAACCAAATTAATTTCAGGTCTGTTGATCCCCTGCTTCCCGAGTTACAGGCCCCGGTATCTCCTGTGCGTTTAAATGTCCCGGTCACGTTACGTGGGAGATGTAAACAAAACAGAGGGATACCAGCACCTCATACCAGGGCCTGTAACTCAGGAAGCAGGGGGTCTCCGGACCTGGAATTAACGAGGTTCAGCTCCGGAGATCCCCTGCTATAATACTGTGTGACTAAAATAAAATAAAAACAGCTTCATTAGCTTAGCAGTAAGGCAATGTAGGAGTTAAACCTGAGTACCTGTTTTTTGGGGGGTAGCAGGGGGTGGGTGAAGGGGGTTGTTGCCCCAGGGTGGGTGGTTAGCACTGCCGGGATGGTTGAGGGAGGAGTTGGCTCCTTCACTACCATAGCGGTGGTAAACGCTATGGTAATGAAGGGGTTAGCAACCCCCACTACCCACCTGTGAGGCCTAACCACCCACCATGGGCCAAATACCACCTTTACCCACCACCGCTACCCTCAATAAACTGGGCACTGGTATTTAACCCCTTCATAACCTTAGCGGTTAGCCACTAAGGTAATGTAGCTGCCTGTAAATGTATTTGTATTGCATTGGCTTGAAGCAAGGGATCTCTGGAGCTGATATTAATGTGCATCAGCTCCGGAGACTCCCGGCTTCAATCCAATGCAGTAAAAACACACTTTTTCTTCTAAGTCCTACTACAAATCCCATCTCCCCACCCTTGGGGTGGTGAGATGAAATTTGCGAGTAGCACACTAGTTCAGAGCCTCAATGATCTCATCGGAGCTCCAAGAGTAGGGTGATTTTCTCAAAAATGCAAGTTGGAGCTTTTTTTGACCTCCCACTAGGTGTGTTTGAAAGGGAGCGAGACCACTCAGGGAGATGCACTTCCTGTACGAGTTTGGCAGGTCACCAGAGCTTTCTGAATAGCAACCTTGCCAAATCGTATGGGAAGTGCTCAAAAAACTTGATGAGCTAGTTATCAAAGCTACTAGAATAGGCCTCTTTGTGAAGTTATTGCTTAAATTCATGTTTTGTACATTTATTTTTGTCATTACATATTGAATTAACTATTTGGAATTACCCAATGAATTAGCAAGTTTTAATTTTTTTTGAGTGCTTGTCTGATCTAATATTTTCCTATGTATGTGTATTGTACCTAGGGATGAGGTACTGGACCTTAGTATGTATGTGTATTGTACCTGGGCGATTAGGCTACTGGACCTGAGTATGTCGTGTATTGATACCTGGGGATGAGGTACTGGACCTTAGTATGTATGTGTATTGTACCTGGTGATGAGGTACTGGACCTTAGCATGTATGTGTATTGTCATTACATATTGAATTAACTATTTGGAATTACCCAATGAATTAGCAAGTTTTAATTTTTTTTGAGTGCTTGTCTGATCTAATATTTTCCTATGTATGTGTATTGTACCTGGGGATGAGGTACTGGACCTGAGTAGTATGTTGTATGTTTACCTGGGATGAGTACTGGACCTAGTATGTATGTGTTGTACCTGGGGATGAGGTACTGACCTTGCAGTATGTGTTGTATGGTACCTGGGGTTTAGGTACTGGACCTGAGTATGTGGTATTGTACCTGGGGATGAGGTACTGGACCTGAGTATGTATGTGTATTGTACCTGGTGATGAGGTACTGGACCTGAGTATGTATGTGTATTGTACCTGGTGAATAGGGTAGGGGACCTGATTATGTATGTGTATTGTACCTAGTGATGAGGATAGTGATCCCGAGCATGAATGTGTATAGTACCTGGTGATGAGGGTACTGGACCTGAGCATGTATGTGTGTTGTACCTGGTGATGAGGGTACTGGACCTGAGCATGTATGTGTATTGTACCTGGTGATGAGGGTAGTGGACCTGACTATGTATGTGTATTGTACCTGGTGATGAGGTTATTGGACCTGAGCACCAGTTCCAATTATTAGCACAGAGTGAGTGCGAGTTCTGCTTTTTAATTTTATTTACAATCCTAGAGCTATTCATAAAATTTGGGATTGTGCAGTGCTCAGTGAAGGATATATCTCTTCTCAAATTTTCCTTACCCTAAGCTATTGATATTGGCTGCTACCAAAACACAGTACATGGTTGATTACTTAATTTCCAGTTGACTCACTATTTTCCAAATACCTCACTCTTCAAAATATCCTGGCACCGGAATTTTATTTTTTTAAATTATATTTCAATACAGCTTGAATTTTTAAGCTATATTTAAGCTGTTGATCAAAATATTAGGCTAACTTGAACCCAGCATAACTCATGCACCAACTTAATAAAGTGTCCTTTATTTGAGCATTTTGAGGATAACATTTACCTTATTCTAGGAGGAAAAGCCTGGAGCAAAGATATATGCATATACTGTAGGTTTCTTAATTTCAACGAATGGTTGACACCAACCAATTACAAACAAGGGGTAAATTCACTCTAGTTTGTGATACTTTTTAGGCCACCTCCATGAGAGTTCTCTATAGATGAAATGATAGTATGCACCAGGGGTGGCCAACTCCAGTCCTCAAGGGCCAACAACAGGTCAGGTTTTAAGGATATCCCTGCTTCAGCACAGATGGCTCAATCAGTGGCTCCATCAGAATGACTGAGCCACTGATTGAGCCACCTGTACTGATGTGGGGCTATCCCCAATACCTGGCCTATTTTGAAGCCTCACGTTTTTTCTTCAGATGTTCTGTAGCAGCAAAGAGAGAAGGGAGTATTTATATCTGATAAGCAGGGGTAGAGAGAATCTCTGTAGGGCGCTTTCAAGTAAAGAGATAAGGGTTAAGATTAATTAGCAATAAGATACTTTGGCCGGGAATCATCACACTCCGTCAGAACCGAGTTAATATTGCATTGGGTAAAATATATATATCCTTTTATTTTTTTTTAATCAGGTGGTTTTACCGCAATGTTTTAGCCAAAGTTATCAACATTGTGGTAAAATTGCGATATTTAAAGTTGAGTCGTGATGTGTTAATTAACTCGGCGATAAATATGCTTTAATTATCGCATTGCGGTACAATGGAGGAGGATAACAATATAGTTCTGTCATAGTGTTATTTAATAAAAATGATTATATATTCTATGGTAGAAATTACATTAACCATTTTGATGCCTGTGGCTACCAATGTACACCAAATGGGTTAATATACAACTAAAACTACACAACATAGCCCCCTACTAAGTGGCAATGCATTACTAACTGCTAAGACTAACAAGGGGTTAATCACTACCACCAACTCCTCATGGGGCCTAACCACCCTTCATGGAGCAACTGCCCCCAACACCCACCTAACCCGACCCCTCCAAAACCATCACCTTTCTCTAGAGTAATGGCCAATAGCCCCTACTAGCCAAATGTGGTTAATACGGCTTTTGGCCACTAAATGCAAAATACATAAATACAATATGAAAAAAATAAAATATTGGTGGTCAATACAATTTGCTCATCTTTAATTCATGTGCAGTTACCCTAGAATCCATTCTCACGGATCCTCCTTCCCGTTGAGGTCTGTGGCTCCTGCTGTATTTTTCCTTCACCAATCAGTGAAGAGATTGCCGCCCGCCCCTCCTGTGGGCTATAACTACCTTCAAATGAGTATTCGTTTTTATCCCTGCCCCTGAAGAAACGTGATCTCATCATGCGAAACGTACGTCGGGTGTGTGCGGCACGGCATGGTGACATCACGAGGTGCGGGTGCAGATCGACAGAGAATGGTTGTATGGCGATTACACTTTTCTATACTAAGCTTCTTTACAGTCTATTTTTTTCACCAGGATTTTATTGTATACGTGTGTGGCCAAATTAAGGCTTTACTGTATATAAGATTTTAATGTAGCAGCTTCCATCTATGCAGAGCACATGGATTGTAACTCTGCATTTTTTGCTGTGATGGCTATGAGCTTCTCTGCCAGATCCACACTCTGCAGCTGTATATAGACACACTGGTACACTGTGAGTTATACTGTGTAGATATTGAACACTCTACTACCTGGACTGTGATTGAAAACATAGAAATGTGTATATAGCTTTACTGCTATTGCCTATATTTACTGTACAACTCCATAGTAGTGATACTAGGCTTTGAATCTTCTGCTACAATTCTGTAGGCGATAGATTGAGTTTTTATACATAGTTACATAGTAGATGAGGTTGAAAAAAGACATACGTCCATCAAGTTCAACCTATGCTAAATTTAGACAACAGATACTTTATCCTATATCTATACTTACTTATTGATCCAGACGAAGGCAAACAAAAAACTTGTGTCATATCATCCAATGATATCTCATAAGGGGAAAATAAATTCCTATCTGACTCCAAGAATTGGCAATTTTATTAATCCCTGGATCAACATCCTTCCCATGTACTGTATACTTATTTGGTTTATCCATGTATACCTTTCCTTTCTAAAAAGATGTCCAACCTTTTTTGCACAAATCTATTGTATCTGCTATCACAGTTGCCATGGGTAATGAATTCCACATTTTAACTGCTCCTACTCTATAGATAGCAAAGCAGAGGAAGAAACCTCCAAGCCCGACGCTACTAGCCTGGAAGACAGCGTGTATCACGCACAGGCTGTATTAACCCCTAGCACATCGGAGACAAACCATGAGAGTAAAATGCTGTAGCTGTAATAAATCCTTAGATCACATTGAACGGGAACTAGCTGGAAACGATGGACCCTTGGTCCCCCTAAGTGAACCGACAGACCCTCGCATATACCAGGTAACCCTTAGTGATAAATCAGCAGCAAACAGTCACTAGACGGCGTACTCACAATCCAGAATCCAGGTAAGTCTGAAGTCTCCGGTGTAGGCTGCGTGCATCCAGGAATAGCAGGAACAGGTAAGCAGGAGAAAAACACTAGGGGCACAGCAAAGAATAAACGAGAACTGGAGGCCAAGTGAAAAAATAACAAAAATTTAATGGGACATTAACTATTTAAAAGAGAAACCTCTAACGCGTTTCTCGCATGGTGCGCTTTATCAAAGAGTAGTTTCAATGGTCTTAATCAAACTCTTATATGGTCTACACCCTCAGAAGCACCGCCTACCTGTGCTCAGGTAAAACACAGCCCCAGGACACAAATCCCCTGTGAAAATGAAACACAGGAAAGGGGCGTAATGCTCAGAGGGAAGAGATCCACAAAGAGGTAATGAACAGGTTAAAAATGCAATAAAAAAGACCAGCAACATACAAAAAATTCAATAACGCATTTATATCATCTGTGGAAGCATAAAAATACACGTGTCCAAATCTATAGTGAACAGTCAATATAAATATAACTCATTAACCTGTTAACTTGATACAATATAGCAGCATGTAAACAATACATCATATCAAACTCCAAGACATAATAAATTTAATTTTAAATAATAAATCTGCCAGAATTTGAGATGATCAGAACACATGTAGAAAACATATTATGCTAGAGAAACAAAAACATAAAATGAAAAAATGAAAAAAAGAAAAAGAAAAAAATTATTAATAAGAAAATGAAAAATGAAAGCCAAAAGGAACTATCAGACAAAAATATATCTTATATGATCATATGAAAAGCAGAATGAGTGAATATCTTAATGATCAAACAATCAGTCAATAATATCATGAAGCAGAAGCATAGCAAGCAAATTCATAGAAAATGTTTTAAATCCCATTCTGTATTAATTCCTGCAGGGAATAATGTATCCAAAGAGTGGATCCAAAACATCTCACGCTGGTTGAGAAGCTTTAATCTATCACCCCCTCTCACGGGCATAGACACTAGTTCTAAAGCTGAAAATTGAAAGTTTGATAGACTGCCTGAAGGACAATCAGTAAAATGTTTGGAGACTGGTAACATTAAATCTTTTCTTTTAATGGATCGAATATGCTCCATGATTCTGTTTTTAACAGGACATATAGTACGGCCCACATAACCTTTGCCACAGCCGCAGGTAAGGAAGTATATGACAAATTGTGAGTCACAATTAATAAAGGATGGGATCCTATCATTCTTACTAGAATAGATAGTTTTAATGGATTTAATGGGTTTCGCATAACAACAAATGCAACATTTTCCACATTTAAGAAAACCTTTTATCTTATCAGATTTTTTTGGCTCCCTAGAGTTAAACAAACTTGGAGAGAGATAATTTGATAAGGATTTGGATTTCCTAAAGGTAATGTCTGGACCCTGGTTAACTGAACTATGTAGGTCTTTATCAAGAGTAAGGGTCCCCCAATGTTTATAAATAATAGAACGTATCTGTTCAGCCTGGCGACTAAACTGAGTGACAAATAGAGGAGACGTCACTCTATCCAATTCATGATCTTTGTTAAACCTCACAGACGACTTTGATAGCAAATCTATCCTGTTTGTAGATTTAGCACACATATATGCTTCCTCAATGTCAATATAATTATATTTTCCTAGGACAAATATGTTTTTTAGTTCTTCTGCTTGTTGCTCAAATAAATCATCATTTGAACAAAGTCGCCTCAGGCGAAGAAATTGAGCCTTGGGTATACTCCGAATCAATGATTTAGGGTGACTACTGTCTGCTTCCAATAATGTATTACATGAATGAGACTTTCTAAAGATGTCCGTTTGAATAGTGCCTGTCGTGTCAATAAATAAAGTGATATCTAAATAATTAATATGATTCATGTGTTCCTCATATGTAAATTTAAGATTTAAAGAATTAATATTAAGTGTTTGAATAAAAGCATGCAGTGATAATAAATCCCCATCCCAAATCATAATCAAATCGTCAATATAACGTTTATAGAAAATAATCTGATGACGAAAATAATTATCAGCACCAAAAATGTGTGTGGATTCCCAAAGCCCCATAAACAAATTAGCATAAGAGGGGGCAAAAGACGTCCCCATAGCAGTACCCCGTGTCTGAAGATAAAACTGTGCATCAAAAGAAAAATAATTGTGGGTGAGAAGAAACATAATAGAATCCAAAAGAAAGGCACGTAATTAAATGGACAATGTGGAAGCATCAAGAAAAAATTCTACTGCTTGAATCCCTTGGTCATGATCTATGATTGAATAGAGTGACATAACTTCTAATGTCACCCATCTTAATGTCTTTTTCCAGCTAACATTCGTAATGGCAGATAACAGATCCATGGAATCTCTCAGAAAAGAAGGTACATTTTTTACCAGAGGTTGCAAGAAACCATCAATATAGCGTGATAACCAGTCTCCCAAAGATCCAATACTAGCCACAATGGGCCGCCCAGGAGGGCGGACCAGTGACTTATGGATCTTTGGGAGATGGTGGAAGATGGGCACAATGGGTGAGGCATTATATAGAAACTCATATTCCTTTGTATTAAGTACAAATAGAGCTTTACCCACCTCAAGGACCTCCTTTAAAAGGTGCAAAAACTCAAATGTAGGATCATATGTCAATTTCATATAAGAATCAGCATCTTCAAGTATTCTAAGTGCCTCTGCCTGATAATCTGAGGAAGAAAGCACCACATGGCCCCTCCCTTATCAGCCTTTTTGATTGTAATAGACCTATCGTCTCTGAGATCAATCACTTCCTGGAAATCACTGTCTGACAAATTCATTCTATTTAAAGAGGGAACCCCTAGGGGTACAATACCCCTAGCCAATAACCTGAGATCCCTCTCAACCAGCCTCTCAAAGGTCTTAATATTATGATTGTTAAAAATTTGAGGACAAAAAGTAGATTTCCTCTTAAGACCCGAGTGTAATTGACCAAAGAAGCTGAATGATGAAGGGATCTCAGGATCCAAATCCTGATTTTGTTCATTATAGAGATCTATAAGATCTAATAGAGCACATTGTTCACGAAATTATGACAACTCTGAACTCCCCACTGAAACATCCATACAATCAACATTCTGAGATAAACATCTAACATTAGAATAAAGTGGAACCTCTGTTGTCCCTTTACTATTAAAGAATTTTTTAAGGGATAATTTGCGAGTAAATTTTTGGAGGTCAATGATGGTATTGAATAAATTGAAATCTTGGTATGGAGCAAAGTTTAAACCTCTATTTAGAACCGCAATCTGTTCATCTGTAAGAATCTTATGAGAAATGTTAATGACATTATCCACTTCATCTCTTATGCATATGTAACGGTGTTTCTGGCCCGGCCTGACCCACCCAATCTCACATTGGCCCCTGTGGTCTAACCGGCCCCCATTACAGTGTAGATATGCCTGATGGTGCACCTGTTGGCTACAGGACTCCTGAGTCTCCCGCATGATGGTGTGTGGGGAGGACCCGTCCAGACAGGCAGCTGAGGTAGTGTGCTGAGTCTCACCTAGTTCCAGTGCAGCGCCTCCACCTCACCAGGGTCCCTGCGTCCGCATGGGGATGATCCTGACGAGGAACTCCTCGGTGGTGCAACCTCTTGTGTAATCATTGGACTCTCACACACAGGGGTTTCTCTGATCAGCTCCATCTTTATTGTCACGGTGGGCATAGCTGCCCTCCACCATGGGGTGTATTTAACCGATCATCTCGCCCGTGCTCCCCTTTGATAGGTATGTCACCTAAATCAGGGATTCACTATTCCCGCAGGAATCACTGCCCTGTGCCAGGTCCCTGGACACAGTCTCCCATGGAGTTACTATAACATAACTAACACTCTGCAGAACTTGAACTCCTTCCTGAACCTTGCAAGAACTTTCCAGCAACTGTACTCGCCTTGAACTAGTACCTTTCAGCAACTAACTCTTTGACACAGTGCTGTGCCTTATGTAACTTCTGAGGCTGACACACCTCTGACATCACTAACCATGGAGTCAGAGCATGTGACCAGTCCCATCCATACACAGGGCACCCCACCAGGGTGTGAGGGAAAACCTCCATGATTACTGCTGGCATGCCCACACTTACCAGGCCTTGCTGCCAGCAGGAGAGATGACTGTAGGCATTTTACATGACCGCTACACATATTTCTTTCTTTTGCTCGATCCCCTGGATCCCCCTCCTCCCCCCCCCTCCTCTTCTTTGATGTTCTCCTTGCCTCTTCTTTTGTTGTTTGACCCCTTTGAAACAGGAGTATGATGGTTTATTATCTTCTTTCTGAGAGGGCATCATTACAGATTTTTGTGAAGAGAGGTTTCAGGGGAGGTAATCTTACTCGCCAATTATCATCATCATCACAAAAGGAGACCCCCAGGGATCGACTTTCATAATTAAGATCATCTGACACAAAAGCTGGATGCAGTCTCACTTGGGTTTAAGGGTGGATTTATTCGGGGTCTGGGATCACCTGTTTCTTTTATTTTGATTTTGCGAATTAAATTTCGTTTGAGACTTTTGTGCATTTGGTGGTTATAACGTTGCCAGATATAAACTTGCTGCTTCTCATAGTCATCTTGTCTCATACAAATTTCTGTTGTTTCGTAATCATTAGAGACTTTCCAATGGACCAATATTACCTAATAGTGTTTGATCATACTTTCACAAAATTTCTCCATTTTCCTGCCAACCTTTCCAATTTATCCTGTAAAACCTTGACATTAGCTCTCACTTTCTTTTTCTCATTTAACTTGTATTTATCATCAATAAGCTTAAATGAGCAGTGATCCAATTAGCCTTCCAATCATTTTCAAATCCTTGTATTATAAAACCGAAAGACGGTACCTTTTTCAAGCGTAATCCTCTTGGAATCCTTTTAACTCGAGATAGTTCTGAAGAGTGGTGGAATGATGTCCCACCAATACCTAATGTCCTGTGATAACAATTTTTTCCAATTTGAGGAAGTGTGTAATTAATCAGCAGGTCTCCTACAGATTTGAAATGAACACCTTATCAAAGACTGCCCTCTCTCTGACGGTGTGTATCATCTTCACAATTAAAGGACATAAGGGTCAGTAAAACACTTCCTCATACTCAACATCTATATCTTCTTCCATATTGAAAAAAACAAGGATAGGTATAGTGCAAACACCCCCTCCAGAAGAAATCAAACTGCTCCACAGATAGAAAAAATGTGAATAAACAAAATGCAATAAAAAAAATAAAAATAAAAAAGAAAAGTAGATCAGTTCGCTTCACATCCAGATAAGTGATTCAATACATTTTCACGGGGTATAAGCCTCTTCTTATAACAGCAGCAATAAAAGTCAATCCCAGGTTGAGCAGCCGTGACCGAACCAGCAGATAGCAAAGCAGAGGAAGAAACCTCCAAGCCCGACGCTACTAGCCTGGAAGACAGCGAGTATCACGCGCAGGCTATATTAACCCCCAGCACATCGGAGACAAACCATGAGAATAAAAACGCTTTTGTTGTAGCTGTAATAAATCTTAGATCACATTGAACGGGAACCAGCTGGAAGCGATGGACCCTTGGTCCCCCTAAGGGAACCGACATACCCTCGCATATACCAGGTAACCGACATACCCTCGCATATACCAGGTAACCCTTAGTGATAAAACAACAGCAAACAGTCACTAGACGGCGTACTCACACATCCAGAATCCAGGGAAGTCTGAAGTCTCGGTGTAGGCTGCGTGCAACCAGGAATAGCAGGAACATGGTAGAGGAGCAAAAAACACTAGGGGCACAGCAATGAAAAAAACAAGAACTGGAGGCCAGTGAAAAAAAAATAACAAAAATTCAATGGGACATTAACTTTTAAAAGAGAAACCTCTATGCGTTTCTCGCATGGTGCGCTTTACAAAGAGTAGTTTCAATGGTCTTAATCAAACTCTTATAGGTTCACACCTCAGAAGCCACCGCCTACCTGTGCCCATGTAAACAAACCCCAGGAAACACAAATCCCCTGTGAAAATGAAAACACAGGAAAGGGGCGTAATGCTAGAGGGAAGAGATCACAAAGAGGTAATGAACAGGTTAAAAATGCAATAAAAATGACCGCACATACAAAAAAATTCAATAACCATATATATCATCTGTGGAAGAATAAAATACACGTTGTCCAAATCTATGTGAACAGTCAATATAAAATAAAACTCATTAACCTGAATTGATACAATTATACAGTAGTAGTAAGCATGTAAACAATACATCATTCAAACTCCAAGACATAATAATTTAATTTTAAATAATAAATCTGCCAGAATTTGAGATGATCAGAACACATGTAGAAAACATATTATGCTAGACAAACAAAAACAAAAAAATGAAAAAAATGAAAAAAGAAAAAAATTATTAATAAGAAAATGAAAAATGAAAGCCAAGGAACTATCAGAACAAAAATATATCTTATATGATCATATGAAAAGCAGAATGAGTGAATATCTTAATGATCAAACAATCAGTCAATAATATCATGAAGCAGAAGCATAGCAAGAAATTCATAGAAAATGTTTTAAATCCCATTCTGTATTAATTCCGCAGGGAATAATGATCCAAAGAGTGGATCCAAAACATCTCACGCTGGTTGAGAAGCTTTAATCTATCACCCCTCTCACAGGCATAGACACTAGTTCTAAAGCTGAAATTGAAAGTTTGATAGACTGCCTGAGGACAATCAGTAAAATGTTTGGAGAATGGTAACATTAAATCTTGTTCTGTAATGGAACGATATGCTCCATGATTCTGTTTTTAACAGGATGTATAGTACGGGCCACATAACCTTGGCAACAGTCGCAGGTAAGAAAGTATATGACAAATTGTGAGTCACAATTAATAAAGGATGGGATCCTATAATACTTACTAGAATAGATAGTTTAATGGATTTTAATGGGTTTCGCATAACAACAAATGCAAAAATTTTCCCACATTATTTATTGACACGACAGGCACATATTCAAACGGACATTCTTTAGACAGTCTCACTTCACGTAATACATTATTGGAAGCGACAGTAGTCACCTAAATCATTGATTCGGAGTAACCCAAGGCTCAATTTCTTCGCCTGTGAGGCGACTTTGTTCAATGATGATTTTTTGAGCAACAAGCAGAGGAACAAAAAAACAGATTTGTCCTAAGAAAATATAATTATATTGACATTGAGGAAGCATTATGTGTGTTAAATCTACAAAAAAGGATTAGATTTGCATCAAAGTCATTTTCTGTAGGTTTAACAAAGACATGAATTGGATAGAGTGACGCTCCTCTATTTGTCACTCAGTTTAGTCGGCAGGCTGAACAGATACGTTCTATTATTTATAAACATTGGGGGACCCTCTTACTCTTGATAAAGACCTACATAGTTCAGTTAAACAGGGGTCCAGCCATTACCTTTAGGAAATCCAAATCCTTATCAAATTATCTCTCTCCAAGTTTGTTTACTCTAGGGAGCCAAAAAAATCTGATAAGATAAAAGGTTTCTTCTTAAATGTGGAAAATGTTGCATTTGTTGTTATGCGAAACCCATTAAATCCATTTAAAACTATCTATTCTAGTAAGAATGATAGGATCCCATCCTTTATTAATTGTGACCATAATTGTGTCATATACTCCTTACCTGCGGAGCTGTGGCCAAGGTTATGTGGCCGTGTACTATACGTCCTGTTAAAAAACAGAATCATGGAGCATATTCGATCCATTAAAAGAAAAGATTTAATGTTACCAGTCTCCAAACATTTTACTGATTGTCCTTCAGGCAGTCTATCAAACTTTCAATTTTCAGCTTTAGAAACTAGTGTCTATGCCCGTGAGAGGGGGTGGGTGATAGATTAAAGCTTCTCAACCAGCGTGAGATGTTTTGGATCCACTCTTTGGATACATTTATTCCCTGCAGGAAAATACAGAATGGGATTTAAAAATTTTATGAATTTTGCTTGCTATGCTTCTGCTTCATGATATTATTGGAATGATTGTTTGATCATTAAGATATTCACTCATTCTGCTTTTCATATGATACATATAAGTATATATTTTGTCATGATAGTTCCTTTTGGCTTTCATTTTTCATTTTCTATTAATTAATTTTTTTCTTTTTCTTTTTTTATTTTTTCATTTTTTGTTTTGTTTCTCTAGCATAATATGTTTTCTACATGTGTTCTGATCATCTCAATTCTGGCAGATATTATTATTTAAAATTAAATTTATATGTCTTGGAGTTTGATATGATTTATTGTTTACATTGCTGCTATAGTTGTATCAGTTACAGGTTAATGAGTTATATTTAATTGACTGTTCACTATAGATTTGGACATGTGTATTTTATGCTTCCACAGATGATATATATGTGTTATTGAATTTTTTGTATGCTGCTGGTCTTTTTGTTGCAATTTTTAACACTGTTCATTACCTCTTTGTGGATCTCTTCCCTCTGAGCATTACGCCCCTTACTGTGTTTCATTTTCACAGGGGATTTGTGTCCTGGGGGTGTGTGTTTATCTGGGCACAGGTAGGCGGTGCTTTCTGAGGTGTAGATCATATAAGAGTGTGATTAAGACATTGAAACTTACTCTTGATAAAGCGCCACCATGCGAGAAACGCGTTAGAGGTTTCTCTTTTAAATAGTTAATGTCCCATTAAATTTTTGTTATTTTTTCACTTGGCCTCCAGTTCTTGTTTTTTCATTGCTGTGCTCCTAGTGTTTTTCTCCTGCTTACCTGTTCCTATTCTATAGAACCCTTTCCTTTGTTGCTGGTGAAATCTCCTTTCCTCCAACCTTAAGGGATAGCCCGAGTCCTTTGTACTGCCCGTGGGATGAATAATTATTTTGAAAGCTCCTTGTATTGTCCCCGAATATATTTGTATATAGTTATCATATCCCCTCTTAGACGCCTCTTTTCTACTGTAAATAAATCTAATTTAGCTAGCCTCTCCTCATAACTTAGAATGTCCATCCCCTTTATTAATTTGGTGGCTCTTCTCTGCACTCTCTCTAGTTCCTGTAATTCCTGTATGCCCGAGACCTGGCCAGTCCCCAGTACTGAGGTGGGTAAGGGTATAACACGCACCCACAGCAGTGAGGGCGTGCCCGGAATGTGGTAAGTTGCCTTGCCGGGCTTGATGAGAAAGGGTTAACGTTATACCTGCTGAGTCCGGGGTGCCAGAGGTCAGAGGGTTAATGTCCAAGAGCCAGAGAACAGGGGCAGGAGAGAGCAGCGTAGTGATGTCCAAGAGCCAGGGTTCAGGGGCAGGAGAAGGCAGCATAGTCAAGTCCAAAGCAGAGTCCAAGGGTAGCGAGGTACACGTAGTCAAACAGAGCCAAGATCAAACCAAAGGAATCCAAACAGGGGCAGGGACAGGAACCAGAGCTGAAACAGACAAGAGAGCTAGGCATAGACACTGCACACACAGGAGCTAGAGAAAAGCTATGCAGAGCAAGGACTGAGAGGACAGAGTGGGGTTATAAAGGAAGGAGGGCCAATAGGAGTGAGGGGTGGAGCAGAGGTTTGTCTGGGTATTTACAGGGATAGGTCCGGGTGAGCAGGGGAGGAGACAGGGATGTAATCCAGAGCAATCGCCTGCAGCCGACGGGGGGCGAAGCCAGTAGATGGAGATGGCTGATAACTTGATCGGGTGCGCACGCCTTCTGTAAGGCTTTTATGCGCGTGCCCCGACCGTGTGCCTGGGAGTGCGGCGTGCAGCACGGAGGAAGGACTCGGCATGGAAGAGGTAAGAGGCAGAGGGGAAGGAGGAGCAGTGGAGCTAGGTGCAGTAGGGGCTGGGGTGACGGAGGTACGCCGAGGGGCGCGTGTCCATCGATCCGTCACAAGCAATCGGGAGCGTTCGCCTTCTGTGAGGCTGCCGTGCGCGCACCCCGATCATGTGCCTGGGCGTGCGGCCCGTGCCTCGGAGGAATGGCTCGGTGTGGAGGAGGAGAGAGAGTGAGGAAGCGGGGAACCGGGACAGCTAGCCACAGTAGGGCCTGAGTTGACGGGGACACGCTGAGAGGCGCGAGTCCCCCGATCTGCATGACTTTGGGCACTATTGCTAAGCCTGCTGTCTACAAGCACTCCTAAATCATTCTCCATCAAGGATTTTCCCAATATATCTCCATTTAATTTGTAAGCCGCCTGTTAATTCTTGCTTCCAAAAAGCATAACCTTACATTTATCTGTATTAAATCTCATCTGCCATTTACATGCCCAAGTTTCCAGTTTCTCCAAGTCCTTCTGGAGAGAAATTACATCCTGCTCTGATTCTACTACCTTACACAATTTAGTATCATCAGCAAAGATGGAGACTTTGCTCCCGATGCCAACCTCAAGGTCATTAATAAACAAGTTAAAAAGTAGGGGTCACAGTACCAATCCCTGAGGTACTCCACTCATGACTTTAACCCAACCTGAAAAAGTTCCATTTATGACAACCTTCTGTTGTCTGTCCTTCAACCAGTTTTCAATCCTGGTGCATATATTATTACGGAGTCCAATTTGCTTTATTTTGTACACCAACCTCTTGTGTGAAACCGTATCAAAAGCCTTTGCAAAATCGAAGTAGACCATATCAACTGCATTACCCTGGTCTAAATTCCTACTTACCTCCTCAAAGAAACAAATAAGGTTACTTTGGCATGATCTATCCTTCATAAATCCATGCTCACTATTACTAATGATTTAGTAATGTTGGGTAGATCCACAAAGATCTGATAATGACTTAATGAGACTTCAAAATAAAATGTATTTGTTTTATTTTGAATGGTGTAGAATAGTACAGGGGTGCGTAAAGATTAGAAAAGTACAGGGGCACAAGATTTTTGGGGGTGGGGCGCGGCTGTTACAGAGGCACCGTGCTTCCACAAAGGCATTTAAAATAAATGCTGGGGATCGCGTGAGGCCTCTGTAACTGTACTTACCTGGCCTTCCAACGACGTGTCTCCATGGCAACCTAGAGTCAAATGACGCTGCGGGGTCACGTGACGTCACTTGACCCGGCGTCATTTGACGCATGCAAGAAACTTTCCGCACCCCTGGAATAGTATATACTCTTTTTTTAGATATTGATATTGCACTTTACTTGTTATAATGTGTATGCTGAGTATATAATTGATTCAATAGATGCTAAGCATATGATCTGAAAGAACCCCTCCGTTTGGCATATAAAGGGTTAATCCGCGTCAACAAAGCAGCGCTTTTTCTGTCATCTGTACCCATTAATTAAAGCTTGTTTTCCCACATTAGAGGGCAATTTGTGAACAAGCTAATCAAGAGTATTGCACATACTGTACTGTGTATTCTTTTAAAAGACTTTCTCTATATGGACTGTAGATTGTTTGTAAATGTATAATTGGAACAAATTTGTTGAGCTCTTACACACACCATTATTCACATTTGTGCTACATATACTTAGTATTAGTGTTTTCTGAGTAGTGCTATAAGTCATTTCACTTTTGTAACTCCAACTTGAACCTGGCAGACAATTTTGACATTCTTTTAATACTATTTACAGATGTAACAGACGGTAGCACAAAATAACACGTTAAATAACTTGTCAGTTACTGGCTCACCCATTGTTTTCAATAGTACTACTCTTAAACACTGCGCTAGCGTTAATGCAACACGTCGCATTAACGAGTGCAATAACATCTGCTACATCTGTATGCCAATAGTTTGATGTGCCAAAAAGCCGCATGTGACTCTTTGTGCATAAACCCCTATGTGAGTAAAACTCATGGGAGCTTCTGTGGGATTTATGTTTAAATATCTTTTTACTAATTACTTCCAAGGTAGTATCCCAAATCTTCCAGGCATTTAAATGATTGATCTATTGCCGATTATAATTCAAAGAGGGGGCATGGATTAACATCTCTGGCAAAAGTGGAGCAAGCAAAAAACTGCACCAGATTAACCGATGCAAAATATCCAATGTACTTTTCTTTGGTAATTCTGATGCCATTTTTTTGCTCCAGATTTTTGCATCTGGGACACTTTGCTATTTATCCTCAAAGTCTTCTGTGGGTATATATCATGCAGTACACAGCACCAAAAACAAAGGTTTTTTTTCTATGATAAATCTGGTGCAGATACATTACTTTTATCAATAACATTGCTCCACTTTTGAAGTTGTAGTCTTCATTCCCTAGAAAAGATTAGAGTGCTGTGTTTTCATGATAGAGTGCAAGTCACCCCATTTTTTAATACACTGCCTGATACTTTGTTTAAAATGTATATTTCTATACGTTCTTTCTGTTGCCAGACAAGTTATTATGACACCGTGCTACATATTGGTAGTGTATTATGCATATTAGTGGTAGTATATTATACATACTTGTGGTTGTGTATTATGCATATGCATACTGGTAGTGTATTATGCATACTGGGTGCTGGACTGTGTCAGTGACTATCCAGTTACAGCTGCACCTTTCCTACTTGATGTACCTGATAATCCACTTTGGTTGAAATTCATCTATGTCGTTGCCCTATAGTTGACATTTAAAAAGACACATGTTCCGGCTAGGAGTGGGTTGAGATTTTCAACTCATAAGGTGTGGTGAGAAGATCAAGTTGCATGTGAAGTGATTTGGTCGTTTAAATACATTTTTCATACCAGCCTCCAGGACATGGGCCTCCCAGGGGGACGTGCGTGCAGCTCCACCCTATACAGTAAGGTCACTGTCACATGGACAGAGTGTTAGTCTTTGCTGGCTGAGGGTTGTGTAGCTGTCGGCTCTCTGTGAGTATTCCTTACACTGGTGCCTGTCTCGGTCACACTTAGCCATGTCTTTCGAGTCTCGGGTTTTGGGGCGCGGAGTGAGGGGGGAGTCGATGAGGAGCATGGAGTCCGTGTCCTCGGATATGCTAGGTGGCACAATGACCACGTGTAACTGCGAGATGGCCTTGTTGCCATTCAAGCTGTTAATTGAGCTGCAGCCCGAGTTCCTGCATCTGGAGGCCGGGACTCTCACAGTGAGCAACCACAACGGGGGCTACAACCTGTTCAGCGACAGCACCGCACACATCGACGGTCAGCTGTGCCAAGTCATCAACTACATACAAAGGTAACACATGGGTGTGTCTGTCAAAGGGATTTCTATGGGGGTGTCTGTCAAAGTCCTCCTGACAACCAGCATTAAAGTTTGGTCAAACTTCTGATTTTTAATGTAACATTTCTGTAGTGCTTCTTTGTTACTCCCAGTATTGCAGCTTGCAGACTGTATGCTGTTTCTGATTTAAATTCACTTACTCCAGACACTGGGACTTGATGATCAACATCTTCCTGGATTTATGCCCATGGAAAAAAAAAAGATCTATTAGCATTTTTTTAACACATCTGCTGCACTTCTTTTTTTAAATGTTGTATCCGTTTTGTTGCCAAAGGATGTGGTAATGAAATCTTTCTGCCTACAGTACAAATCCTAAGCAGGGGCACCCAACTCCAATCCTCAAGGGCCACCAACAGGTCAGGTTTTAAGGATGTCCCTGCTTCAGCACAGGTCCACTGATTGAGCCACTTGTGCTGTAGCAGGGATAGCCTTAAAACTGACCTGTTGATGGCCCTTGAGGACTGGAGTTGGCCACTCCTGCACTAGAGTGTTCTATATTTACCCAGGAGAAGTAAATACAATACAACAGATATCTGCTGCACACCAGAAGTAATATATAAATAATATAATCACCGGTGCTCCTGGTTCTGGGACTCCCTGTCTGTACTCCAAAGTCAGCAAGCCCAATTAGAAGCAGGGCACTACGGATTTCTGCAAAAACAAAACTATTTATTTGGCCAATGGACCGACGTTTCGGCAGATACAACTGCCTCTCTCATGCCAGCTACACTTGAGAAAGGCAGTTGTAACTGCAGGAACATCAGAACATTTGCTAAATAAATAGTTTTGTTTTTGCAGAAATCCGTAGTGCCCTGCTTCTAATTTGGCTCCCAGGAGAAGTAACCCACCTGACAGAAGAAGCAGGAGCATGAGAATAACATGAGTAACCCCTCACTGCTGAGATCGGGGCAGAATTGTAGGATTATTTGAGGACTGTGGTTTACACATGAAACACTGCAAATGTTATCTACTCACGGTATCTTTGATAAACCACAATCCACACAAGACAAGAGCTCTGTATCCTACAAAATGAGTGTTCTCAATGTTATTATTGCTGCTGCCAGCAGGCCTAGCAATGCATTGTTCTGCAAAGTGTCGCAGGCCTCTCTGGCAGAGAAGGGGTTAGAAAGAGCTTATGGAAAGGCTTCCCTGTGGTTCTACGTTGCTGACCCTCTTGGCAGTAATTGGGTTAATACAGCCCAAATAGCTTGTAAGCAGGTCGTCACTACCAGCCAAATATCGCCCTGGAGTGAGGTTCAATGCCTTGTAGACTAAATGAAAACCATAGAAAAATGATACACACACACACACACTTTTTGTTTTAACACGAAAAACATTGAAAGAACAGACTTGCAATGTCTTTAGTGCCGATTATTAAAAGGTACAATTAATTACCTATAATAGTTCAACTTTACATACAGGACTGATGAATTTAAAGCTGTCACCATGTTATTTGAAGTTTAATATTATTAAAGTGTCCTGCTTTGAAGTGCTAGATAACATTTTAAATGATCTCAACTATTCCATCACATGCTAGAATTCAGTTAACAGGTGGTATTTGCATCATATCACAAAGAAATAACAAAGGTTTTACAAACTGAGCTGGAATACCGTGGGCCCTTTTGGTACAGAATTGGCACAGGGTAATCTTGTGTGCGGCTATGTACTAGGAAAACTAGTGAATAGTCCTGCTCAACTAATAATTTAGAATTAGAGGGGTGGCGCTATCTTGGATCTAGAGAGAGACATCCATGTGGAACAATGCGGAGCACAGCTGTAAGAAAATGGGGCTAGACACCAGCAAAGATGAGGTTAAACATATTCTTTAATCCATGGCACCAGTGTGGGGGACACAAAAGCAAAAAACTCTGACGCATTTCGGGCAAGAGCCCTTTGTCAAAGACTATGTTCGCGTCCATTCATTCTCCTGCTATTATAGATAATCCCCCACCCCAAACACAGAGTGATACGCAATGGAAATGGCGTGAAAATCCAACGGATAAATCTAACTGGCGGGGAGCCTCCACCAATCAGCCGCCCGCAAGACTACACTCATCATATCTGTTGATTTATTGTTGCAATGTGGGATTCTAATAGTTTGGAGTTTACTCTATGAATAACAGGTTCACCTTATAACATCAACTTCCGTTATAAGCTGTCCGTTGTTTTTAATCACTTTTTACATTTTGTATTTTTATGTAGTTGGTACGATTAGTTTACTATTGTATTTGTCCCTGCATTTGTTGGCGATCCTCCGCTCATACATGATGAGTGTAGTCTTGCGGGCGGCTGATTGGTGGAGGCTCTCCGCCAGTTAGATTCGTCCATTGGATTTTGGCACCATTTTCATAGCGTGTCACTCGGTGTTTGGGGTGGGGGATAATAATAATAATAGCAGGAGAATGAATGGACGCAAACATACTCTTTGACAAAGGGCTCTTGCCCGAAACGCGTCAGAGTTTTTTTGCTTGTGTGTCCCCCACACTGGTGCCATGGATTAAAGAATATTTTTAACCTCATATTTGCTGGTGTCTAGCCTCATTTTCTTACAGCTGTGCTCCGCATTGTTCCACGTGGCTGTCTCTCTCTATGACCGTTTAGCGTGATGCACACAATGGGATGAAATGCCTATTACTGTGAGTACTCGTTTCTTCATTTTTATGTGGATGTGGAGATTGTGACTACTTCATGAGTGCTACTCCAGGGTGACTGTTTCCTAGTGGTATACTATATAGGATTACCATACCTCCGGACAGCTGTCTGATACCACACCATGGATTGTCATATTTCATGTCCCCATATAGGAGATCAATATGCACATGGTCCATGAGTCTCACTAGGCTTTATCACATTTCATCCATTATCTTACTCAATACATTGTTCAGGACTTTATTGAGATATATGTACCCTATGTTTACTGAGCACAGATATTTGGAACTCGTTCCTGTTTGCCTATCTTGGATCTAGGTAGATATACAAATTGTGGTGAAGGAAACAGACAGATCGTTGCTGCTGCCCCTGGTCATAGCATGGTAAATGTGGAGACATTAAAATGTATTTAATTCAAATTAATGTAAAATGAATTGGGTGTAACACAAACAAATTAGTAAAACAATTAAAAGTGTGTGTGTGTGGGGAGGTACTTGAAACTATAACATACACATTATATTGACTCGCAGAGTCTCCCTCAGGAAATATAATTTGAACAATTATTTTAAAGAGGTGTGTTGGTTATAAGCGCTAGTTGTATACAGGCTGATCTATTATAATTAATAGACCCTTGCTTATGGCAAGAAGTTCAGTAGTTTAACACTTTTGGTTTTATTAGCCACAGTTAAAAAATAATAGTAGACTGTGATAAAGAGAACAAGTCATCATAGTAAATTGTGTTCTCATGACTTTTAGTTAAGGTGTCAATCATGCGCATAAATTGTTAGACAAGAGAAATGTCTAGGTGCAGCATAAGATCGCTTCCCTGCACTAATATCCCATCTGTTTGGAATTTATCTGCAAGTTTATCTATTGCTTCTTTGTGACAGGCCTATGTGGTTTTACCTGTTGGCAACAAAAAGTATCCAGCCTATAGCAATTCAAAAGTAGCCTATTGTATGTACTAACCTGAACTACCTTAATCTGCACCATCAATATAATAAATTATGATTTTTGGGGGGGCACAGCCTGTGCTAAGCTTACCGATGTACTAAAAAAACAAATGTTTCAGGGCACAAACAAACGTGGTAAGTACCTCAAAATCGGCTGCTGCTATTTGTTGCTATCTATACCATATCGGATATACATGACATTTCCTGAACCCGGAGCACCCTGATTTAAATATGACAAAGAATGTGTAATCTTCTACTGCCTATTTATATGGGAAATCAGTCAGTAATAGGTTACAATGATGTCACACGTGCTAGTTTTGACGGGCTTTCAGAAATGTCATAGTAGTTTATTGCTGGCTTCTGGAGTCAAGGTATTAAAGCTCTGGGTGCAGCACAGCTAAAATTTATTGTTTCAAGGAATCCTGTTTTAAGACTTTTTGGACCTAATTTTAAAAAGGTGTATTCTGTAATTGGGCTTTTGATAACAAGATGTTGAAACATGAAATAGAAGTGTAGGAACAGTTAAAAAAAACTCATATTAATCTGTGCCTGAAAAAATAGAATGAACTAGCACTCACCCTGTCTAACACAATTCAGATAGCGGTGCTATGATTCTGCATCCACACCGCAAGATGCATACAACTATACAAAAAACAAACTGGATCAGCACTCCAAAATAATAATAATGAAGGACTTATGTTTTGCTTTTGGTCTCACCAAGTTTCCTCTTAAGCCCGTGGCCATAGTAAGGGCGACGGCGCGAGCGAAATCAAAGTGCCGGAAGGCAATGCGCACGGCTGTAGTGCGCGCGCGCGTGTGATCGCGCAACCAATTTTTCACGAGACAAAATCTTTTGAGTTTGTCTCGCGACGGTCGGGTCACGTGCGCGGTTCAGCCAATGAGTGCGAACCGCTCACATGACGCCACGGGTAGGCCCCCAAACATTAAATTGGATCTGCTGTTGGTCGTGTCTGCTCCTCCAGGTCGTGCGCGCCTACTATGTACAAGCCCTTAGAAAGAAAAGATAACACACACAGCGTTATATGTGCACAATATTGCAATGTTTTAAGGCCTCCTGGCCTCTACGTCAGGCCTGATGAAGAGGTCAGGGGGCCTTGAAACGTTGCTCTATTGCGCACATAGAACAGTATGTGTCTGCTAGCTTTTGCTTTCCCTGTGTGTGCTAATTTTCTCTGTATTGCTGCTTTTTTGATACATTAAAGAAGCAGTCCAAGCTTAATTATTATTTTTTTAAACTTTTTTTCTTTAATATGTGTATCAGTACAATCCACACCAATGATAAGTAATTGGGAGTAGTTGCCAATTGATCCATTCTTCACTAAATGGCTGCAGAGGAGTATTGACTCAGTATCTGTGACTTTGTAAATGGTTGCTATAGAAACAAAAAAAGCTTGTTACATTATAACACATTAAAAATGTAATTCAGAGATGTTTAAAAAAAAATGCTACAAATATTTTCTCATAGTACAGAACTGATTTATTAAAAGAAAAGAAAAAGTAGGATATTGTTTGGTCTGCAGCTTTAAAGAAGAAACTTGGTGAGATCAAAAGAAAAATGTAAGTCCTTCATTATTATTATTTTTGAGTGGTGATCCAGATTGATTTTTGTATGGTAATGTCTGCCACCTCGTACTATAAAATTGTAACCATTGGGTTAAGTAGATACCCCATCATCTTAAGTATTTTAGAAATGTAGCCCCACATGTGTCACAGGATAAGGCCAGCTGAAATACATCACCACATTCCTGTAATAAAATGGGTTCAATAATAAATGCTCAGTGAGCATTATTGTTATCAATAACAATAAGTCCTCAGATCACGTATGTTAGGAGCCAAGATTAGGTGATGATATCTGCATAGTGCAGTCAGAGCCCTTCATGTTCCAGGAGCTAGGGCATCATTCATTAAACTGATAGCACCAATTGACTTGAAATTAAGTGGTTCCCAATCTGTGTGCCGCGGCGCCCTGGCTTGCCTAGAGAGGCGCCGCGATTATCCTCCCCACCATCCCTCCGATTATCCTCCCCACCATCCACCATCCCTCCGATTATCCCTCCCCACCATCCCTCCTTAATGCCGGCCGGGCCACAGGGGATTGGCTGCAGGTCAGAGGAAGCCGGGGGCTTCCGCTTTGTGCAGAGCACACGGTGAGTGTGTATGTCTGTCTTCCCACTCCTGGCTCCTCTGTCTGGTGGTGGCTGCGCTGTGTCCCGTCCCCTTCTGCCCTGGGTGATAGGAGAAGGTAGTGGGGGTTCTGGGGGGAGTGAGTTAGTTGTACATTTGCCTGTCCTGGATGCTTTCCTGCCTTTCCTCCTCCCCCCCAGTCACTCACATCCATCGCTGCCTCTGCTCTCCAATGTGTGTGTGTGTATATCTGTGTGTGTGTCTGTATCTCTGTTTGTGTGTGTGTATCTCCTGTGTGTGTGTGTGTGTATCTGTGACTGTGTGCAGGGATCTCCTGCCTTTCCTCCCCCTCCCCCCTCCCCCCAGTCACTCACATCCGTTGCTGCCTCTGCTCTCCACTGCTCTCCTATGTGTGTGTATATCTCTGTGTGTGTGTGTCTGTGTGTGTGTTTGTGTATCTGTGTGTGTATCTGTGTGTATCTCTGTGTGTGTGAATCTGTGTGTGTGTGTGTGTATCTGTGACTGTGTGCAGGGAGAAGCCTGCACGGATCTCCTGCCTTTCCTCCCCCCCTCCCCCATCCCCCCAGTCACTCACATCCGTCGCTGCCTCTGCTCTCCACTGCTCTCCAATGTGTGTGGTGTATATCTGTGTGTGTGTATATCTGTGTGTGTGTGTGTGTGTGTCTGAGAGAGTGTCTGAGAGAGTGAGAGAGTGTCTGAGAGAGTGAGAGTATCTGAGAGTGTGTCTGAGAGTGAGAGTGTGTCTGAGAGAGTGAGAGTATCTGAGAGAGTGAGAGTATCTGAGAGTGTGAGAGTATCTGAGAGTGTGTCTGAGAGTGAGAGTGTGTCAGAGTGAGAGTGTGTCAGAGTGAGAGTGTGTGTCAGAGTGAGAGTGTGTGTCAGAGTGAGAGTGTGTGGTCATAGGTGAGAGTGTGTGTCAGAGTGAGAGTGTGTGTCAGAGAGAGAGTGTGTGTCAGAGAGAGAGTGTGTGTCAGAGAGAGAGAGTGTGAGTCAGAGAGAGAGTGTGAGTCAGAGAGAGAGTGTGAGTCAGAGAGAGAGTGTGTGTCAGAGAGAGAGTGTGTGTCAGAGAGAGAGTGTGTGTCAGAGAGAGAGTGTGTGTCAGAGAGAGAGTGTGTGTCAGAGAGAGAGTGTGTGTCAGAGAGAGAGTGTGTGTGTCAGAGAGAGAGTGTGTGTCAGAGAGAGAGAGAGAGTGTCAGAGAGAGTGTGAGAAGTGTGTGTCAGAGTGAGAAGTGTGTGTCAGAGTGAGAAGTGTGTGTCAGAGTGAGAGTGTGTGTCAGAGTGAGAGTGTGTGTCAGAGTGAGAGAGAGAGAGAGAGAGAGAGAGTGTGAGAGAGTTTGTGCCTGAGAGAGACACCAACTGCGCACTGCAACTGTTAGGTATGTAACTACAACTTTGTTTTTACTTTGGGCGCCATGAAAAAAACTTGATCGCCTTGGGGAGCCTTGAGCCGAAAAAGTTTGGGAAGCACTGTTCTATGCAATATTCCTCCCAGTTGGCACTTTCACAGTTTAAAATCAATAACCCCCTAAGAGTCAGAATTCACAGGCTCATGTGTTGCTCTGTATATTACCATACATGGCTGGAAAAACCCACTTGTTCACTCTGCCCCTGCAGTTGACCACTGGTTCCATATTTCTCCATACATCTAAAAGTGGCAAGGTTGGGGCAACTTTACTATCAATTTAAAGTCCCATTCAGTAGCCCTGATTTGTTTTTTAAATTGTTTTTTTTTTTTTTTTAAATTTAGCCAATCGCTTTTTCTCTCTTTTATACGAATTACAAATCTTATTGTAAAATCCTCCAGCAGGCCTCCTGTTTACAGGGACATCTTAAAATTGGCTACTTATGATTTTTCTCATAAGTGCTTTGCAACTTGACCATGATAAGTTAAATTTAGCTGCTGCTGCTTTCTCTTTCCAGAAACGCATACGAATGTATAGCGGGCTACATTAATCTATCTGGTATATGTTGTGATATAGTGTGCCGACATTGCCATTGAATTCGATGGAAACTGTTCTATTCTGTGATATATTGTGTCATGCTACAGAAATAGTGGAGCAAAGGAGCACAGCACAACGTCCATCCATGAGAAGGAAATAAATTCAGGGCAACTCCATGTAAAAAGTTAAAGGTGATTTAATCAAAGTACAATGGTGAAGAGAGAGCTAACGCACCAACGCGTTTCATCTGATAGGGACTTTAGCAACTCTGGATCTACTTTGGATTTCCATATGGGCAGGTAATGGGCTTTGGCCCTTATTGTTTACCTTTGACCCTATCTGGGAGTATTGTGGGGCTAATACATCCAGACCATTGGATGCAGTGGTCAAGTGGACACTGCTAGGTCTGGTTGCCCCTGGAATTTGTATCTTTATGGATTGCTGTATACCATGATGGGTTCCAGTTTGGCCGTCTTCATATGAACTCTTATATACTGCATGATACACACTTATATTTGAGCACCATCTTTCTACACATCCTTCAATATATTGTGTCATGGGAGGAACAATATCACATTCGACATTGTAGTGCCGGTGTGTGTGTATTTATATATAAATACATACTCAAAGGTAATCTTAGAACACCTAAAGAGAGACGGTTGCATGAATACAAATATATGCAACTGTTCGGGACACTTAGCGGTGGCCTAAACCGAGACTGCTGTTTCATGAGTCACTACTGACATGAGAGAACTCTCTTCCCATGAGTGCTATAGGCCATGTCTATACATACTGCGCTATACACTGGCGACACACTTTATTCGAGCTCGGCTAGTCCCACGAATTCGGGTATACCCGGGTGTATTGAGGTTTGTGACTGTTTTCTGCCCGAGTGCATTGAGGTATTTTCCAGGCAGGGATTGAAGCATTTTATTCCCGCTGGCTGCAATACTGCACAGTATATATATATATACTGCATTAGAATTCATGAATTTATGCCATCTGGTAGACACGCGAAGCATTGCAGCCTATTAAATCCTAATCATTATCATTTAACAGATCAGCCGCCCGTCAGCCAGGCATGAACCCAGGCTGGGAAGGCAAACGCAACGGGGCTTGTCAGAGGTGAGGAGCGGCGCATTCCAGGTATCTGCCAGGTACATACTGGGTATTTGCTCGAATAAAGTGTGTCGGTGCAGTATGTATGCAAACACAGCTGTCTCTTACACACACAAATACACAATGTAATTTCATCCCTATATACCAATAGGGACCACATAGTATCTACACACACTTTTAGTAATGCAACATCCTCTCACATTTCCACACCTATCCACACCATTGATATACACTCCCACTCCACACACACCTTTTGTAAAGCGCTGTACACACTGTGGGCTCTTCATTAATTTATATTTCCATACATATATACACACACTCTTACATCACTAACATTCAGGGACTATTTAACACCTCAAGTCATAAATCGCATACTTCATACGGGGGAGGAATAAGCTCTGGTCACAGATAACATTTCAATAGACACTGGTTTGTTTTCCTCCAATCTTTTTCCTTTATTGGAAACAAACAGCGAACATATACAAATACATTGCGTTCATATGCACATAACATGTAGAATACAGTCATTGAAACCAATAAAGCATTTTTGTTTTTTGTTGGGGGGGGGGGGCGGACAGGGGCGGGGGATAGTGTGGTAGACAAACATAGGGGGGGAAGGTCTGGGGGCGGGGAGTGGTCGGGGGGGCAGAGGTGTGGCTGACTCCTTTTCATCCTTCTCCCGCTGGAGGGATCAACTGGTTTGGGTGCTTGTTTATGGAAGAGTTGGACCTCTGCGGTCTAGCCATGGCCCCCAGGTGTTGTAGAACTGGGGGATGTTCTGTGTAAGCATGGCCGTACGTTTTTCCATGATCATAACCGTGGTAATTCTTTTAGTGACCGTATTTTTTGAGGGTGCTTTTACCTGCTTCCAAGCAGCTGCGAAAGGGCACCTTGCAGCAGTTAGGATGGCTGAAATAAGTTTAGTTAGGGGAGCGGGAAAGCCATCAACTTGTTTTCCCAACAGAAAGGTCAGAGGGTCCAAGGGAATTTCCAGTCCGAGGTGTCACAGAGCCGTTTCTGGATCTTAGACCAGAACCCCTGGATCTCTGGGCATAACCACCAGATGTGGGCCATGTCTCCTCTTTGACCAAAATCCATCAGAGAGATAGCAGGAACATTTGGAGTGGCCAAATCAAATTTGGTACATTTGGAGAAAAAAAAAAGAACGCACTGGTGTGCTCTGCAACACAAAAAGGCCTGGACGTCCACGGAATACAACAGTGGTGGATGATTGTAGGATCCTTTCCATGGTAAAGAAAAACCCCTTCACAACATCCAGCCAAGTGAAGAACACTCTCCAGGAGGTAGGCATATCATTATCCAACTCTACCATAAAGAGAAGACTTCATGAGAGCAAATACAGAGGGTTCACCACAAGGTGCAAACCATTCATAATCCTCAAGAATAGAAAGGCCAGATTAGACTTTGCCAAACATTATCTAAAAAAGCCAGCCCAGTTCTGGAACAGCATTCTTTGGACAGATGAAACTAAAATCAACCTGCACCAGAATGATGGGAAGAAAAAAGTATGGAGAAGGCTTGGAACGGCTCATGATCCGAAGCATACAACATCATCAGTAAAACACGGTGGAGGCAGTGTGATGGCATGGGCATTCATGGCTTACAATGGCACTGGGTCACTAGTGTTTATTGATGATGTGACAGAAGATAGAATCAGCCGGATGAATTCTGAAGTGTATAGGGATATATTGTCTGACCAGATTCAGCGAAATTCAGCGAAGTTGATTGGACAGCGCTTCAATTTACAGATGGCAATGACCCAAAACATACTGCGAAAGCAATCCAGGAGTTTTTTAAGGCAAAGAAGTGGAATATTCTACAATGGCCGAGTCAATTACCTGATCTCAACCCGATCGAGCATGCATTTCACTTGCTGAAGACAAAACTTAAGGCAGATAGACCCACGAACAAACAACCACTGAAGACAGCTGCAGTAAAAGCCTGGCAAAGCATCACAAAGGAGGAAACCCCGCGTTTGGTGATGTCCATGCGTTCCAGACTTCAAGCAGTCATTGTCTGCAAAGGATTCTTGACAAAGTATTAAATATGAACATTTTATTTATGATTGTGTTAATTTGTCCAATTACATTTGAGCCCCTGAAATAAGGGGCCTGTGTATGAAAATGATTGCAATTCCTAAACGTTTCATACGATATTTTTTGTTCAACCCCTTGAATTAAAGCTGAAAGTCTGCACTTCTATTGCATCTCGGTTGTTTCATTTCAAATCCATTGTGGTGGCGTACAGAGCCAAAATTATGAAAATTGTGTCAGTGTTCAATTATTTCCGGACCGAACGGGGGGGGGGGGGGGGAGGCGCGGTGCGAGGAGAGACAATACAGACAGATCGATTGAACAGAAAGATAAAAGAACACACGACACACACATCACACACAGAGAGAACAGAGAGACCGAGAGAGGAGAGAGTTATATATAGCACGGAATATAGTAAGAACGATATGACAGTATAAGTTAAATGATATCATTAGATAGAGATTATATTGTGTGGGTATGATGTAGAAGATTCATATGAAGGTGGGTGTTGTATCTATCTATTACACTTAGTTAAGTTATGGTGGGTAAGAAAAAGTGACAAAAACCCTCCACAGCCAAGCATTATAGCAAATGGAAAATTCCTGTATGCTTCATTGCATGAGTAGACAGGTCTGGAAACCCGCCTTTACCATTATACAAGATACAGCACTCCCAACTGCAGCAAGGGATCTGGGAAAGACATGCAAATGGGCACACAGTGTCACCTTTTGCTTCAAAACCATTTTTTAACATGGTTCCTATAGATTAAGCTGCTGCATGGTCACAGACTTTACGCACAGCCAGGATTAAGATGCATAGCCAGAAACAACCAAACCCCACAGCCACGATACTCGAGTCCAGTGGTGGGGTGTGTTACACTGGCTATGCAAGTGAAGCAATGAGGATGGGGTTTTACCCATACTTAGTAAAGTTATGGTTTCTGTGGACCTATAAGCCATCTTAACCGCTGTGCTTATGTACAATAGCCTTCGGACACTGGCCGACGCAAGCTTAAGTCTATAGGGAACCAGCATTCTGACAATACATTCCACTCAATCCTTCTCCGCTACCTCTATCCTCTCTCTCTCTCTCTCTCTCTCTCTCTCTCTCTCTCTCTCTCTCTCTCTCTCTCTCTCTCTCTCTCTCTCTCTAGTCTGCAGCACGCGCTAAGTGATAGTGAAAGGTAACAATTTATCAGCAGCACAAAACATATTGAAAATGGATGACGTTTCGGACAATCTAGTCCTTTGTCAAGTTCCAAAAAAAGACTACATTGTCCAAAATGATGCTCATTTTGTATCTTTTTTTGTATTACTGATGGAATAAATTGTTACCTCTTACAATCACTGAGCGAGTGCTGCAGATTTTCTTTCTATAGATGTTTTTTGGAGCCAGATGGTGAACCAGGCTCTTCCGTGTGCATCCTATAGGACGCTTGATATACTTGTGTATTATTTACAGTGCTGCAGATATCTCTGTGTGTGTGTGTGCATCTATATCTATCTCTATCCAATTCTTACCTACCAAATACACTGAAATTTTTTTGAGTTAGAGCGGGGTGTGCTGGTTCCTGTTCAAACCTTATATAATTCCACATAGTTTGAGCACCTCACCTATTTGTCAGTTAAAAAGGAGTGCTGACCGCAAGTCTATATATATATAAATATATATGCTGTCGTAAAAAGCTGAACGGCAAAACGCACATTCCAGTGACAAAGGCAATAGTTATTATTTGCTAGCAATCATGCACTCTAAACATAGCTAGTGGCATCCGCCCAAATGACATCACTAACAATGAGGAAGAAAGAGATATTTAGTGTTTATTGAAGGGAATAACTGAGGTGCAAAACTACTTGTGACCTTTTAAAAAAAATAATAATAATAATAATAATAAT